>JAKWJD010001766.1:63299977-63899977 GCA_027705065.1 Solanum peruvianum | reverse complement strand
TTCTACTCTTTTTTAGCCTACGTGACACTAGTTTGAAAAAAAAAGTCAACCTTCGTTGGGCCCACAAGATAGTGCCACGTAGGTCGAAAAGGGGTAAAAAATTATTAATAAAATAAGTTCAGGAGGGTAATAGGACCTTAGTATAGTATAAGTGTGTCTCTGAGATTTCGGACATAGGTTGAGGGGGTATTTGGGTATTATCCATATATATATATATATATATATATATTAAGAATTGATCCTAAAGAATTGGTAAACACATGAAATTCTGTCTACGTGCTACAAATCTTGTGCTCTTCTTTTCTCAGCATCTTTTTAGCCACTATTTACTGAAAAATTAATTCAAAAGCAAATAATTATTTGTCTGATCAAATAAGATTCATTTTTTACTTTTTAATGGCACTCTAAATATTTGTAGAGCCATTTTATCCCTAATTTTTGTTTGCTCATAAACAAAAGCAAATGCAAAAGCAAAAAGCAACAAACAATGTAAAAGCAGCTGCAGAAATCGAATTCAAGATTGAAGAGAGATGATAAATTACATCAAGATTGTAGCTGTTGTTGAAGGCAAACAGTTGAATCCAAAACCTTTTTTCTTCCTCTTCAATCTTCAATAGAGGTCGGTGAAAGAAACGCATGCATCCCGTCAAACTATTGGGTCAACAATGCTCTTCTAATTAACGAAAAATGTTAAATGTCATGTGGATGCCACATGACACCACAATAGATTTTCACTGTCACATAGACTGAAATGAAAATGGTCAAAAGTATCCTTAAACTATTCGAAATAGCTCATATATACCCTTAAATTATATTTCGGCTCAAAACTACCCTTCCCGTCAAACTATTGGGTTGAAAGTGACCTTTTTATTAGCGAAAGTTGAAACTCCGTTAAATAAGAAAGGTATTTTTGACCCAATAGTATGACAGGAAAGGTAGTTTTGAGCTGAAATAAAATTTAAGGGTATATACGAGCTATTTCGAATAGTTTAATGGTATTTTTGAACCGCCCTTCTACTATGGTAGAATTTTTTCTATAAAGAAAATCATATTTTTCTTAAAAAATTAAGATGTTTGACCGACAATAAAATAGAAATAGAAGCAAAAAAATATGTTACTTAAATAAAGTAAAGCAATGTGCAGTAATATTATTTTCCGAAACAAAAGTAACCATATCAATTACACATATTTATTATATATCTCTTATTAATTAATTAACATATTTCATAAGTTTAATTAAGTTTCATTTAAAATATTCATCCTTCATTTTTATATAAGAAATTCTTTATTTTATTTATTTTACCTTTTAAACATTATCATTTTATTTTAATTATTTGATTTTACTTTTAAAATTTGTAATTAAATCATTATGTTAATAAGAACGTCAAATTCTCATTTTTTTATTCAACAGAATTTGATTCACAACTTCACCGGCGATTTTGCCTTTTCCGGCGATTTTGCCTTTTCCGGCGATTCCCGAAAAAGATGTGGCGTAGATCAGCTTCTTTCATTCTCGACAAAAACCAAAACGACGTCTCTGAAAGTCACCATCGTTCTCCTCTTTCAGTCGCCGATTCATCATCTATGGCTGAAACCCTACTACAACCGGAGCAGCAGCAGCAACAGCAACAACAACTTAACCCTAATCCTGACATTTCAGCGTACTATCAAACTAGAGCGGCTCATCATGGAGTTGTTACAAGTGACTGGCTTTCTCAGGCTCAAGCTGCCGTAGACCAACCATCTGAAGACGTTGTATCCTCGAATGTTTCTTCTAAGTCTGGAGATTTGAGTGGGAAATTTAATGTGATTGATGAGTTTAATAATTGGCGTAAACAACCTGATTTGGCTGAGGCTGTTGCTGCTATTAGGGCTTTGGCTTCAGTTATAAGGTCTAGTGAAGCTACTACTATGATGGAACTTGAAATTGAACTCAAAAAAGCTTCTGATTCTCTTAAGGTTTGATTTTTTTTCCTCTTATCACTACTCTTGTTGAAATTAATTTAACTCTATTTTCTGATACTATTAGGCATATCGTTTTATCTTCTCTTTCGCTCTTTTTGTTTTGGTTCTTCTCAATTCCTTAAAATTACTCATTTAAATTTGGTACTTTGAGTTTTTTAATTGGTGGAAGTAGTAGTTTTACTATCAACAGTCAAGGAAATCAATATACTGCACCCTTTGACACATTTTGATAAAGAGGTGACAAAAAGAGTTGACACAGAAGAAGAAAAATCGAGAAATTGGAATTGGAGAAGTGAAGGGGATGTCATAGAGTTCAAGTCAAAGATGAGAAAGCATACAGTTTGGAGCCCGAATTTGCTAATTTTTCTTTTACCAGCTTATAATGAATGTTGGTGGACTTATTCCCTGAGGCAGCAAGAGTGGTAATAGACTGCTGCCACCTATACTGACACTGAAGGGGTTGTGGACAGTGGTGGAGAAGATCTCTTAGTGATTTTTGGTAAAGGCGAGGACCACTATGGTGGTGGTGATGAAGAGTCTGAGAGCACTACACTCTACTCTAATTAACTTGATGTTTACCTCTCAAATGGCTTTTGTAGCCTTGTTGCCCATTCATGTTAATACAACATTCATGTTCTCGTAGTCTGAAAATGTTTACTCAAGAAAAATGAACACAAAATGGTCCTTTTCTTTTTTTCACTACTATTTTAGGAAGTGTTGCTCTTGTGTTTTTTTAAATACTTTTCTGTGGTGGTGGAATTGTCGCCTTGAATCCTTTAATCAAATGTCAACATTCCTTTAGTCAAGTGTTAACATTATATTTACTTTTACTTTTTGACATAAAATAGAAAAGTTTGCTCTTTATATGGCGTGGTGTTCGGCCCAGTTTCACCCAGCAGCCTATTATCTACCAAGGGTGGAACTGATAAGCTTACACTGTGTTGTTATTGGAGTGCAAAGTTGGGAATCCAATGCACACAGTGTTACTCCTACGCCTTAACCACTCAGCCTCCCCTTGAGACAACTTTAAGATGTATTGAGCGATATAAATGGTACATGTTTATAACAAGGTTAGGTAATGCTTCTTAGACAAATTACTTTTTTTTCAGTCCTTATAACGTATTCGATGGTAACTGTTTTTGTGCTGAAGAAGTAGAGTAGGTTCTTTTTCCCCTTTTGTTAATATTTCCCCATATGGAATTTTGAGATTTTTTTGAGCGGTGAAAGTTGTAAATTGTGTTGACGGAGTTTGGCCCCACAACACCCATTGCTGTTGTGTTTTGTTCAAATGGGAGATTTGGAAGTTTCTTGAAAGACATGGATCTGTTTCTCTAAAGTCTATTATGATGTTTTGAGTTTTTGAGCTAACATAAATTGAATGTGGATGCCAAGGGAATAAATTTTTGAAAAATCATTGTTGTTTGTTCTTAAAAGTATATTTGAAGGTCATCGTTGTTTTGCTGAAAGAACTAAGTATCAATGAGCCATACCATCAGATATAGTCCTGCCATCAGAGGAATATAGTTCGATTTGATTTCATTTGGTTGTCACTACCTCATTACGGTACCTATCAAAAGAGAAGTATGTCTTTTGGGTTTGAAGGGAGAAATAGTGGTGGTTTACGAAATGTGATTTTGATGGACTAATACAACAACATGGATGCAGATCCGTTGCAGTAGTGATTATCCAATATCGCCCTTGATGGAGGGGGACATATGTCAGATGTCATTAGAGCTTTAGTATTCAACTCCTTAAATACCTGCTGTCGTAGACCCTTGTATTTTGATGTGTAAAAGTAGATTTCTGAACAGTGTACATCTACCTTATGGTAGTCAAGTAAAATTTGATTGCAAGCATACTGAGAGACTTGAGAATTTTATGCTTTATTGCTCTTTCACTATTTATGTTTGTATTGCAGTCATGGGATAAAACCTCCATCTCTTTGACAGCTGGTTGTGATTTGTTCATGCGCTATGTAACAAGAACTTCAGCATTGGAATATGAGGACTTTAATTCAGCCAAGTCTCGCTTTCTTGAACGTGCGGAGAAGTTTGGGGAAATATCTTATAAGGTATATACCATGTAATTATTAAAAGAAAAAATATTAAAGCATTTTAATCAAACTAACACAATGTGTTGTGAACCAAATTGACCCTGTAAGGGCTCACCGGCTATTACAGAGTTTTATTTGGGATCCTGGCCCATATACACTTTGTTAAAAGAGGACCAGGAGTTTGAACAACGGTTATGAAAATTATGTTGAAGCTTTGGCTTTCAGTTATCTCTCATCCTCTTTCTCTGTTCTAGTATCTCATCCCCTTTTTGTTACCTTCTTCTATGTTAAATTTATATGTATTTAGTATGTTATTACTTTATTGTGTGTATTATACGTTGTAATTTGTATCCAGTGAATATTATACATATCAGTGTTTGTGTTGGAAATCGGGTTTGTTTCATTGGTGCTTTCATCCAGAGGTCTTGAATGGAGGACCAACTGCGAACTCATTATGGTTCAATTAACCCCGGGAAGGATTTGTGGCCAAAAGAGATGTCTGAAATTCGTTCAAATATTACAGGAGTTGGTTGGAAAAATTGCAACTGCTAGGCCCCAAAACAATGTTCGAATGAATGAGAATAGAGAACTGTCTCCGGCACCACCGATGTTTCGTCATAAGTACACATACATAAACTTTGGACGGTTCTGTGGTGATAATCTAGAGGCATGGATTTTTCAGGTTGAATACTACTTTGAATTCTATGAAATCGCAGAAAAGTATAAGTTATCTTACGCCTCATTGTATCTTGATGGGGAAGCATTGGAGTGGTATATATAGCTTTTTTCAGAACAAGCAGTTGGCAGATTGGAAACACTTCATTGCGAAAGTAATGATTCGATTTCGTAAACAGCATCTCGAATCACAAAGATGTCACTCTCACAATAATCAACAAATAACCTTCGTGATTGACTACCAAAGACGTTTTGAGGATGTCTTGTCGGGATATGGCGACTTTAATGTACTCACGTCGGATATTGCGTATGTTTCTTCACAATGAAACGATATAATCAATTCACTTTTGTCACAATGTTATGACGAGCAATCTGAAGGCAACAACAAAACCAATGCGCCCGCTGTGTTTGATGACTTGTCTGAAAAACCCACAAATGCAAATTCTATTATGTCCTGTAAGCTTAGTTAACTTGAAGTTGAGGATCCCCAGAAGATGTGTAAGTTGACAATAGGAGATACTACTGATGCATGTCTTGTCTCTCTTAATGGTGAGGCAACTACTTGTGAAAATGATGCTAAAAGTGAAGACAAAAATGATGAAGAAGAAATTGTTACCATCAGATATGGAAAAGTTTACCCGCAACATGGTCTGGGGTTTGCTTAATGCTGGAAAAAGATGTCTTCAATTCCTTCAATTTGCAGTTATCCCAATCTTATAACTAGAGGTATAACCAGTAGACTTGGTCATGATGTGATTCTCTTGATTTTGAATCTTTTTCCACCTGATCAATTTGGTTTAGAGTTGCCATTTGATCCTGGCTCTAGTTTACTAGGTATGTATAATTTGGTATTTTGTGTTGCCTCGAGTGATTTGGATCATGATAAGTTTATCATATCAAACTTGAGAAATTTTTGCAACTGGGTGGATACTTTGAAGGGGAGAAATAGTTATAATTTCTTATTGTCTAAATTTAGAGAAAATGTTATGGAGGAGAAAGGTATGAGTATGCTTCAAGAATTTGTTGAAAGATACTCCAAGCAGTTACCAAATATTTCGGTCAATAGAGTTGTTAAACTCTTGTGTGCTATGTTTGGTCTAATTCATAAATCGAGGACTATCTCATGATATATTCACTTTAATCCTGGTCAGTTTCTTGATTGTGGTGCATTTCCTTTTGACAGTGTGTTATATCATTTCGTGGTCTATCTTTGGGTACAAACTTGTCAACCTCGGCTACCACAATCACTTCCAAAACCACCTTTCTCGGTGTTCTTATTGAATTTTCTAACCCAAATTGAGAAATCTGTTGAAATAGAATCGAAATTCGACTTTGATGGGCTTGTCATAATTGGTGAGGTTGATTCCAAGACAAATGTTCATCTATTCGCTGCAAATTTAAGTAGTAAAATGCAGCCTGCAACTGATGTACTTGCTGTCCTATTACATGAGTGGAAGGTATTGAAGTTACGGAATGGATATAAGGTGAAGCTTTAAGTTGTGCACCTTACTGGTTACACATTTGTGGTGCCATTGAGAGGGTAGATTTGGTTGTGATCCATAGATTACATTATGGCTTAATATTAATGGAGAGACATGGGGGAAGAAGGAGCTTCTAAAATTGTTCGTCGGTATTTGAAGATGGACAATTTAGCTTTGACGGGTTGGAGTATGTTAAAAAGTATCATTTGCATCATATATCAATTAATATAAAAGGAATTGATGTTGACAACGAATGGAGCGAGAACATCGCAGAATTTGTTAGCTATATCAATGAGTTTCTGTTAGTTAATATGTCACTTGTTCTTTATGATGGTGCCAGTACGTTTCTCAGATCAAAGTCATGATATATGGAAGTTTGAATGACATCATTAGGTGGTTTACTCTTTTAGACACATCTCAAATTTCACACATCTTTGTCGTGCTATCTTGTACAAAGTGATGAAGGTTTGGAAGCTTAGCAAGAGTGATGGAGTTAATTCTACAATCCACAAAGCTTCCAACAAAATCATCATATTATTCCTAATGGTTTTCACCTGTAGCATCCAAGGCAATTACAATACTCCAAGCTGTCGAATGAAGTTTCCTCACATGAACCTTGAGGACAAGGTTCTTTTTTAGGGTGAGAGTATTGTTGTGAACTAAAATTGACCCTGTAAGGTCCCACGGGCTATTAGAGAGTTTTATTTGGGATCCAATACCATTTACACTTTGTTAAAAGAGGACCAGGAGTTTGAACAACGGTTATGAAAATTATGTCGAAACTTTGGCTTTCAGTTATCTCTCATCCTCTTTCTTTGTTCTAGTATCTCAACCCCTTCTTGTTACCTTTTTCTATGTTAATCTATCTATAATTAGTATATTATTTCTTTATTGTGTGTATTATACGTTGTAATTTGTATCCAGTGAATATTATATATATCAGTGTTTGTGTTGGAAATCGGGTTTGTTTCACAATGTTTCCAAAAAAAATTTATGCAGGCTCGGAAGATAATTGCAATGCTCAGCCAAGAATTTATTTTTGATGGTTGCACCATTTTAGTACATGGCTTCTCCAGAGTTGTGTTTGAGGTTCTGAAAACAGCTGCTCAGAATAGGAAGAATTTTCGAGTTCTTTGCACTGGTTTGTGTAGAAATATTACATTTCTAGTTTATATGAACTATTGCTAGAATTAGATAGTTTTATATGTTATCGATTAAGTGGCAATTGTTTTCTCCCTTCTCTGCATGTATTTTCATATTTGTTGGGTTAGCCAAAAGTGAATGAAAAACATTTCTATCATCAATTTACTGGCTTAATAAACGAACTTTTGCATGTTGGTAAACCAGATAGAAGTCAATAATGTTTAGGGTAGTTAAATACAAATAAGGGAAAGAGAGAACTTTCTTTGATTTTGCTCCTTTATTTATTTGTTTTGGTTACGGAGATCCACATGGAACTTTAGGAGTCAAATTTTCTGTAGTCCCATGTCAAAAAGAATGTTGTTTCTCTTTCTCAACGACTAATCGTGAATTTTTTTTCGAGTTTCTTTGATTATGCAACACTTGTTGATTTTTAAGTATCGCATTACATATGCTTTCATCTAAACCTATTTGAGAAGATGAGCTACTATAATTTTATCACATGATAATCTGTATTCCATTATCTAAAATGCAGAAGGGAGGCCTGACAGGAGTGGGTTACGATTGTCTAACGAGCTAGCGAAGCTTGATGTTCCTGTAAAACTCTTAATAGATTCTGCTGTGGCATACAACATGGATGAAATTGACATGGTTTTTGTTGGGGCAGACGGTGTGGTTGAAAGCGGAGGCGTTATCAACATGATGGGAACCTACCAAATTGCTTTGGTAGCGAAGAGCATGAATAAACCAGTCTATGTAGCTGCTGAAAGCTACAAGGTAAGTTGAATGCATGTTATCTGTTAACATTAAGGATTCCGAACCACATATCTTCTTAAAGAGGGACATTGTAACTAGATGAACATACAGAATGCTATGTGATTCATTTGCTTCCTAACAAGTTGTAATTTCTCGCAGTTTGCTCGTCTCTATCCACTCAACCAAAAAGATATGTTTCCAGCTTTACGTCCAATTGATTTTGGGGTGCCAATTCCGTCCAAGGTGGAGGTTGAAACATCTGCTCGCGATTATACACCACCCCAGTATCTTACACTGCTATTCACAGATTTGGGCGTTCTAACACCATCTGTAGTAAGTGATGAGCTTATACAGCTATATTTATAGCCCCAATGAAGTTTGATTCTGTTGTAGGTATTCCAAATATTACCTGTAGGAGGAAATTTTATTTTCTGTGTTCTCCCATTTCTTCTATGACATGGAAGAATATATTACTTTTTTAAGTTTGCTTATCCTTTTGGGTATGAATTGAAAAAGGAATCATTAGACTATTCATAGTAAATTCATCTTGTTTTCTTTTTATGATTGTAGTGTCCGAGCCGCTTTGGCGCACTTCAATTAAATCCATGGGATACTGATCGCCTTTCACCAATAATAGATACTAGATAACTTTGTCCACCCAAACTAGGACAGAATAGATATGAAATTGTGTTGAATCTATTGGTGACATTGATTTTAATTGATGAAACAAGCTTTGGTGTGAAGAGAAAATAAGGTTTCACAAATTCATTACTAATTTCAAATTATGAAAAATAATTTTATTGCCTCATTATAGTCAATTTAAAATCTTACGGATACACATTTTGTTTTTTTTTAAAAAAATAAATTGTATCATTTTTTTGTAGTCAAATGTAACTAAAAATTTAACATAAGATTGTGGTGAACAATATGAACATTACATCCATCAGGGTTAATCAGTGGTTTGGGCTTGGGTTTTCATGTTGGAGGTCTCAAGTTTGAAATTTCTTGTCAGCGAAAATCAGATGTTTACCTTCTGGGTCGAGCTCGTCGAATCGGGCTTGCTTAGTGTGAGTTACCTCTCTTATGTGATTTGCGAGTTATTGCATAAGAGCAGGAGTTTTATCTTGTGTCCACCCAAAGAGTAGCGGTTGCGGATTTTCGTTGTCATCAAAGAAAAACAACAACAATATAAGCATTGCGTATATAATGAACACTATCATTTTTGTGAGCGTTTTCACAATTCCAAAATAATGAACGTTTTCCAAATCCCAAAACAATGAAACCCTACTGGTTAGTTAACTAGACATTTATTATAAATAAAAAAAATAAAATAGAAGGAGATGGATGAATTTCAGCTTATACTAAGTCACTTTTATAGAATTTTGAATAATTTTGAGAAAAACAAAAATATGATGAAAAAGTATATCATATAACACACTATTTCTCTCTACTATAATTAGGTCAAATCAAGTTGAGGAAAAAATGTTGAAAAAAGGTTAAAAATATGAATTTTGTCCTATTATTGCACTATATGTTTTACATGCTTTAATGATCGTTTGGTTGCGAAATAAAATTAAATATTGAAAATTTAGTGTAAAATAAATTTATACTAGATTTAGTAATGTCATAAATTTATACTCATCTAATTTAAAATTATTTTATCTCAATCTCCCAAGTAGAATCTACATAGTAAATAATATAACATTAATTTTCAACTGACCAAGACATTCAAATATACACTAAAATTAATAAAATCCTAAATTAAAAGATAATGAAAAAAAAAAAGCACACCAAAATGTTTGGTACAAATTTTTTTTTCAAGTATGCGCTTTTATCAATCATAATTTTAAGTAATCACTAATTTCAATCGAGGACAGTTAACATATAGTTTCAATAACAAAACAAATATTTAGTTAAAAGATTAAAGCAAATATTTCATCTTTATATATAACATAAATCTAACATTCAAATAAATTAAATTTAGTCTAATTTTTTTACTCAAGTCTTCACAAATTAAAAACACTTACTCCAAACTTTAAATATTGGGTAAAATACCATATTTCAAATAAATTAAGGGTAAAATTAGATTATTCTTTTTTAATTTGAAGCAATTATTAGTAAGAAGGGTATTTTTTGAAGTTATTTTATTAGTTAAGGGACACATTTAAACACAAAAAGATAATAACAACAACATTTTTTATAAAACAAACATAAGAAAGAATAAAATTGACCATGTTTAAATATGTACAATAATCAAATTCTACTATTTTTTTACTTTTTTGTAAATTTTTGATAGAATTTTCTCTAGTTTAATCTTGTTCTTTTTTTTTGCATGATTAAACAAAACACAGTGATTAGTCTCATTTTCTCTAATCTAAATTAGATTAATTATCGGTAGAATTTTGCTTTATTTAAATTCCTTATGAACATTTCTAGTTCTGGGTTTCTTAATTATATTTTAATCAAAAAACTATTGTTAATCTCTTGTTCTTTATTTTTATTTTTTTTTAGTGTTTTTGTTACTCTTAACTCAAGTTTGATTATATACGTAAAGATTAAACTTTATGAATAAATTCTTTTTAATTTTTTTTTCTTCTTTTGTTGGCTGTTGAATTAACAGTTGATTTAATAATTTAACTCGTTAATCCCACGAACTTTTAACTTTCGATATTCTGTTTACATATAATTTTTTTTTTCTCTTTTACATTTGATTATTAGTTGTAGATTTTAAAAAGGGTATTAGGGTTTCTATTTTGTACTTTATTTGCCTTTTCATCTGTGGCTGAATTAGCTGTTTATTTACTCTATTTGGGTTTTCGATTCGTGGGTGGATTCGGAGCTATAATGGAAATCGTTGATGTTCTATGATTTCTCTATCTGGTGAGTGTTTTTTTGCTTATACCCAGTTGGGGGTTGTTTTTTTTTAGGTCGTTTGATTGTTCATTGATTTTCAGGATTTGGGTTGTTTTTGATGTTAGAATCTTGGTTTTTTTGAAGTGGGTAGGTGTAATTTGGGGTAATTTTGAGGATTTTCAAGTTGGGTATGAGTAATTTTATGAATTTGGTTGTTATTGAGACTAAAGACTTGATTTTTAAGTGGTTATTGGTGATTTTCTGGATTGGGGTGGTTATTTATGAGATCAATATGTTGCAGTTCTGTTGGTTTATGCATGTGTTGAAGGTTTGGTGTTTTTGCTCTGCTGGGGATTTTTTATATGTTCTTACATGTATAATAGGATTTCTTTTTTTCTACAGGGTTCGCTAAAGAGTTTAGATTCAGGGTGTAAGATTATAGTGGATTGGAGTTTAGCTGCTGCAGTTAGATTTTCTTTTTAGGTGTGAAATAGTTTAGGAAAGGGAAGCCAGGTTAACGTGATGTTTCATTGCCAAGGAGCTTCCAGACAAAGTTGCAGTCTTCTTGCAGTATTATGTGGGAGAACTTCTGAATATGATCAGAAGAAAGATGTATATGATGGTAAGCCGAGATATTGCTTCCCGGAGATTGTATCATCAGGGCGTTTGGAGGTGGGTATCATTCTTAATTGCTTTTGTATCTAATTTAACATGTTCTGGTTTAATACCTCTCAGTAGAAAGGTTAATCATCAGCTTGGCATATGAGCTGGTTTCTTATGTCTATTACAATTTGCTAAATGTAGGTGCAAGTGTTGAAAAACCCAAGTACCGATGAATTTCATAAAGTTTTAGATTCATGGCAGCCAAATATTGTATATTTTCAAGGAGAACATCTTTCGAATGATGAAGTTGGCTCACTTGTTTGGGGAGGTCTTGATTTGTCTTCTGCAGAGGCCATTTCTGGACTTTTTAGTTCCGCGCTGCCAACTGCTGTATGTTATCTTCTTTCCTTTGTTTTCTCAAGAGAGTTTGAGCTAGTAGTGCCTTCCCTTGATCGGATATTCGAAGGATTTTTTTTTCTTGATGTCTTAAAAGATTTTATTGAAGTGTTAAACAGATTTGTATTTCAGCTTTGGTAGTCCGTGTTATTTCTGAAGCCATTGCCAAGTCATTAGATTTTAATATATCTTACCAAAGGGTTTAGTTTCGGATTATAAGATAATCTGCAGGATCGTTAGGTTTGTATTATTTCACTTAATTTAATAAATATGATCCAGTCAGTTGTTTTGCAGAGTCACCCTCTCTAATCATAAAAGGTGCATGGTTATTATTTGGGAGAATCAAGTTTTGTGATAATTCTGCGTTACTTCAATGAAGGTTGTTATTGTGCTTATGTTTTCAGTCTAGCGGTTGAGATGATGTTATTAAAGGTTTTCGTATTTTGGTTTCATTCATTTATGGATGTTTGTTCAACAATATGTTGGTTTGTGTCCTGTTTACAGATTGGTGTTTCTTCCTCTAACTGGTACTGTAATGCCTTTAATTCAAAAAATGTCTTATTAATAAATACTAAACAACCTTTTAGTGGTTAAGTTGTATTCTCCTGAAGATCCAATTATTTTGAAGTGTTCCTTTGGTCACATTATACATGCACTATTAGGACCATAAATTGCGTTAGTGTTAGTTCTGTTGTTTACTTGATGATCCAATTGTAGGTCTATTTGGAGCTCCCAAATGGAGAAAAATTGGCTGAAGCACTTCATGCTAAGGTGAGAGATTACCTGTTATTCACTAAATTAGTTGATGAGCTGGTCAAATCTCCTCATTTAAACTAATGGATGGTTTCTTTTTGTTCCACTCCTATGCTCATTTTTGCAGGGAATTCCTTATGTGATGTACTGGAAGAGCGCATTTTCCTGCTATGCAGCATCCCATTTCCGACATGCATTTTTATGTGTGGCACAGAGGTAATCTTAGCGGTGACTCTGATGTGCAGTGATTTGATGCATTATTCTGGACTTCCCATATATTAATTGCTTGTACTTCCCTTTTGGTGCGTATTCTCTATGCTAGAGAACAGCAGATGTATTCTCACAGTTGACTTCAATAATATGGCTGTGTAACCCTTCTAGAAAACTATCTGCATTTATACATTCCCATTAAGCTATTTCTGGTTGGTGTTTTTTTTTTAAATCAAATTTTCCATTCCTTTTCCATGTCTGCTACATTTGTCTAAGATTTACACTGCACTTTTGTCTTGTTTGATGGTGGCTTAGACCCTTAGTGGTAGACTTCACGGAGCTTTTCATATTGATTTTGTGGCATTATGACCTTCTATATACAGAATGTTGTGAACCAATTTGACCCTGTAAGGGCTCACCACTATCACAGAGTTTTATTTGGGATCCTGGCCCATTTACACTTTGTTAAAAGAAGGACCAGGAGTTTGAACAACCGGTATGGAAATTATCTTGAAGCTTTGGCTTTCAGTTATCTCTCATCCTCTTTCTCTGTTCTAGTATCTCATCCCCTTCTTGTTACCTTTTTCTATGTTAATCTATCTATAATTAGTATATTATTACTTTATTGTGTGTATTATACGTTGTAATTTGTATCCATTGAATATTATATATCATATGTTTGTGTTGGAAATCGCGTTTGTTTTCACAATGTTTCCAAAAAAATTATGCAGGCTCGGAAGATAATTGCAATGCTCAGCCAAGAATTTATTTTTGATGGTTGCACCATTTTAGTACATGCTTCTCCAGAGTTGTGTTTGAGGTTCTGAAAACAGCTGCTCAGAATAGGAAGAATTTTCGAGTTCTTTGCACTGGTTTGTGTAGAAATATTACATTTCTAGTTTATATGAACTATTGCTAGAATTAGATAGTTTTATATGTTATCAATTAAGTGGCAATTGTTTTCTCCCTTCTCTACATGTATTTTCATATTTGTTGGGTTAGCCAAAAGTGAATGAAAAACATTTCTATCATCAATTTACTGGCTTAATAAACGAACTTTTGCATGTTGGTAAACCAGATAGAAGTCAATAATGTTTAGGGTAGTTAAATACAAATAAGGGAAAGAGAGAACTTTCTTTAATTTTGCTCCTTTATTTATTTGTTTTGGCTACGGAGATCCACATGGAACTTTAGGAGTCAAATTTTCTGTAGTCCCATGTCAAAAAGAATGTTGTTTCTCTTTCTCAACGACTAATCGTGAAATTTTTTTTCGAGTTTCTTTGATTATGCAACACTTGTTGATTTTTAAGTATCGCGTTGCATATGCATTCATCTAAACCTATTTGAGAAGATGAGCTACTATAATTTTATCACATGATAATCTGTATTCCATTATCTAAAATGCAGAAGGGAGGCCAGACAGAGTGGGTTACGATTGTCTAACGAGCTAGCGAAGCTTGATGTTCCTGTAAAACTCTTAATAGATTCTGCTGTGGCATACAACATGGATGAAATTGACATGGTTTTTGTTGGGGCAGACGGTGTGGTTTGAAAGCGGAGGCGTTATCAACATGATGGGAACCTACCAAATTGCTTTGGTAGCGAAGAGCATGAATAAAACAGTCTATGTAGCTGCTGAAAGCTACAAGTAAGTTGAATGCATGTTATCTGTTAACATTAAGGATTCCGAACCACATATCTTCTTAAAGAGGGACATTGTAACTAGATGAACATACAGAATGCTATGTGATTCATTTGCTTCCTAACAAGTTGTAATTTCTCGCAGTTTGCTCGTCTCTATCCACTGGACCAAAAAGATATGTTTCCAGCTTTACGTCCAATTGATTTTGGGGTGCCAATTCCGTCCAAGGTGGAGGTTGAAACATCTGCTCGCGATTATACACCACCCCAGTATCTTACACTGCTATTCACAGATTTGGGCGTGCTAACACCATCTGTAGTAAGTGATGAGCTTATACAGCTATATTTATAGCCCCAATGAAGTTTGATTCTGTTGTAGGTATTCCAAATATTACTTGTAGGAGGAAATTTTATTTTCTGTGTTCTCCCATTTCTTCTATGACATGGAAGAATATATTACTTTTTTAAGTTTGTTTATCCTTTTGGGTATGAATTGAAAAAGGAATCATTAAACTATTCAGAGTAAATTCATCTTGTTTTCTTTTTATGATTGTAGTGTCCGAGTCGCTTTGGCGCACTTCAATTAAATCCATGGGATACTGATCGCCTTTCACCAATAATAGATACTAGATAACTTTGTCCACCCAAACTAGGACAGAATAGATATGAAATTGTGTTGAATCTATTGGTGACATTGATTTTAATTGATGACACAAGCTTTGGTGTGAAGAGAAAATAAGGTTTCACAAATTCATTACTAATTTCAATTATGAAAAAGAATTTATTGCCTCATTATAGTCGATTTAAAATCTTACTGATACACATTTTTTTTTTTTTAATAAATTGTATCATTTTTTTTTTTGTTTTTTTGTAGTCAAATGTAACTAAAAATTTAACATAAGATTGTGGTGAACAATATGAGCATTACATCCATCAGGGTTGCTCAGTGGTTTGGGCTTGGGACTTTCATGTTGGAGGTCTCAAGTTTAAGATTTCTTGTTAGCGAAAACAAGATGTTTATCTTCTGGGTCGAGCTCGTCGCATCGGACCTGTTTAGTGTGAGTTATTGCATAGGAGCAGGAGTTTTATCTTGTGCCCACCCAAAGAGTAGCGGTTGCGGGTTTTCGTTGTGATCAAAGAAAAACAACAACAATATGAGCATTACATATACTATGAACACTATCATTTTTGCGAGCGTTTTCACAATTTCAAAATAATGAACGTTTTCCAAATCCCAAAACAATGAAACCCTACTGGTTAGTTAACTAGACATTTATTATAAATAAAAAATAAAATAGAAGGAGATGGATGAATTTCAGCTTATACTAAGTCACTTTTATAGAATTTTAAATACTTTGAGAAAACAAAAATATGATGAAAAAGTATATCATATAACACACTATTTCTCTCTACTATAATTAGGTCAAATCAAGTTGAGGAAAAAATGTTGAAAAAAGGTTAAAAATATGAATTTTGTCCTATTATTGCACTATATGTTTTACATGCTTTAATGATCGTTTGGTTGCGAAATAAATTAAATATTAAAAATTTAGTGTAAAATAAATTTATACTAGATTTAGTAATGTCATAAATTTATACTCATCTAATTTAAAATTATTTTATCTCAATCTCCCAAGTAGAATCTACATAGTAAATAATATAACATTAATTTTCAACTGACCAAGACATTCAAATATACACTAAAATTAATAAAATCCTAAATTAAAAGATAATGAAAAAAAAAAAGCACACCAAAATGTGTTTGGTACAAAATTTTTTTTCAAGTATGCGCTTTTATCAATCATAATTTTAAGTAATCACTAATTTCAATCGAGGACAGTTAACATATAGTTTCAATAACAAAACAAATATTTAGTTAAAAGATTAAAGCAAATATTTCATCTTTATATATAACATAAATCTAACATTCAAATAAATTAAATTTAGTCTAATTTTTTTACTCAAAGTCTTCACAAATTAAAAACACTTGCTCCAAACTTTAAATATTGGGTAAAATATCATATTTCAAATAAATTAAGGGTAAAATTAGATTATTCTTTTTTAATTTGAAGCAATTATTAGTAAGAAGAGTATTTTTTTGAAGTTATTTTTATTAGTTAAGGGACACATTTAAACACAAAAAAATAATAACATCATTTTTTATAAAACAAACATAACAAAGAATAAAATTGACCATGTTTAAATATGTACAATAATCAAATTCTACTATTTTTTTACTTTTTTGTAAATTTTTGATAGAATTTTCTCTAGTTTAATCTTGTTCTTTTTTTTTGCATGATTAAACAAAACACAGTGATTAGTCTCATTTCTCTAATCTAAATTAGATTAATTATCGGTAGAATTTTGCTTTATTTAAATTCCTTATGAACATTTCTAGTTCTGGTTTCTTTTTTATATTTTAATCAAAAAATATTGTTAATCTCTTGTTCTTTATTTTTATTTTTTTTAGTGTTTTTGTTACTCTTAACTCAAGTTTGATTATATACGTAAAGATTTAAACTTTAATGATAAAATTTTTTTAATCTTTTTTTTCTTCTTTTGTTGGCTGTTGAATTAACAGTTGATTTAATAATTTAACTCGTTAATCCCACGAACTTTTAACTTTCGATATTCTGTTTACATATAATTTTTTTTTCTCTTTCACATTTTATTATTAGTTGTAGATTTTAAAAAGGGTATTAGGGTTTCTATTTTGTACTTTATTTGCCTTTTCATCTGTTGCTGAATTAGCTGTTTATTTACTCTATTTGGGTTTCGATTCGTGGGTGGATTCGCAGCTGTAATGGAAATCGTTGATGTTCTATGATTTCGCTATCTGGTGAGTGTTTTTTTGCTTATACCCAGTTGGGGTTGTTTTTTTTTTAGGTCGTTTGATTGTTCATTGATTTTCAGGATTTGGGTTGTTTTTGATGTTAGAATCTTGGTTTTTTGAAGTGGGTAGGTGTAATTTGGGGTAATTTTGAGGATTTTCAAGTTGGGTATGAGTAATTTTATGAATTTGGTTGTTATTGAGACTAAAGACTTGATTTTTAAGTGGTTATTGGTGATTTTCTGGATTGGGTGGTTATTTATGAGATCAATATGTTGCAGTTCTGTTGGATAATGTGTTGAAGGTTTGGTGTTTTTGCTCTGCTGGGGATTTTTTATATGTTCTTACATGTATAATAGGATTTCTTTTTTCTACAGGGTTCGCTAAAGAGTTTAGATTCAGGTGTAAGATTATAGTGGATTGGAGCTGCTGCAGTTAGATTTTTTTTGTAGGCGTGAAATAGTTTTAGGAAAGGGAAGCCAGGTTAACGTGATGTTTCATTGTCAAGGAGCTTCCAGACAAAGTTGCAGTCTTCTTGCAGTATTATGTGGGAGAACTTCTGAATATGATCAGAAGAAAGATGTACATGATGGTAAGCCGAGATATTGCTTCCCGGAGATTGTATCATCAGGGCGTTTGGAGGTGGGTATCATTTTAATTGCTTTTGTATCTAATTTAACATATTTCTGGTTTAATACCTCTCAGTAGAAAGGTTAATCATCAGCTTGGCATATGAGCTGGTTTCTTATGTCTATTACAATTTGCTAAATGTAGGTGCAAGTGTTGAAAAACCCAAGTACCGATGAATTTCATAAAGTTTTAGATTCATGGCAGCCAAATATTGTATATTTGCAAGGAGAACATCTTTCGAATGATGAAGTTGGTTCACTTGTTTGGGGAGGTCTTGATTTGTCTTCTGCGGAGGCCATTTCTGGACTTTTTAGTTCCGTACTGCCAACTGCTGTATGTAACTTTCTTTCCTTTGTTTTCTCAAGAAAGTTTGAGCTAGTAGTGCCTTCGATATTCGAAGGATTTTTTTTTCTTGATGTCTTAAAAGATTTTATTGAAGTGTTAAACAGATTTGTATTTCAGCTTTGGTAGTCCGTGTTATTTCTGAAGCCATTGCCAAGTCATTAGATTTTAATATATCTTACCAAAGGGTTTAGGTTCGGATTATAAGATAATCTGCAGGATCGTTAGGTTTGTATTATTTCACTTAATTTAATAAATATGATCCAGTCAGTTGTTTTGCAGAGTCACCCTCTCTAATCATAAAAGGTGCATGGTTATTATTTGGGAGAATCAATTTTGTGATAATTCTGCATTACTTCAATGAAGGTTTTATTGTGCTTATGTTTTCAGTCTAGCGGTTGAGATGATGTTATTAAAGGTTTTCGTATTTTGGTCTCATTCATTTATGGATGTTTGTTCAACAATATGTTGGTTTGTGTCCTGTTTACAGATTGGTGTTTCTTCCTCTAACTGGTACTGTAATGCCTTAATTCAAAAAATGTCTTATTAATAAATAGTAAACTACCTTTTAGTGGTTAAGTTGTATTCTCCTGAAGATCCAATTATTTTGAAGTGTTCCTATGGTCACATTATACATGCACTATTAGGACCATAAATTGCGTTAGTGTTAGTTCTGTTGTTTACTTGATGATCCAATTGTAGGTCTATTTGGAGCTCCCAAATGGAGAAAAATTGGCTGAAGCACTTCATGCTAAGGTGAGAGATTACCTGTTATTCACTAAATTAGTTGATGAGCTGGTCAAATCTCCTCATTTAAACTAATGGATGGTTTCTTTTTGTTCCACTCCTATGCTCATTTTTGCAGGGAATTCCTTATGTGATGTACTGGAAGAGTGCATTTTCCTGCTATGCAGCATCCCATTTCCGACATGCATTTTTGTGTGTGGCACAGAGGTAATCTTAGCGGTGACTCTGATGTGCTGTGATTTGATGCATTATTCTGGACTTCCCATATATTAATTGCTTGTACTTCCCTTTTGGTGTGTATTCTCTATGCTAGAGAACAGCAGATGTATTCTCACAGTTGACTTCAATAATATGGCTGTGTATCCCCTCTAGAAAACTATCTGCATTTATACATTCCCGTTAAGCTATTTCTTGTTGGTGTTTTTGTTTTTATCAAATTTTTCATTCCTTTTCCATGTCTGCTACATTAGTCTAAGATATACACTGCACTTTTGTCTTGTTTGATGGTGGCTTAGACCCTTAGTGGTAGACTTCACGGAGCTTTTCATATTGATTTTTGTGGCATTATGACCATCTCTCTACAGAAATGTTGTGAGGTCTCTTTGATTATCAAGAATGTTGTCTGGGGAATGTCAGGATTGTCAGCACAATTTACAGCAAAGGGATGCTTTCACCTTTCTTTAGAGGCGTACATCAAATAATAGTACTAGTTACTTTCAGATCAGCTGACCATGTGATTGATTTCTTATCTACATTGCATTTCTAGGAGAGCTAACTGTAACAAATTTATACGTGATTTTATATCTATATGGTTGATGTAAGGAATTGATTCAAGAGGTCTACTTGTGTCCTGCAGTTCAACTTGTCATGTTTGGGATGCTTTCCAACTTGCACATGCATCCTTCAGGCTTTACTGTGTACGAAATAATTTTGCTCTCTCTGAGATGAGTCAGAGGGACAGTGATAATGTGGGTCCTCACCTGCTTGGTGATCCTCCAAACATTGATGTCCCTCCACCTGAGGCAGGTCCGGAAGATGATGAAGAAAGCAATTCTGATGCTCTTCCTGCCATAAAGATCTATGATGATGATGTGACCATGAGATTTCTTGTCTGTGGATTGCCATGCTCATTGGTATGGGATTCGTTTCATGTACTCTTTCTATTTGCGCACACGTGGCACAATTCCCTTTTTTTATTCTAAAGAGTTTGATTTCCAAAAGTTTAAATTATTAATCAATTCAATTTTATGAGGATTCATATAGCTTGCCCCAGTTTTTTAGGACTGAGACGTAGTTGTTTTTGTAATCAATTCTATTCTGAACAACAATTGTGATCCTTCCTTAACGAAATCCTATCTGAACAAAATCCAAAAGTTGGATCAATTTTTCTGTTGTTACAACTGCAATATGTTATCAAGCTGTTTGACAACAAAATGTAATAATTTCTTTATGAATTTAACTCTCTGAACTTTATCTAAACAATCAAATCAACTCACTGAGCAATTTAAAGATGTTAGGTTAAATAGCTATCGCTACAAATGCAATAATGTTAGTTAAACTTTCTCCTTATTCTTCATGCACTTAGTATATGACTGAAGATATACAGCTTACATATATATATTGTTCATAGCTTATCTTCTAAGTTGTATTATGTTATGTTTGGAACTAATTGTACACATCACTTATGCTATGAATGACTTCTTCTGCTCAGGATGAATGCTTGTTGGGATCTATAGCCGATGGTCTGAATGCCCTCTTAAACATAGAAGTAAGTTGCACCAAAATTTTCCTCTTTTTTCACCTTGTGACACAGATTTTCAATTCTTGAAGAAATGGAAGCCGCTTATGATAACAAATATAGTAATACTACTTCAGATGATTATCATTTGACAACATTTCTTTACTTCAGCTGCTCAGACTTGTCCTGTTTTTGGCTTCTCGCCATCTGACTGAGGGGTCTTTTGTAGGGTGTATAACAAAGTGTTGAATAAGGTGTATGAGTAATGCTATCATTAGTTATGTTGAGATCATTTCTTATACACTGCTTTATTTGGTGTATTAAAAATAACATGCCTTGCATAATTTCTAAAAAAATATTTGCTTACAAAAATACTCTTGATAAAATACGGTGGAAAGAATGTATTTTGGTAGATTATATGTATCTTTAATTTAAACCACAAGTTTCAAAAGTTCTCTTTATTTTCTTGAACTCTATGCCCAAGTCAAAACTAGACAAACGAATTGAGCCTAAGGGAATTATAAATAATTTTTAGTTATATGATTAGATGCACGTATTTAACAAAGCTTAGTTACTGTTCGTATTGTAACTTTTCATATTACTTTTAAATTTAGAATATGGCTTTGTAATTACCACTTGTGAAACACACCAACCATGATGTTGAATTATTTAGTAATTAAATCATGACAAAGAACAAACCTTGTATTTACTAAGCCATGCAATTACTGGACTGCGCAAATGCTACCTTATTAATTACACAACCTAGCAATAAATGCATCCTCGTTGTATCTTTTGCATGCCTACTGAAGAATGAGAAAGTAGGATGTTCGTAAAATTACTAAATATTTTCTTGGTAAGACGTGATCAAGTACTGAAAAAACTGCAAATATTTTTGTTATTCCAGATGCGAGGGAGTAAGCTGCATAACCGGGTCAGGTATTTCTCTGATGGATCTTGTGGATCAGTAACAATTTATTTTCCCAACCTGCTTTGGATTTGTTATCTTCCTTTTCTAAAATTTGATGGCGAATAGCTTCTTAATATCTTGTCCACCTGTTGATGGCATCTTAAGACAAGGAAACTTACATGTTTCATATCTGATTACTTTCATTTGTTCTATGAGGAATCTCTGCTAGATTTGCTTATTTTTCTTCTGGTTTGTCAGTCACCTAGATTTCAGCATTATGCACTTCCTGATTAAATGCTTTCTCTATGTGCTGCTCTCTTGTCAAACTTTTGTGCACCTAATGTTGCTTCTCTGTGATACAGTGCCCTTCCACCTCCTCTTCAGGCTGGTACATTTTCCCGTGGTGTTGTGACTATGCGGTGTGATCTGTCAACCAGTAGTTCTGCTCATATTTCACTTCTAGTTTCAGGCAGTGCTCAAACATGTTTTGATGATCTGGTAATTTTTGCAGTATGTTCATGTATAAGCAAATGACTTTAATCTTCCTCTGACAACAGATTGGCTTATGTATATTTCCCTGTTAATTTTCAGCTATTAGAGAATCACATAAAAAGTGAAATCATTGAAAATAGTACGCTGGTTCATGTACTGCCAAGTGATGAGGAAAATAGACCACCTATATCTGCACCTCGCAGATCAATGTCTGTAGCTTGTGGATCAGAAGTATTTGAAGTTTGCATGAAGGTTCCGATGTGGGCTTCACAGGTCCTTTATTTTCACTTCTCTTTGTTTCTCTTTTTTTTTTCTTCCCTTTGAATCTTTGTGAGAGTTACCCCGAGAGAAGAAGAGGGTGAATCCAATATTTGGCTCCAGGTTTTCTTTGAACTAATGGATGATTTAATCAGTATATGTGCGTCCTGATAAAGAACAAAACAGTTTATGTGCTTGTACTAAGTTCAGTATCTCTCCACTTCGAAGTTTGCCTTCTGGTTTGTATGTTAGAGGATGGGTCTATACATGTAATGGTTGATCTAGTCATTCTTGTTCTTCTTTTATGTTCCTTAGTCACCTTTTCATATTTGTACCATTAAAGGATTGTGTGCTGAATTCCAGGATCACTAAAAGTTTTTATTCATATTTTCATTAGTTTTAAAATAGAAAGGAGTTAATTCATATATTCATAGTTGATGGTTTTTATAACCTGCTCTAGGTTTAGTTAGTCCTTTATAGCTTTGTTCTTCTTGTCCGTTATTTTCAGGTTTTGAGACAATTGGCTCCTGATGTTTCATATCGTAGTTTAGTTGCACTTGGCATTGCTAGCATTCAGGGACTAGCTGTAGCTTCTTTTGAGAAAGATGATGCTCAACGACTTCTTTTCTTCTGCACAAAGCAAGGGAAGGATGGGTTTTTTGGTAATTTTAAGATAGGCAATCCTCCAGCATGGTTAAGACCGCCTGCTCCTAGTAGAAAGAGGTCTGATTTTTACCAGGGAGCGAGTTATATATGCCAAAATGGGTTAACACCTGGAAATCTTGTGGCTGTGGAAGAAGAGAAAGAAAGTCGATTAGGGAATGGTGTTGCCACACCTCTGGTGACTGCTAGACAAAAACTCAAAGTTGCTGCTATGAGGCCCATTCCTCATGTCCGTCACCAGAAAATGCTACCATTTTCACGAATTTCGGAGCTGGATAGCCTTGATGGGAACCAGGTGAAAACGAATTTGCCCATCATTCCTTCTTCAACTAAGGGTAGCAATGTTGGAGTAACTCCGGCCACCCATCGAAAATCAGCATCAAGCTCACATCAGGCTAAGCAAATTATATCCTTGAATCCTCTCCCACTGAAGAAACATGGTTGTGGGCGAAGCCCAATACATGTGTGTTCTGAGGTAAGATAAGTTTTCCTTTCATATATATATATATATATATTTTTATATTTTTTTATCAATTAAATGTATTTTCAATTATAAACATCGCCAAAAATACCATATACAAGGGGTATACCAAAAGGTAAAGAATCTACAAGAAGCCGTGATTCTCTGCAACTCCACCCATCATCTATTCAGCAAGGGACTTTTGTATGCACCAAAAGAAAATAATAAAACCGAGACTACTCCTGAACTGAGAGAACACTCCTATTTCTCTCTCCAAACAACCACATTAACGCACGAAGGACCATGTTCCAAGCCCTACATATTCTCCCACTCTTCCAGCTGAACACTTTCATAGCTATTGGTAATGCTATAGGGTGCCAAACCACCTAAATATATTCCACCATAGTCTCATGGTAAACCCACAATGTATAAGAAGATGTCCTCGCCCGTGTCCTTATACGTGTAAGACCAGCTGACGCGGATAACCTTCCACTTTCTAAGATCCTTTCATATATATTTTCATGCATAACTTTGCTTAAGGAATCTAGTTTCTGCATAGGATGATGTCGTTATCTGCTGTTTACCTATGTAACTGGCATTATTGCAAGTAGACCGAACACTCTATAAAATAATTGATTTCTGAACTCTTACGCTTATTTTCTAAGAAAAATATGTGTTGGGATTTCAGACATTGTGAAGCTTGTCATCATTCAATGGTAATTTACAATATTCATTCTAGGATATATGATGTATAGGGGCCTTGCATGATTTTTTGTTCTTAAAGGATTGCCTTTTTTTTTTTTGAACTTTGTAGTTCTTTTAGATGAGAATGTGGTGACTCAAACTTATGGAATCAAGTTATTTAATCTGCATTACCTGATAAGAGATTTTCTTTTAACACCAGTTGCTCTCAGAATACATTCTGCACCTCGGATGTGTCTTTTCTCTTGACTCTATTGATTGGATTATAACAACATGGATAATTGTAATTATTTTTTCTTGTTCCCTTTTTTCTGCCCAACCTATTTACAGGAGGAATTTCTGAAAGATGTAATGCAGTTTTTAATTCTTCGTGGGCATACTCGTCTCATTCCTCAAGGTGGCATTGCTGAGTTTCCAGACGCTATTCTCAATGCCAAACGCCTTGACCTCTTTAACTTGTATAGGGAGGTGAGCTTTCTTTTCTTTTTAACTTATTAAGTACATTTCAGGAATCTGTTTGTGGTGTAGAACAATATATATTATAATCCCTTGTTGAAAAAATGACAGGACTATCAAACATTGTCCTAATTTGTAAATAAAATGTTCTTCAGGTGGTTTCAAGGGGTGGGTTTCATGTTGGCAACGGCATCAATTGGAAAGGGCAAGTTTTCTCAAAGATGCGAAATCACACAGTAACCAATAGGATGACTGTAAGGCCTCTACTCAGTAAGACATATCATAGCCTGTTCCGATTCCAACAACAATTTTTTAACTAAGCATGTTTCTCTCTGTACCTGGTTGAAAGAACTGCATATTTGTTTATGTACACAAGTTTTTGTGGATGCTTATACTTCCGCGTATGAACTGTTACTTCAGGCTTTTCTACTTCTGATTTTTCAATCCCTTTTTTATGTACACTTGCGGAAACTTGAACAACTCTTTTTAACAAAATATTTCTTGAACCAGGGTGTTGGGAATACACTTAAAAGACATTATGAAACTTACCTTTTGGAGTATGAATTGGCTCATGATGATGTTGATGGAGAGTGCTGCTTGTTATGTAACAGGTCAATTCCTTTTCGTTTAGTTTTAATGCTGCTCGTTATTAAAGTTGTAATAATGGTTGCCTTACATGATGTTTCCTTATGTCCTCCAGTAGTGCTGCTGGAGATTGGGTTAACTGTGGGATTTGTGGTGAGTGGGCACATTTTGGCTGTGATAGAAGACCAGGTCTCGGCGCCTTCAAGGTACCACTTTGATCTCCATAACCAACCTCTTTCATCTCTTAGTATTCTAAGAGGATTTTTGATGTGAGGGCTTTTTCTTGTTGCAGGACTATGCAAAGACAGATGGACTGGAATACATATGTCCGCAATGCAGCGTGACTAATTTTAAAAAGAAGGTGCTGAGAACAGCAAACGGATATTCCTGAACCTAAGCCTAATGACTTCAACAACAGCAATCCCAATTGATTATATACATGTATTCTCTTAGAACATCAACTGTGTTTTTGCAGAGAAATTAGTTAAAGCTTGTATTACTTTGGGCATTAGCTTCTTGTGTTTGTTCTGGACAAACAGAGGAAGACGCGGAGGCGTATATTGAACAGAAGTGAAAAGGCGTTGGAAGGCGCCAGGTGGTGACTAGGAGTGGTGCCACTCTCATTAGGAGGAAGAATTGTAGAGATAGAGAAAGGGTTGAGACTGCAGGCAGGCAGGCTCATGGCAAGTCTTTGTAATATATATAATCCTCTGTTGAGGATGTGACATTTTGTAGCTTGGTTGGTGGAATTCATATTTCTGAAATTTCACACATCTTTTTTTTTGTCTTCTTTTCTGTCCACCTTGAATTTTCTTCTACTTTATTTTTCTAGTCTGCAAGCCGGAAATTTGAGTAGCTTAGTTGATTGTTTACTTGAACTTTCACCGATTTACCACACCACCTTGAATTTTTTTCTACTTTATTTTTCTAGTCTGCGAGCCAGAAATTTTAGTAGCTTAGTTGATTGGTTACTTGAATTTTTACCGACTTACCACCTTATAATTCCTTTTTTCTTCTTCTCTTACCCTCATTTCCTTTTTTTATAGAAAAAAAGTCAAAAAGAGCAATTAATACTTATTAAACTTGTTTAATCAAAGTGATCTTTAATAAACTATAAAAAATAAACCAAATAGAAGGAAGAGAAACTGCGATAAATGCAACAAGCAAAGAAGTTATATAGAGTCCGGAGTTTAAAGAGTACAAAATATTAATAAAATTTTTAAAATGGTATATAAAATTTTATATTAACCAAAACGGTAAATTTCTTTTTTAAAAAATTGAACTCGCTACCTAGGCAGCGATTTTTAATTTTTTGTAAAAAAGAAAATTTAATTAGGCAGCGATTTTGTAAAAAAAAATTATTTTCTTTTTTTTTAAATAATGAAATCGCTGCCTAGGCAGCGATTTTCTTAATTTTTTTTTAAAGAAAAAATAAAAATCGCTGCCTAGTTAGCGATTTTAATTTTTTTTTAAAAAAAATTCACATTTTGCAAAATTGCTGCCACTGCAGCGATTTTACTTTTTCCGGTGCAGTAAATCGTTGTTGTTCCAGTGACTTTGTCGTTTTAATTAATATAAAATTTTATATACTATTTTAAATTTTTTATTAATATTTTATACCTTTATGTTCCGGACTCTAAGTTATATACGTCAGATTATTAACTTAGTGACCATTGTCTGTGGATATATTTTTTTGCTTTCTTTTGGAATTAAATTCTGAAAATCAATTTTTACTATAAAATTTTTGAAACGGAACTCCAACATTTTAAAACATCAAAAAAATGTTTTCACAAAGATTTAAAAGTGATTCAATAATTTGTATTCATGGAGAAACATAACTTTAAGCCGATGAAAATGGTTACGCCTAGGAATATCGTGGAGTTTGAAATCTAAAGGGGAAAAAGAGTTGACAAAAATTTCAAAAGGTTATATATAAAAAAACTTTCTAATCAAAACGGTAAAATTGCTATTGACTAGCGATTTATTTTGACGGCGTTAAGAAAAATCGCTGCTCATATTGCACAATTTTTAGTTATATTTTGAAATTGCTGCGTTTTTGCGCGATTTTTGTTATTGTTTTTTTTAAAGTTTTTTTTTTTTTTTTAACAAATTGCTGTCAAGGCTGTGAACTTAGTGAAATTTTAATTTTTTATTTGTGTAAATTTGTTTTTATTTTTAAATTATGAATTGTAAATTGCTGTCTTTGCAGCGATTTTAGTTATTATTTTTAGTAAATCACTGCCTTTGTAGCGATTTTAGTTTCTTCTTTTTTTAAAATTGTGTAATCACTGCCTTTGCACGACTTTTAGTTAATTTTTATTTCAAATTTTTTTGTGGATTTTTTTTTAAATTGAAACTTCTTTTTTTTAATTATATTTTATAATATGATTTAAAAAATAATTGGCTGAACTAATTATAAAATATATTTTTTTTAAAAAAAAAGAAGTTTCAATTTTTTTTTAAAAAATGCACAAATATTTTTTTAAAAAAATAACTAAAATCGCTGCAAAGGCAACGATTTACAATTCATAATTTAAAAATAAAAACAAATTTCACTAAAATTGCTGCAAATACAGCGACTTAAAATACACCAAATAAAAAATTAAAATTTCATTAACTTCCTGCCTTGGTAGCGATTTGTTAAAAAAAAATAACAACAAAATCCGCTGTCAAGGCAACAATTTCAAAATAAAAATAAAAATTGTACAATATTGTTGCTCGAGCAGCGATTTTGCTTAAAGTCGTCAAAATAAATCGTCGCGTCAATTACGGTTTTACCGTTTTGGTTAGAGAGTATTTTGATATACCCTTTTGAAATTTTTGTTAACTTTTTTTGCCCTTTATGCTCCAGATTCGAATATTGTGCCGATGAAAAATGATTTCAGCGGAAGATTGATTATTGTAATTTGATATATTTTGATGCTTATTTGTGACTTACTTACTAATTGTGATTGATGTATTTGTTACTTATGATCTTGATATTGATATTGACTTACTTGATACGTGTTGAATTGTGACTTATTAAGCCTTATAAGTTGTTTATTATAGATTTGTTAGGTTGAATTGATTTTTGTGCAAGTTGTAATTTAAGGAGGTTCGATTGGATAATTATCGTTTTCTAGCTAGATTCTTCACTTATTAAATTGCTTGTTGAATATTGTGTTGTTGGTATTCAGTCCTTTTTTCTACACTTGTGTAGGTTTCGAGCCCCATACTGTGTAATCGTTTTTCTTCTCCTTCTTTTTGAGGGTTGTCAAAGAACTATTGAGAGGTAGTTGCTTGTCATCTCGATGGACCCTCTTTTTTTTTCTTTTATGCTTTGTTCTATTTGAGAAACAAAGGGTGAGACTTGTACTTATTTTTTAATTCCGCACTTTATATATTAATGATTTGTACAAATGACAATCAAATTTTGAGCTGTTAATAAAAAGAATAATTTTTTTCTATTTTTATCTTATTCTTGCTTTATCTTTTTATTTTTTCTTTCGTTTCGTTGGATTGAGACTAATTTTTTTTTTATGGAAATAAATAAGTGTCATCACATTCACTTTAGATCGCGGCATTGACAAGACATTGACCCCAAAAAAACGTAATTAAGTGACTACACGAGGGGCAATAAAGTAAAACACTAAGCATCCACTATTTAAAGAGTTTTCTGATAGATCCTTCTCGAAATATCCGCAAAAGCAAATTTTGACAGTACTTTTCACTTCTCACCGGTACCGGAAAAAGCATGTGTGGTGGTGCCATAATCTCCGATTGGATACCGCCGTCTCGATCTTCGAGCCGACTCACCGCCGACCAGTTATGGAGTTGCGCCGATCTGCAAAACATGAAGAGGAACAAGAAGAAGAGGAATCCTTCCAATTACCACTCTAAGCGCTTGAGATCTGAGAATGTAGACTTTGAAGCTGATTTTCAGGATTTTAAGGATTTTTCTGATGATGAAGAAGCTTATAGTTTGGATATCAAACCATTTGCTTTCTCTGCTTCTGAACTCTCTGGAACCTCTGCTGGTAAAAAATTAAAAAAAATACTTCTCTTTCCTTAGAAAAAAAATTCTGGCTTTGTGTGAAATGCACATAAATTTAATTGAAATTTGGAGGTGTTAAAATGAGCCGAGTGAATGAATAGAGTGTAGTGTTTGTTTTATTTTCTGGGCAGGTCGAATTTTTTCCTTCTTTTAGGCTGAAGCTTAGATTTAGTATCCTTGCAGTTTGAGCAATTTTCTGTGGGTTCTGCTATTTTGTTCATCGGGTAAAATATTGTGTTTTTTTTTTTTAAAATTGTTCATGTATTCTTTCAATTGAGTTGAATATAGCTTGAAATGTGTTATATAATTGTTATATCTGTTGAAATTGTTGATATTTCATTTGCATTAGTGTGTGGCTATTCTTTGGATTTCTATTTTTGCCAAAAATGCTGGCTTTAGATTGAGATTGGTTGTAATTATTAGTTTGGTTGAAATTATTGGTATTCGATTTATGTAGATGGCTATTCATCTAAGTGAAGCAGATGAGTGTTGAACAAGAAGCCAAGATGCTATTTTTCTCGATTATTAGCCAGAAATATTGGGAAAAAATCCAGATAGAAGATGCCTCTTAATTTTATTAGGACTGTGTACGAAGTTCTTGTTTGGTGTATGAAAGTTTCATGGTGTTTCGTGAGTATAAACATAAGTAGATGGCTGGGTATGCATCTAAGTTTTAGCTAGCTTCTGTTGTATCAGAGTTTCATCTTGGCCCAGTATTGATAGTTTGCTCAAGCTAACAAATTCTTTTGGTAAGATCATCAAGATTCATGTGATCTGTTTATTTGGATTAGAAGTCTCTGTTCAAGCACAATTTGGTTGTGAAAAATAGATATTCACAGAGCATGTTCCTCAGATTATGATTCCTTTACCTGATGGGGGTTGGCCAATTGGCTACATGATGCCTATATTTTAAATTTAAAATGATTGAGTTGTGTTCTTTTGTAAATTTTGTCCATATGAAACTAGGGAACATGTAATGTACAAGTGTAGTTTGACAAAGATATGAATTTTCTTGGGAGAACTTGGCTTGATAAAACCTGTCATTGCAATTTATTACAAGCAATTATTAGGAAACGTGATGTGCATGTTGTGTCTCTGGGTGTCTCAATTTCTTAATCATCGTTATGTCATCGTGATGGATTGGTTCTTGCAAATTATTGTGTTGCTGTTAATGTCTGAAGTGGTTTTTTCTTTTTGTATGTGAAAGGATCCAAATCACTGATATCTGTTGATGCAAACAAGGAAGTTGAGAAATCTGCCAAGAGACAGAGGAAGAATCAGTATAGGGGGATCAGAAAGCGTCCTTGGGGTAAGTGGGCAGCTGAAATACGTGATCCACAGAAGGGGGTCCGAGTTTGGATTGGAACTTTTAATACTGCAGAAGAAGCTGCCAGAGCTTATGATGCTGAAGCTCGGAGGATCAGAGGCAATAAAGCTAAAGTAAACTTTCCTGATGAAGCTTCAGTGCCTGCCTCGAGGCAAGCTGGTAAGGTAAATCCTCGGAAGGTTCTTTCTGATGATAGCTCTAACCCAGTTCCGCCCAACACCATGCTTATGAACAACTTGAATAGTGGATATTGTGACAATGTTGGCCTGCTCGAAGAGAAAATAAAGACTCTGAATGGCTACGAAGCTTTGTGTGTGACTCCTGTAGATACAGGACCTAACCTATATCCCCATCCAGCTGCTGCTGGTGTTTACTTCAATTCTGACCAAGGAAGTAACTCTTTTGGCCCCTCAGACTTTTGGGGAGAAACATGTTCAAGGACTCCAGACATATCATCTGTTCTGTCAGCTGCTATAGAATGCGATGAAGCTCAATTTATTGAAGGTGTCGACCTGGAGGAGAAACCAAAATCTTGTACCAACACTTTGGTGCCTAATAATGTGAACACTGCACAAAAGCCACCTGAAGTATTTTCAACTTTTGAATCCCAGTTGAAGTTCTATCAGACGCCATACTCAGAAGGAAATATGGATGTACCAGTCGATGCCTTCCTCAATGCAGATGCTACTCAGGGTGTTGAAAATGCTATGGACCTTTGGTCCTTTGATGAGCTTTCGTCTTTAATGGGAGGCGTCTGAGAAATGTGTTACCTGCAGATTCTCTGTAAATAAGGGCTTCATGTGAAGATGAGGTTTGCTCCTCATCTCTCGTCTCCAAACAACGCCCTAACTGTAAATTCAAAATTTAACTTGTTTGATCTGTCTTTTCTTCTTTTAGGTGTCTGTGTTAAGGAGGATGATGACAAGTTGACAACCATTCAAGCATGTTTAGGATTCCATGGATGGTGTACTGAGTAGCTGTTTTGGTTGTATAGACCAATAGGTGGGTAATTAGTTTATTAACTGTTGACAACAAGCTAAAGTTTCCAAATTTTGCATCAATGTGGATGATAATTGATGGTTCAAAATGCTTTAATATTTCACAACTTGGGTGCTTGACATTGTTTATCCTATATTGCATATGCTGACTGAGAAGGCTTTTTGCTCATAGGATTTGAGAACCTAATTTCAAGTTTTGATTTTAAACTAGCATTTGTTTATGAAATTTCTACAAAAAATTTACTTTAGCTCATGATTTCAAATTCTATGACAAAAAAATAGGACTTGGAAATCTCTAATTGTGATCTTAAATTCTTTTCAAAGTATAAAATTTGAATCTTAAGTTTATATTTTGGTCAGTTTTATATTTTACTAGAACAAATTCATGATTTTAAATTTGGTTAGTTTTTAAGTTCAAATTTTAAACATGAAATCTCAATAATGTATGAAAACTATTAAATCCTATTCAACTCTTATACACTCATACATATTGAGCAAATTGTTGTTCAAAAACCAGTGGAATATTTTAAGGCGTTGACTTAATAAATCGTATATCTTCATGTTCTTTTTATAAACATACAAATATTTATGTAGTTACATGTTATTAAAACTGATTCAAAAGTTGAAAGGACATTTTTGACCATTTTTCATAGATAGAATTAAAATTGTATTCTACTATTAGAAAGTCGTTTGGTTTAGAGATAAAAATAACAATTTTAGGATAAATTGCAGAATTATCTTATTTCATGTTTGGTTACTACACAATCGTGACACTCTTCTCTTGAAATATTTATCGTGTTGTACTTCTCTTTTTTTAACGTCAAACTAAATGAGTTCTGATTAATATTTTGAGATTATTTTAATACCATATTAATATAAAAAATTACAATATTATTCGTATTATATCTAAGTATCTAAATTTCAATTTTAATTTAATTTTAAAAAATAATTAAAATAACTCTCGAGTTATAAAATCAGATTTAATCATATATGAGATGTTTAAACAAAAATTACATAACCAACCTTCAACTTTGCTGTTGTTTATAAAAAAAATGCATGAATATTTATTACACCATTATACATAACTTTAATTACGTACTACAGTGTAGAAGTTAGAAGATTTACCTCAAATCATAAGCATATTATATTTATATTGATGTTAATGTTACTAATTTATGATAATTTTGAATGTCAAATGGTGTGAAAGACGAAATGATTTTGCTAAAGTCCTTACTATACATAAATAATATGGAAAAACTACACAAATTAGATATGCTTCGATTCCTATATACTATTGTTATTTATATTTTTAAAATATTACGTTTCTTATCACTAATTAAAAGCTTTTTGTTATATATTAAAATAATACACTTACATACATATATTTTTACTACTAGATGCACAAATATAGGAAAGAGATGAACGAGATTCGTTATATCACACTAAATGCATTTATTAATCTTTGACTATTATATTAGTATTTTTTTTTTAAAAAAAAGAAGAAGATCTGTTCCTTGATCTTTGATTTTTATTTTTTCTTTTAAAAATGATATATTCATTGATTTTCGTCTTAAATTAAGGGATTCGATTAATTTAAATTTTCAAAAGTAGTTATCCATGTATGATACAGGTTTTGTATCAAGGATTTCCTATGTATCTCCATCTCATTATTTATGAGATTTTATGTTATATGACAAAACTGTAAAAAAAAATGAAGTAATTAGCTCTTAAAGTTTTGAGATTATTGGTGTTTATCGATTATGAAACATCAACTCAGGACTAATTTAAAGAAGCCTAAAGAGTTGAGGGTTAAAACAAAAGTTCGGATTCAAATGTAAAAAAAAAATGTCAAAAAATTCAAAAGGGAATATCACTTTTTTTTACCAAAAGAGTAAAACTGCACCTGAGGGAGCGTTATCCTTTCGAGAAAATTAACTCCGTCTACTTCGTTACGTTAAAATATATCAAAATCGCTGTCACAACAGCAATTTTATCACAAAGAAAAAACTTTTTTTTCATAAAATCGCTGTCACAACAGCAAATTCGCAAAGAAAAATGTATTTTTTTAAAAGAGGAAATCGTTGCACTGACGGTGATTTTATGAAAAAAAGTTTTTCATAAATTTTTTTGTGTGACAAATTTGCTACTGTGACAGCGATTTTATGGGAAAAAAGTTTTTTCTTTGTGACAAAATCGTTGCTGAGTTAGCAATTTTTGTTTATTTTAATGTAACAGAATAGATAGAGTTGATTTTCTCTAAAGCATATTGCCCCCTCACGAGTGATTTTACCCTTTTGATTAAAAAATAATTAGTGTGCTTTTGAAATTTTTGATAACTTTTTATTCTTTTGATTTCGGACTCCTATAGATGTGAACGGATTTTTAGACTAAACCCAAGATCACACTCTTCCCTTTTGAGTCTGCTCTTAGGTGCCCTAGCCCGAAGAAGGAAAGACGAGGCATAGCAAAGGCTAAGGCGACTCGTTAAAATAAATTGTTTATTTGTTGCCTACTTTTTAACTATAACATATTCATCCTCTTACCCACTATTTTATAAATAATAGATATTAATTTGAAGCTAATTCAAAAAAGAGGGGGAAAAAATATTATTCACATCTAAATAGAAACAAATACTTTGCGGAGTTTTTTGACAAATAAAGTCAAAGACATAAAAAAAGATTCACTAATAATTATTTTGCCCCTAACAAATGTATACACTAGTGTGTACTTGTTTTTAAATTTTTAATTACAGTCAAATATTTTTATTATATTATTATCTTAATAAAAAAAATAATCCAAAAGTCGTTGATTACGATTTTGTCTGATAAATATTTAAACATCTCATAACGTGAATCACATCTTCTAACAACTAGAATATATTTAATAATATTTGTTGTCATTTTCAAAACTTATTGACTATTACTAAGTTATTATTTTATTTTTAATTAATAACAGATATTTTTCAAAAAGAAAAATGAAATTCCTTAATGATAAAGTTGAGTTCAAACTTTTATATATTAACATTTGTCAAGATTTATTTTGCCATCGAGGAAAATACAAGTATTTTATAAACAACATGTTACAAGTATTTTATTATGTTTTCATATTTGATTACTTAATATATTTTAAAAATATATTCTTTAGAAAAAGAAAGTTCTTTAAAAAATAAGGAAAATGATTTCTGATACGAAAATAGGAGTTTTATAAGTGACATTTCAAATTATTTATCTCATATTTACTCACATTATACTGCCAACTCTCAGACATCCACGTCAAACACTCTTTCGTCCGCTTCCATCTCACCTTATAATATTTGTTATATTATATATAAGTATTTTTAAGATGATATTTTTATTTATTAAATATTAAAAAGCAGATAAAAAAAATTATTATTCCCCTAAAATACATTTTCTTTAGTATCAAACACATTCATAATTATTAATAGTGGTTACTGATAACCGTTGACTTAGTAACTCAAAAGGAATTTTAAAAATTCAGAAAATCGTTAAAAATTATTTTTTAATTATGCGAAATAGATCGCTTATATCCATTATTACAATTTATTATTCTAACTTGAGTAAGATATTCAAGGCAAAATCATGTGATGCATTTAATTCAATTTTCTGTCACCATATTCTTAAATCAAGTGGTCCACAACTAAGTCATCGATTTCATTAGGTCAGAATTAATGATTTATAATTTTGTAAAAAATTTAATTAATCACGCTCAAATAGAGAGATTAATTTTATATGATATGTCATAAAATATTAAAATTTTTAATAGTTAACTCTCGAGAATATGTGATCTCTTTGAAATAACGATGGGCAGAATTTTTAATCCAAAATATAATGAAAGATATAAATAATATATTTCGCATAGTTACAGACAATATTTCAAATCAATTACAAATACTTGAAAAATTGGTCAAATCAATTATATTCGTTAATCATATATTTTTTAAATACACTATTTTATGTATGTCATATATTAATAAAACAAAAAAAATTATTGACTTTTATTTTTGTGGACAGCTATTTATATCAATTTCTCAAAAAATAATAATCTCATACACATATAACAAACAAATACTCCTTTGAAGATCTTTTTACTTGTAAAATCCAGTTTTTTAAGTAATAGCTTTTTACTTAAAAATTATATTTGAACATGTATTTTATTTGGAAAAAACTTAGAAGTTTTACAAGTAGAAATCCCAAAAATAAGTTTGAACCAATTTCGAGGACTTTGATTTCTTTTCTTTCTTATAAGACACATTTTCAAAATCTATGACCAAACAAATCAGATATTTAAAGAATTTTTTTAAAAACCCTAGCTTAAAATCTATATTCAATCGCTAGCATATTCCACATAATATATATATATATATATATATATATATATATATGTGTGTGTGTGTGTGTGTGTGTGTGTGTACTTCTTATAAGACAGACTTTCAAAATCTATGACCAAACAAATCAGATATTTAAAGAATTTTTTTAAAAACCTTAACTTTAAATCTATAGTTAATCGCTAGCACGTTCCACACACATATATACATATATATATTATATATATATGTATACTCTTGATAAAAAGGAGGCTCAAATTAAAATTCCACATTCACAAATAAAGTCAAGCTCCATATATATATATATATATATATATATATATATATATATATATATATATATATATATATATATATATATATATATATAAACTCTTGATAAAAAGGAGGCTCAAATTAAAATTCCACATTCACAAATAAAGTCAAGCATGTCAAAGCCTTTGGGTACCTCTAATTTCACCCTAGTCCTACTTATTATAGCTTGTTGCTTCCATATCCCTATTGTGGAATGCAAATGCCAAAAAACAAAAGAAAAGGCATCTCTCTTCATCTTTGGTGATTCTTTTTTTGATGTGGGCAACAACAATTACATCAACACCACCACTCTTGACCAAGCCAACTTCAAGCCTTATGGAGAAACTTATTTCAAGTTCCCCACCGGTCGATTTTCCGATGGACGTTTGATTTCCGATTTCATAGGTAAGTAATATTGTTGTTGAAATACAACGGATTTTAAGTTTATAGATTCAGACGACTGCCTGAATCAAATAGGAGGGCAGGACCATCTCTCACTCTACTTAGATGTTTTTAATTATTAATACTTGTATACATCTAAATAGATTATTTAAAGATAGATATAGGGGTTTGAATTAAAGTTATTGGTTTGATTGAATTTTTAATGTAAACCCTAACTCCAACCCCGACTCGACGGTCGTATTTGCCTCCGAACTATAGTATTAAGTACGAATTCCAATGAGTCTAATTGGTTTAGTATAAATTTTGTATTTTAAATTAAGAAATTTATAAATATATATATATATCCATTTATTTTGGATTCAATAAGTATATCGAGATACACACATACAATGACAAATTCAGAACTTATAAGGGGTTGAGATTAATGAAGGTATTTAAATAAACATCCTTCATTTAGATGTTCAAAATTTGAACAAAGTAAACACATAAGTTAAATGAAAGACTTCTTTTTACACGTAAGATTTTGAATCATATTATATCGAAATCTTTAGATAATAACATAAATAGTTCAAAAATTAATTAGATTACAAATTTAAATTATAAATGTGATATAATATTTATTAAGATTTCTGACTCCGTTATTCGTTTTAAATTTTTTTTTTGGATTTGGGGGGGGGGGGGGGGTCTTCATAGCTAGCCAGCCTAGATTGTAATATGACAATATATTTTACTGTTCATATATTTGTCTTTTTTATTGTTTTTATTTGGTGACAGCTGAATATGCAAAATTGCCATTGCTGCCACCCTTTCTGCAGCCTGGTAGTCAACACACCTATTATAATGGAGCAAATTTCGCCTCCGCCGGAGCGGGATCTCTTGTCACGACTTTTCAGGGATTTGTAAGTCGTTAAAATTCCTTCTTATTGAAAATTCTAACAAGAGAATTCAACATTATATATGTATATAATATCATACTTAAAATTCATATCTATAACGTACGTAACAGTTTGAATCATATTTATAACTAAACTACAAACTTCCTTTATATTAAGGAGATTTAATACCAAACATAATATTCTCTCCGTTCAGAAATAATTGTCAGGTATACTAAATATAGATGTCCAAGATTAATTGTCAATTTAAACAATCAATAACTAATTAACTCATTTTTTACAATTCTATACTTAATAATTGTTCATTTTAATAATTATTGATTTAAAGTTACAAGAAGACTTTAATTTATAAAAGGTTGCTTTTGCAGTTTTCAATAAAATATCGATTATTTTAAGTACAGTTTTTTAAGAATCATTAAAGCAGTAGCACGTAAATATCCATTCTCTGTATATCGAAAGTCCATTTTCTGTATAAACTTCATTTGCCTTTAAATGTAAGAGTCATTAGAGTTATTGTTATAAACCTGACAATTATTTCTAGGATTATATTAGTCAAATTACATATTATATTAAAACTTTTTTGAGGAATGTATATCATCTATGCCTGACAATTATTTTTGAACGGAGAGAGTATATGAACTTTAAAGAGTAACATGTTTAATAAAACAATTATTTTAATTTATTTTTTTTAACTATTCAAACTCTGACATATGTTAAAAAGGATATAATAATTATTTTGCTGACTTAAAGAAGCTAGCTATGTTAGGTGGAATCAAATGTTTTTTCTATAGAGCAACTAAGAGTTACTGATTTTATATAGTTGACTTTTTTGAAAATAACTTAACTCACTATTCAGCATAAGAGTCCCAAATAAATATTGTTCGAAATATTTAATATTATATGTCACTCAAATTTATCTTTCACATTTTATTGTTGTTCATTTTAACCAAAATGTGTTAATGATTTTATGATAGGACAGTTTCCTTTATTTTAATTTATTATGTGTTTGATCAAAAATTTGTGCATGAAATCTTTAAAAAAAATTAAAAATAAAATACATATATTTGTAAACTGTGTAAAATAGTATTAATTTTTCCGTCAACAAATGTTTGACTGGTATAATAAAAATAGATGTCCAAAATTAATTGTCAGTTTAAACAGTCAAGAAATAATTAGTTTTTTTTTTTCAATTCTGCCCTTAATAATTACTTCATTTTGTTCAATTAAAAAGTTATGTAGACTTTTGATATCTTACCATAGTAGAGTTATACTAATCAAATTACATCTTATATTAGATTTTCCTTAACGAAAATACATGATCTTACTTTGATAAATAATTATAAATAAAAAAAGTATAAATCAAAATAATTGATCACTCAAAATAATTAAAAAAATATAAAAAATTTACGATTTCGAAAATCGAAAAGTTTCACATGTTGCCCTGTTCGTATTTCCTAGTGCCCACATGCTGAAATAAATAAAAAGGGGACTATGCAAGCTATTTATTAGGAACATACATTATAAAGTCAATGTTGATATACTTAGTAGGTGAAATTAATATTTTATATTATAGTATATGTTGGGCACATTCTCAAAGCCTCGTATTCGTATCAGTGGCGGATTTAGAAATTTAAGGTTGTGGGTGCTTTAAAGTGAAAATATAAAAAATATGTGTTAACAATAAGATTCGAACCTTGGTACAACAACACTAAAAAGGTCTTAAGTACTCATCCAGGAGCCATTGGGCCAACTAAATCATTTATTCATTAGGTGCTCTATGTTAATTTTATTCAAATACCTCAATTTCTACATATATACATATATATATATATATATATATATATATATATATATATATATATATATATATATATATATATATATATATATATATATATTCCGTAATGAAGTTATTGGGTGCTCGAGCACCCGGCGGACACCATGTGGGTCCGCCTCTGATTCGTATTCGTTATTTATATTAAATTAATGTAACATGTAGTTAATTAGTAACTACTCGTAAAAATAGTTGAATTGATGAGTACTACTTTTTTATCTTTAGTTGAGCATGTTAAATCAGAGTTTGTCTAGTATAATTTACATTTTTAGTAATTTTTGAGCTAGTGCAAAAGAGTAATGTTGTGAAAATATCGTGGATTAACTAATACACAATTACAAATAAAAAAAGACAGAGAAGAAAATAACAAAAGACTAATAATGAGGTTCAGCTAGGTCTAGTCCTCCAAGCAAACAGAGAAAATTTTCCACTATAAAAAAAAGAGATAAAGTTTATAATATTTTCAAGCCCTTCAAACTACATTGTGTCATATAAAATAATCGAAAATCTCCAACTACATACCCTATTATAGATCTCAAAGTAACCCCAAATCTATGAGGAAAATGTTCTCTCAATCCAAAAAGGACAAAATATTCCTTTTCCAAATCTATTAGGACAAAGATCACCTAAGTAATGATTATATACCAGAAAAAAATTTAAAACATAATTAATAAATGAGTTTACCAAGTGCACACTTAAAAGGTAGTGGCTAGTTTCCAAAAAGAAAAAGAAATAGACTTATGATGATTAAATTATACTCCCTCGGTCCCAAAATAATTGCCTTGATTTTGAATAGGAGGGTCAAATTAACTAATATTTGATTTGAATTTGGATATTCATATCATATTTACTAATTATCCTTATAGTTTGAAATAATTACATTTTACTCATTAATTAATAATTTCATACTATGTTCCAAGTCAGATACACCTAGATACAAATTCTTTTGCTACTAGATACATGAGTTGAATAGCTAGGGAGAGATCGAGAACTAGAGGGACATGAACAAGATTTGCCTATATCATATACATGTGATTACACTAGATAGGAGAGTAATAACGAGCAAGATGAGCGGAAGGTGAGCGAGAATTGTCTATGTGTTCCTGATACATACGAATCCACTTACATTGGATACATAGTATCTAGAACAAATTACACCTAATTTTAACTCCATGAATCTGGATGCACTAAAAATGATAAGATTTGTGATGTTGCAAACAAATACTTAATTAATAACTGACGGAGAAAGTAATTATGTGTTGTGTAATGGAGCGGACCCACAAAGGATGAACCCACTTCGTTGAAAAATTAACACCGTATATATATGTATATTTGATCAGTTTTTAAAATTTTATATCTATATATTAACTTTTAACCCTACTAACACAAGTGTGACCCTTGGCCCAGTGGTGAAAAGGGCTTAATTTTCTTAGCCTGCCCGAGTTTAAATCCTTATTCCAACACTTTAGTTTTATTTTTTTATATCTTGAACCCACTTTGTGAAAATCATGAGTCCGTCACTAATCGTGTATATATTCTAACACATGCCTTTCATTAATATGATGAAAGTTTGTACTAGGGTTTGCATGCATGATTGCTTGTTACAACTTACAAGTGATAGAGAGGGTCCCTTGGACAACCAATAGAGACCAATGACAGCTTTGTACTAGAGGTCAGGCCCAAAAACAAATACATTGCTGTTTTATTTGGACTTTATATTATGTCCACACCACAATTTTAGGTTGGTGGTCCATGAACCTTAATCAACATATGGAAATCACAAAAATAGTGTATCTTTATAGCAAAATATATCGTATTCGATGCGTAATAAGTGTATTCAAATGTAAGTTATATTGTATTCAAATAGATTGCGAATGAGATCTATGTAATCGTATCGAAAGTCATATATAGATTCCTTGACATGATTATACCAAGAAAAAGAACAATTAATTTGGGAAAAGAATAATTTTATTTATTTGTTTTAGATCAACATGAATTGTTTAATTAATTGTTTTTTGTTTATTTTTTCAGGTAATTGATATGGAAACTCAGCTCAAAAACTTCAAAAAGGTGAAGAGTTGGTTGAGAAATAAATTGGGCAAAAGGAAATCACAAAATATTTTGTCAAATGCAGTCTACTTGTTTAGCATTGGAAGCAATGACTACTTAAGCCTCTTTGTGACCAATTCCTCAATACCAATCTCTCCTCAATACCAACAAATGGTTGTTGGGAACTTGACTACCATCGTTAACGTAAGTTTATAAGCTGGTTAAACTGACTTATAATAAATATTTTTCAACTAAGTCATTTTGATTTAGTCCTTTTATATATTAGCCTATACTAAAAAAAATGAATTGTTTTTGCCACATCTAAATTTTATCTATCTTTATTTTCTTTTAACTAAAAAAATGAATTCACTAAAATGACACTCTTTCAAAATGTTTTTATTAGTGATAAATAACACTCTTTTAAAATGTTCCTAAAATCTATAATAACATTGGATTCAATGATAATTAATTGATGTCGGTAAAGAGTTTAACAATAATTTTTGTTGGTGTGTATATTTAGTTATTTTTGTTGTAGCGACTGTCTCGTGTCACCAATAATTGCTTTTAGCAATTTCTAGTCTTCATCTATATGGTGTTCTGTTCATATGAATTTTAATGACTAATGTCGATATAGACTTTAACACTCTTTATTAATGTTTACATTTATTGTTGTTAAAAGTGATTTTTGTTGTAGAGACTGTCTGGTGTCACCAATAATTGAATTTAGTAATTTCTAGTCTTCATTTATTTGGTGTTTCATTCATATAAATTCCAATGACAATTGACTAATGCTTGTATAGACTTAACACTCTTTAATAATGTTTATATTCATTGTTGTTAAAAGTAATTTTTGTTGTAGTGACTGTCTCGTGTCACCAATAATTGATTTTAGTAATTTCTAGTATTCATCTATCTGGTGTTTCGTTTCATATGAATTCCACAGGAGATATACAAAATTGGAGGAAGGAAATTTGGGTTCCTTAATTTAGGAGACTTGGGGTGTCTACCAGGGTTAAGAATGCTGAATTCATCTAACAAAAATGGGTGTTTGGAGAAAGCTTCAAATATGGCCAAATTACATAATGTTGAGTTGTACAATACCCTCTTCAAATTGAAGAAACAATTGAAAGGGTTCAAGTATTCACTCTATGACTTCAATAGTAGTTTGAGAAAAAGAATTGATCATCCCTCCAAATATGGTATGTATTATTTTTCAAAGCCATCTACATAATTTATAATGTGAATAATTGTTTATATACACATACTGATTTCTCTCGTGAGATCACATCGATTATGTTGTTGTTGCCCATCTAAAATAGGAAGAATCCTTCTTACATTCCTTTAAAATATAACAATAATAATAACATATTCAGTGTAACTTCATAATTATATTTGTGGAGGTCGATGGAATGCATGTAGACCTTATTCCTCCCTCATGGAGATAGAGAAATTGTTTCTAATAAATCACCCTCGACTTATTTATGTTATGTTGTAAAGTTATGCTGTCGGAGAATTCAGAATCTTAAATTTATAAAATTTAAATTCTGGACTAAAGTATTATATTGTTGAAATCGTAAATAGGTCTCAAGGAAGGAAAAATAGCATGTTGTGGAATAGGACGATTCAGAGGGATACATAGTTGTGGAGGTAAAAGGCCAGTGGGACATAAATTTGAGCTTTGTCAAAATCCAAATATGCATGTATTTTGGGACTCATATCATCTAACTGAAACTACTTATCACCAAATGGCAGCTGAAATGTGGAATGGATCTTCTACTTTCAAGTCCCTCTTTCGATGCTCGTAGCTATTTTTTTCGTCTCAATTTATGTGATGTTATTTAACTGGATACGATATTTTATAAAGAAAAGATCTTGAAATTCGTGGCACAGAACAAGTTGTATTGCCTATACTCTCTCCATTCAGTTTTTATTGTCTCGTTGTGCTTTACGAAAGTCAGTTTGACTAATTTTCAAAGTTAAATGAGATTATATTAGTTCAATATTTTAAACAAAATAATATATATTCAAAAACTATACGATAAATACTATAAATTGCAATTTTGTATTGTCACATTATGCTTTACAAAAGTCAATTTGATTAATTCTCAAAGTTAAATTAGATTATATTAGTTTGACATTTTAAACAAAATAATAGATATTCAAAAAATTTACGAAAAGTACTATAAATGACAATTGTTTGCATATCAATTATGATGAAAAAATACATAGTAAACTGTTAGTCAAAGTTCTAATCGTTTGACTCTAGAAAAAAAATTATGACAATTAAAAGTGGATGAAAAACATATAAATTATCGCACTGAAGAATAAAATTTGAAGTTTAGAGTGAAATTATTTTTATATAAGGAAGAATGACTTTTTAAAATGACTAAAAAGGAACGTATGACATATAAAATTGGGAGATATTGAGTACTATAATGTGAAAATTAAACTGTGTTATCGTCCACTAAAATAATAACTAACAAATATATATATATATATATATATATATATATATATATATATATATATATATATATATATATATATATATATATATAATTTATAATTCTGATACTAAATAGCGTATATCTTATTTGTATATTTAGCTAGAAAATGTAATTATTTTAGCCCATCGTCTAAAATTAACTCTAATAACACAAGTTTGTCGATTTTGATAAATTTAATTTCCTCTGGTATTTTTTACACGTGTTCCTATTATGCTACAATAAAAACTATTCCACCATTTTGTATATATGGTTCAGTTAACGAAGATGGTAAAATTTAATGGAATTTAAGATGAATCAAGTAAGCGTGTTAGAATTAGGAGTTTAGAGTTTTAAATTTTAAGATAAAATAGAAAAATATGTTTGAACCCAGAATATTAGCGTCGAAAGCATTTTCATGCTCTCTTTATTATTATTGAGCCGTCAATTAATTTTGAAAAAGGAATTCACAAGTTAATATTCATATTATTTAATTTGCTAATGTAAATATAAAGTCTACGGAAAAAACTACGTGTCTGTGTTCGGTGGTGGGTGGATGGGGGTGGAGGTCGTGTTGTGTGCGTGTGTATTCATGTATATCTATATATTCATAGTTACACTTGCTTATACAAAATATTGCATATCTCATGAATTATCTAGGTGAAATCACGTATATTATAGAGTAACTTTCATATATAAACATAAAAATTATATTTTGTATGATATAGCTATAGTTTGCATAATTGCGCTTCATAACAAATATAAATATGTATATTTCGTTGTACATATACAAAGAAAACAGTTGTATAATTAGTTATACATATACAAAAGAAAGCAGTTGTATACAAAAGATTAATTGTATAATTTGTGTATGTATAAAACGAGAAAGAGAGAAAGACAAAAGAAAATTGGGTAGGGAAATATTTGTTTTGTATAATTATAGTTGTATAGGACAAAAATATATGTTTTTGCAAGTGTATATACAATTTTCTCTCGCTTTATACAAATAGAAATGCAATTTATACATTTCGTTTCTGTTTGTATAAGCGAGAGAGGCGAGCGAGATCTGAGAGAGTGGGGAGCTAGATCTGGGAGAGGGAAACGAAAATATATGTATATATAATTTCCACTCGCGTTATACAAATACAAACACAATTTTATGCATTTGTGTTTGTATAAAATCGAGAGAAGCGAATGAGACTGTCACCAAACACGAGTGGCGAGCGAGTAGCAACAATTACTATAGAATACAATTCAATCAAAGTATATTTCTAGCATTTAATTTGAATTAATAGTTTGCTATTATATATAATTTTTCCTATATTATATTCATGTATTTTATAGTTATACAATCATTAAACAAAAGTCAATGAATATTTTTTAAATTAAATAAAACAGAGTGGCAGAAAAATCTTCTCGGATTGTCTTACTCTGTAATTATCTTTTTTTTTTGTTTAATGTAAATAATAAAATTAATAAATGAACAAGGATTAAACTGGACACTAACCTAACATAATGCAAAATTAGACAATCCTGTTTATAAATAAATAAAAATAGAATTGTGTCTTTAATTGAATTGCATTTTCAAAATGAAAAAAAAAATCTTGTTAAAATTATTGCGATGGAAATCCAAAATACATCACTAAATAATCAAAATTAAGTTGTTTTCTAATTTAATTAACTCTTTATTTGACTAATAAATATATATATTCATTAAGATCATATACATCAAATGAGCTTGCACATGACACAATGTGGAGAACCTTAAGTTAAATCTTACTTTAAATACTTTCGCGATCGTAGTAATAAATAAAATGATAATTTATTATATATTCTTTTAAATATGATAAATTTAATATTTGTGTAAATATATCAAGAAATGACAATAACTGATAACAATTTTTTGAATATGATATATTTAATGTTTGTAAATATATTTAGAAATGACTATAATCAATAATAAGAGTAAACTAGGGACTAAGTGATCGTTTATTTTTTTTAATTTTTTACAAATTAGACAAGTAAAATAAATTTTCTATTTTTTTTAAATCAAAATTGAGATATGTCCCTTGGTTATTTTAGTGCAATTTTGCGTGGAAAATATATTTAAAATTATTTAATTACATATATATTAATTTTTCCTATAGTTTAAAATAATTCATATTGTCTCATCAATTAATAATTTCAATCATTATTTCAAGTCAAAGATATATGTATTTTTACTATCAGATACATTAAAATAGGATCAGAGGGTGAGATGAGCGAAATAATCTATATTTTTCAGATACATGTAAATCACAATAAATACATGTATACTAATAACAAGACCAATCCAGGTACATTATGTATATAGATACATTGAGAGAGAATATATATATATATATATATATATATATATATTTGAATGCGCCAAATAAATGTAGTCAAAATTCAAATTTTAATAATTAGATACATAAAATTGAAAACTTACTTGAAGAATTACTCCTAAATTATTAGGATTTATGTTATTTTTCATACATGCACTCGCTTTATTTATGAAATTTATTTGCTCCAAAAACTAAATGAAAAAATCAAAAAAAAATTATATCCACGATATTTATAGACGTAAAATATAAACGATTCATATAATTAACATTATATCGACGCAGCCCATCTTTTTTCAAACTTAATACTACAATGCAGAATACTTAATTCACTAAATTTAATTTACTAACACTTTTTTGATTGAATATCTAAATATAATGCTAAAGCGTTCTTATTAAATATTCCAATTAAAAAAATTAAATTCATTCTCTCTTTGTCCTTAAGCATTCATTATGCAGGTAAGTTAATCACTTTAACATATATCAAACTCCCTTAGTAAATACACATTGACTCAATAAACTATAAAAACTCTATTGCATGCATTAATATCTGTTCTATTTAATCGCTGTCCAATAATATTTATCCACTATTAACTTTATAATTTATAAAAAATTATTAATATAGAGGTAAATTTACTGTTCATTCTTTAAAAATAAAAAATACAATGTCTTAAAAAATTTAATAGAAAACTAACTATATTATTCATTAATTTTATAAAGAGAACAAGTATTTTTAACATTCTAAAATAGTATAATGGATAACAATTGTTGGATAGAGAGAGTAATAAATATTGTAAATACTTGCAAATAACTTTGAGTTAGAAATATTTAATATTATCTCCGTCCACTTTTAATAGTCATGTTATACTTTCGAAAGTCAATTTGACTAAAGATAACATTAATTCGATATTTTAAATAAAAATTTTAATTATTCAATAACTATACAAAAAGAACTATAAATTACATTTTTTGCATATCAATATGATGAGAAAATATATCGTAAAATGATAGTAAAAGTTCTAATAGTTTGATTTTGAATAAATCATAATAATTAAAAATGAACAAAAAGAGTTGGAACATTTTATCATGGTTTGAAAAGTTGTTTAGGTGGAATAGTTAAAATTGCTTTTCGATCAATTTGATTTTAAAATTTATCAATTAAATTTATTAATTATTAATTTATAGACATGTTAAATCGTTATAATCTTATAGAATCAATATATTGACATATTAATTATTGATAATTGTTTATTCATTTATCAATTTAACATAAAAATAAAATTATTAAAAGTCACTCAAAAACAAAATAACAAACCAAAAAAATTATAAACATTAATCGATAGATTTCGCTTTTAAGATAAGGTTGTAAATTATATTTTTGGGATAAGAATAAGTAAACACTTTTCTTGTGTTCTTCTTTTATTTTTTAAAAAATCTGATAAATAACATGATAAAAGTTATGATAAGCCAAATTATTTTATTTTATTTTTGTCTTTCTATTCAGGCAGTAGGGCCCCACACACTTCCTCGGACTTTGTTCTGACAATAATTGTGTCATTACGGCACGTGCTTATCCTTTCTCACTTCTACCAAATCATAAACGTGACACCTCTCAAACTAGTTGTTTTCATTTTAATTTATTTATCGATTTTTAACTTGACATGAAATTTATAAAAAAAAAATAAAAAATCCTTTAAAAATATGTCATCTTAAAATGGAACAAGTCAAGATAAGTATTGCAATATTAAATATCTCACATGAAAAGTGTGAGTTAATTTATTTTTTCAAAAAATCAACGAAAGAATATGATGAAGCGGTAAACGCTTTTCATTCTAAATCAGACTTCTTGAAATTTGAGATTTTCTCTAAGTGTGAAATTTCTTTTGTTAGGAATGGTTTTATCTTTAATGTGTGATTTTTCGATATTAATTCAATTAGTCGAATTTCAATATCAATATCAAACACCAGATGAAAAATAGAATAATTTTTTTAAAAAAGATTAAAACTAGAGCAAGATAAAATAAACAAATTGAAACGAGAGAATAAAAATCATACCTTATGTATAAGATATACATTAAAAGTTATTATTTTGCACTAAAATAATACTCAATATCTATTTTTATTATACATATCCCAATTAAATTACTGAGAATTTTAAAAAAAAAGTGAAAAAAATATTTTTTATTATGTATTTTTCTTCTTAATGAAATGATTCGATCGGTATGAAGGTGAAAAACCATGTTTTTATTAGGACAAGTTTTCTATTGATATGTAATAAAAACCTCTATTTCTAGTAATGAGTCAAATATGAAAATTATATTTAGATCATTTTGATTTTGAAATTTCTTACTAAAAAAATATTTAATCCAATGTAAATCTGATTTTTTAATAATTATTTTAAATAAATTTATAATCAGCCCCATCTTGCACATATCAGATTTTCCATGTCATACACACCTAAATATTATTTACTTTTTTAAAAAATGAAAAAATAAATAAATATGAGGTCATTGTGTCTTTTTTATAAAAATAAAAAAATACTAGCAACATAACTATTAGGATGTTTGAAAGAAAGATTATATATAAACATTTAAATTAAATATTGCAATATTATTATAAGACTTAGTATATAGTATTCTAATTTTAATTTGAGAATTTTTATATTTTTGTTAATCCTCAGTATCTTAATTCCATGTCCTTTTGTTATCTCTTGTATCTACTTTCTTTGTAATAGAAAATTTAATAATATTTTATCATGACAAAAAAATATTTTATTAGAATATACCATTATTTTTATGATTATTGTGAATTTTCGTAGAATTTTCTTAGAGATAAACGAAAATGTGACTAAGTTAAATGTTAATTCAAAGTCATGTTTCTAATGTGAGCTATATCTTCTTTCTATGATATATGCTTTTTGGCATAATATATTATATTCCCTCCACATGAATTGTGATGATTGGAATTGTCTTTAGTGTTGTGTTATTTTTAATTAAATTATTGGAATAATCTTAATTAAATAATAAGATTGTCAATAATAAAATTAATTATAATAAAATGATGAGACAATTGATTATACTATTTCGAGAAATATGGTAATTAAAAAATGAGATAAATGATCATAAGAATAAAATAAAATGGACAGTTACTTGTAAATACGGTTATATTAAAATTATGAGACGATTGATTATAAGAATAAATGGAACTAGTAGTTATAAGAACAATAGTAATAAATCATGACACAATCAAATATAAGAATAACGATAGCTAAATAACGATATAGTCGATCATGAAAATAACTCTAATTAAATAAGACTGTTAGTTATAAGAATAATCATAAATAAATGATAAGAAAATCATTTATAAGAATAGTTATAATTAAATGATAAGACAGATGATCATAAGAATAGTTGTAATTAAATAATGTGACAGATGAAAATAATCATGATTAAATGAGACAACCAAATATATGAATAATTGTAATTGCACCAGATGATTCATAATTATAAGAATAATCTTAATCAAAATAATATAATCAAAATAAAAATAATCTTAATTAAAAATGAGACAATAGATTATAAATATAATTATGAATTAATAAAAATAAAATCATAGTTAAATGATATGATTATTGACTGTAAATATAATCATATCATAATTAAATTAAATAATTTATTATAAAAATAATCGTAATTAAATATGACAATCGATAATGTTACGCTTTTGCCGACGTGATTCCCTTTGATATAACACGATCTAAAAGTCTTCTATTGTTGAATTTTTCTAAACTATAAATTAAATGAATATAGATTATACTATATATGTAAATGAATGAAACATTTGATAATATTATATATGCTTGTCAACTTTTCTATATATTTAATTGTGGAAGAGGGAAGTCATACAATTAATTTAATTTAGAACTTGTGCATGACGATTTTTAATCTTTTGGTTCAACTACTTGAAAATAATGTTTGATATTTTCTAATTTTATCTATCGCAATTTTGATAATAACATATTTTTTTTTAGTTTTACAAATGAAAAGAAAATATATATATTGAGATTTTATTTTTATCTTAAAAGATAGAAAGATAGTTTTTAATAACATTATTAAATAAACCTACTTTATTGTTAATAAATTTCACAATCGTAAACAATTTTTACATAAACCTAATTGATGTCACGTAACTTTTCGATACCATAATGAGATTATTGAATTGAAGTACTTAACACATTAATTGTAGGGTAAGTCGTAATTAATTTCTAAGCTAACAAATTTATCTAAGTAATATTCCACAAAAAAAACTTAAACGTCACATTAAATAATTTCACGCCACAAATAATTCCCGCGTAAAATTTAACTGGCAACCACGTAACTTTCACGTACAATTATGAGAACACTAATAAATAAATAAATCAATGATATCATAATACGTAAAAATAGCTCATTCGATCCATAAATTAAATCAAACTCACGATTCACTCCTAAACTTACGGTACTCTATAATCCAAACAATCCTAGATATTAAAAATATTAAAATGTGAGAAAATGAAATTTTACATTTACAAAAAATAATAATTTGTAACTATACTATAAAAAAAATATATATCACATTTTTTTTTCTTCAAAATGTTTATTTTTTTTTCTTAGGACATCTAATGATTGTATTATTAATACATTTTTGAAAAGTTCCTTTTGTACGCTGAGCTGTACGAAATTACATAAATCTTCATTTTTTATTTATTTATATATATATGTGTCCGTTTATTCTGTGGACAGAGTCGCCGGAGCTGTTCCATTTCCGATCTGTAAACCCCGCCATTCGCAACTCTCCTCTACCGCCGGCGAGAATTCACCGTCTTACCGGTTAATCTCTTCTTCAATTCTTCTATCATTTTTTTTTCTTTGTGATTTATCAACTCTGTTTTTATTTTCTCATTGATTTTTTTTTTGAACTTGTGATTTTGATTTTAAAGTTTGTCAATTCTGTTTGGAATAGCTGTTGAAGCATTTAGATTTTTGTATGAGTCAGTTGACCTGTGAATTTATTATTTTTTTTCGATTTTTCAGTTTTATGAGCAACTGATTAATTTTGAATTTTGTGATTAGATGGAGATAGATAGCAAGGAAAGGCATGAAATCAATTTGCAGCCGCCGAAAGAGAACAGTTTTTATCTGCAGAAGTTTCGTCTCTACGAGACTCGCTCGGTATATGCTTGAAATTTTATTGAATTTGTACAATTCTGTTTCGAAATGTTTAAAAATGTGTGTGTTTTGATCGTTTTGCGTTGTGTTTTGAGTATCTGAATTTTAATTTGAACTGATTTTAGTTGGATTTATCGATTTAAGTTAGTGGATTGAATCTGGAAGAGAAACGAAATGTGAAGGAGAGAGTGAATTGTTTTTGTTGAATGTAGAGTTGTACTATTCGATTTTCGTGTGTTTATTTACATCTCTTTGTGTTAGATTGTTGGAGTATGGCTTTGATAGAGGTTCTGGAAGCTTCTTTTGTGGTCTCAAGAGATGTATTGATTTCACTTTTTGAATAAACTTTAGTTGTGTTCAAGCTCGTGTTTGCGTACTAGCTTTGATGGCTCAAGTTGCGCTCTCATGGTTGAATGTGGAAAAGAATGTTATGTTCAAGCTCCTGTTTGCGTACAACTTGCTAGGTGTGTTTTACCTGTGCAAGCTTTGTGCCCTTTTTTCCCTAGTTTTCTTGTTCCTGCATTAATGAATGCATCAATAGTGAGTAGTAAATGCTGTTTGGTACGGATTTAGTCACCACCATATTTATTCTCCGAGATTCTAGGATTATAGATTTGAAATGATATGCGGTTTTAGTTATTTTTCCTATTTTGGTAGGTCCTGTTTCTCTCTTATGCTGAACTGACTGACTCAACCTAAATATGTCGTTATGCGCAATTTTATAGTCATTAATTATGCCTTGTCGTTATACTAAATGCTCGATTATATTTAACTTATTTTTTTATATATACGGCAGAACTTTTACATGATAGGATGGGATAATAGCAGAACTATTTGGAAAGTATTAAAGATTGATAGATCAGAATCCACAGAGCTACTCATTCATGAAGATCCCACAATATATTCAGAACGTGAATACTTAGACCTCCTAAGTAGAATACATGAAGGAAACAAGCCTACTGGAGGGCTTAAATTCGTTTGTCTCTGCTATGGAATTATTGGTATATTATACTTCCGAAGTGTCGCTCTCTTTATGTGTGAACGCAACTAATGTTTCTTTTCTGTCTTAGGTTTTATAAAGTTTTTGGGAGCTCATTACTTATTGGTTATCACTGAAAGAAGAGAGATCGGAAAGATACGTGGTCATGTTGTTTACGCTATCACTGAGAGCGAGATGTTCCCGGTTCCCAATTCTACGGTGCTTTCCAAAATGACGTATTCTAAGGATGAGAACAGGTCTTTCGTCAATTCTGCATGTCAATGTAAACTGTACATAGTATTTTAGGAAGGCAATATAATGGAACGATTACGAAACCACTTCTAGTTGTGTTTTAATATTCTTTTATTTGGATGGTGACTATCTTATTTTGACATCTGTAAGTAGTCGTATGTTGCTGAGGTAATTGCTACACTATTTTAGCAATACACCTTGTAACGTATTCATTGTCCAATGGATTTCATGTTGACCGATTCACTCAGATGCTCACAGGATGAGTATACTGAGAATGCTTATAGATGAGCCTTTTATAGCTAAGTCATTCGTAGAGCCTAGTGCCAGTTCATTTCCTGCAAATGTACAGGGGCAAATTACAGTGGTGTTCTGATGTTATTTTTTACATGTTGAATGAGACAAGGTATCTTCAGGATTCTAGCAACACAAATATTGAATTTTTTATTTCAAAATTGTTTCCTCTACACTTTATCTATTTGTTGCATCAAAAGTGATATTTACTTAACTTTTTTTCTTTTGGTTCCTTTTTTTTTTCTTGTTTCGGTGAAATAGATACCTAAAGCTCCTCCGCAAGATGGATCTCACAAAGGACTACTTTTTCAGCTACTCCTATCATATAATGCTTAGCTTTCAAAAGAACCTGAGCAACTCAAAGTCAGGTGTCGCCATTTATGAGACAATGTTTGTATGGAATGAGTTCTTGACTCGAGAAATTCACAATCAACTCCAAAATACTAAATGGACTGTCGCATTAGTCTATGGGTTTTTTAAGCAGGTATTTCTGTCTGAAAATATTCTTTTAAATTTGTACACGTAACTGCGAATCTGAATCTTAGCTCAATATAGCTTGGCAGATATGGCTTTTTGATATGATACCATATTTGATGTGTACAGTTTGTGATTTTATCTCAAAATATATCGTTGTGAGCATTTATGTTTGCTTTACTTATTTAATGGCACTATAAGTGGGATCATACTTTCAACCGTTTATGATTTTCTTATGTTTTACTTTTGTGGACAGGCTACATTTAAAATTTCTTCTCAAGACTTCATCTTAACCCTTATTGCTAGACGGTCTCGCCATTATGCTGGTACCAGGTTCGTATGGAATCTTGTGTCATCCTTTATTTGCTATTTTAACTCTTGGCAAGTGGCCTGGAACTAACACGACACCAAATTATGAAAATAGTTCTCTTATCTCCTAGGTGTTTTAAATTACTTTCATTTGAACTCTTAATGAGTATATAGTGACCTGAACATCAGTAAGTGCTTAACCAAGTTTTGTTCCTTCTATATTACGCAGATATTTAAAAAGAGGAGTAAATGAGAAGGGCCGTGTAGCAAATGATGTTGAGACGGAACAAATTGTATTCGAAGATGTACCTGAAGGATCCCCTTTTGGAGCAACTTCTGTTGTACAGAACCGCGGTTCAATACCTCTTTTTTGGTCTCAAGAAACTTCGCTCTTGAATGTGAAACCTGACATCATATGTATGACCAATAGATACTTAAGATTTTTTTGAGTATTTTTTTCTCAATTTTCGTTGACTCTCTCATCTTTTAGTGTCAAGGAGGGACTTTAAGTTTGAAGCCACCAAACTTCACTTTGAAGATCTTGCTCAAAGATATGGAAATCCAATTATTATATTGAACTTGATTAAGGTAATATTTTTCAGGATTCAGTCCATTATTCTTACTTTTCGAGTACAAGCAGTACTGTGATTTTTTCTGACACTTCCCCCTTGCATTTTTTGTTATTTTTATGTTAAACAGACTTTTGAGAAGAGGCCCAGAGAAATGATTCTTCGTGCAGAATTTGCTAATGCTATTGAGTTCTTAAACAAAGATCTTCCTGAGGACGAACGCTTGAGATTTCTTCACTGGGATATAAACAAACGCCCGAGAATGTATATTGTCGCTGCCTCTTCTTTTCATTTTATCTTTATAGTTGGTTCTTATTTTTGAATCTATCGTACTGATCTATGGGTTTGATGACAATCTGGTATCTCTCTTACAGCAAAGCTAAAATGGCCTTGCGACGTCTAGGTGATGTGGCTGCTAATGCTTTGGAGTTAACTGGCTTTTTACACTGTCAGCTTATCCCTACTTCAAGAACTGAGGAGTTACAAAAATTGTCGCCCACCAGGTAAGTTGCCAATCAAAATGATTCTTTTGAAGGTTTTAGTTTGTTAGTTTGTGAGAGTTGATCGTTCTCTAATTGTCATTTTTTGGGAGAATCTCGCAAAACTGCTATGGAGCTTAGATGTTTGGTGGGCTTTTTTTGGTATTTTTGCATTCACCATGTGTAGGCTGGGGTATATGTTGAGGCATAAGTAATTTAGCCTCGTGTGGTGCATTAATTATATAGAGTTTTGTTGCAATCTAGTTGATATGGGGTATTTTCAAGTAGTTTATATGGGTTCAATTCGTGTTTGCTTGCTCTTTCAAGAGCATCAAAGCTCTTTTTTTTGTTCTCTTCACGTCGATCATATTTGATGTAGTTGTGATGATAGAGGAGACCATGTTAAAGAGGACCTTGACGAAATGGATGTTGAAATGGACAATGAGTGTGACAAACTGCGTGGAGCTTACTGTGTCAAAGTTTCATCAGTCCAAAATGGAGTCTTAAGAACGAATTGTGTAGACTGTTTGGATCGCACAAATGTTGGCCAGTATGCCTATGGACTGGTTGCTCTGTCCCATCAGCTGCATGCCTTAGGCTTTGTAGATATTGACAACATCAACATTGATTCGCATTCTCCTTTAGCACAAGAACTAATGCAGATCTACGAAGAAATGGGAGACACTCTTGCACTGCAATATGGTGGCTCTGCTGCACATAATAAGGTAATCTGTCTTTCAGTGCATTGAATTTCCGATGCCCTCCTTTTAAGATATCTTCATTTAAGTGGATGGGATGGTGGGACAACTTTTGTTTTTTGATGATCTGCCATACTGATGAATATGAACCCAAACAGATATTTTCAGAAATGCGAGGCCAATGGAAAGCAGCAACAAGGTCTCAAGAGATCATTCGATCGGTCCAGCGTTACTACCGTAATGCGTGCATGGACCCTGCGAAACAAGATGCCATCAATGTGTATGTGAATTATTTCCTTTACGATAAGTTCTGTCAGGCTGATATTTTGAAAAGATACGTGCAACTTTAAAACATTACCATTTCCAGGTTCTTGGGCCATTTCCAGCCACAAGAGGGTGGGCCAGCTCTGTGGGAATTGAATGCAAACCAGCATTATGATGTTAGGAAGCATGGATCAAGTCCAACTGCAGAAAGATCTAGGTATGAAAGCCATTACAAGGCAGACTTATCGATCCCTTGTTTCTCTCTTCTAGATTGTTTTTTTTTACTGTTTAAAGGTCGCTCTGTTGAATCACTATTTGGTTGTTATAGTGATATGTCACTGTTTTATGCCTGTCATTAATGTAAGCCTGCCTTGTGACCATCTAACTGATATGAAGGTGTAACCATCTAACCGGTATGAAGGTTAAAGGTGATTCTGGTTACGTGTCCACCGCGTAATTAAAGCTGTCTTTTCAAGTTATCTGGTGAAGTATCCAAAACAGAAAGAAACTTTTTCTGTTTGCCAGACACAATTGTATCAAAGCTGTTAGCAAAGCAGTTTGTTAATACGCAGGTCATATTTTAAAAGATCGCTATCAGAAGGAAACATAAGTTGCGGAAGCAGTTCTCAGGGTAAAGACACTGACTTAGATCAGACTGAAGACACTTACCAGCCTTTAACTGAACGTGGCAAAGGTTGTAAGGGTATTTCGGAGTCATCACCAGAAATCTGTACCTGTGACAGTGATATTTCGTTTACCAGGTAGCTCGGTTTAGATTTTCTGTGCTTCATAAATTCATTTGAAGCAGTAACATATTCAGGTGATTCATGATGTCGGATATTTCTTCATCGAATGGCTGCTGACTGCTACTTGAGGTAGAAATATTGTTAATGGCAATATGCAAAGATAATGTATGATTTCTTACCGAAAAAGAACATACCTTAACCTCATGGCTGTATGTGATATTGCCATGTTGCATCTTGAAAAATTCTGTTTGCTCAAAGACTTTTGTTGTAACTGAGGTCTTAACATGTGATGTATGTTTTCGAACTTCCTATTCTTCATTTTTTACTTGGGTTGATGTGATGATATTTGGAAAAATATTCCTACTTGGATAACTCATCGCTATTGGTTCTTTTCTTCTTGTTATAGGTACAACCCCTCATTGTCAAGCAGACAGCTTTTCCATGATATACAGTTAGATCAATGTCTCCGAAGTAGTAGCTTTAAATTTGAGGAAGGTGCTTTGTTCGATTCATCAAATTTTTTAGACGTTGATTGGCTCTCTTCATCAGGAAATTCTTGTGAAGAAGAAACATATGATAGGTAAACTTCATGTTTAATGACCAAATGCACCACTACACAACAGATTGATCGTTTTAGGAAAACATGGTTTTAATGGCCTTGTTTGTTATATTAGTAGTACTTCTTTCTTTTTTTTTTGGTTAAATCTTAAGCTTATTCTGTTTTTGCAGATCTTCAATCATAGGTTCTCCATCTCGGGGCATGTCATCGGATAGCATGACAACAAACGTTTCAGCTCCTGATTCCGGGACAAGCTTGAAGGTCAGTTCACTCAGAGCTTAGAAAATTTCAAATAAGTGCAGCAAATACCTTGTTATTTTCTTCTTTTTACATGTTAGTGTGCACTACTAATTCCTTTTTTCTTTCCAACTTTCTTATTTTAGAAGGTGCAGACTCCCGGAGAAATCAGTGTTGATGCTAAAGTGAGTAAGCAGATGCACCGGCAATACTCTGAGAAGTTTGTTCGTTGGGTTACTGAAGAAGATGGTTTTTTTGATTGAAGTTTCGGTAAAGTTCTGGTCTGGTCTCTTTTTGGAGCTATACATTATTTTGGACAGTTTCATTCGATAGATCGCATCCCAAGGACGATGCGGATACATACAAAATAAACAACAAGGTGATCATCTTTACTAGGATAAAGAATAGTAGCCTATACAAAGCTATTAAGTTATATTAGGAAAGTGTAGGTGTAAATTGAAAAGGACATGTTCTTTTCAGTTGTTTTTGGATCCTCTTTTCCCCAGACCAGCAACTTTTTTTTAGCTTTCAGTTTCTGTAAATACTTTTATGACTTTTAGAAATCGAAGCTGGATTATTCATTTCGACGTGCCCTATTTTGAATGCTTTATTTGATCTTGAAACACTCATGGATTATAGTTATCATCTCATTGTAGTGATGGTAATTGTGAATCGTGATTGCTTAGGTTATACGCGAGCTTCTTGGAGGAAGCATCATTCTGAATATTTTTCAAAATTTCATGTGTTGTGGTATTATTTACAGGTGATAAATCGGAAACTTCTCTTACCTTTTTCAAGGTAAAAGTGAGGTTTGCGTACACTTTACTCTCCCCAGACCCTACTTATAGGATCACACTGGGTTGTTTTTGTGATTGGTTTTTCCTTTTTCCTTCCATTTTTGTGTTATATTGTTGATGCATGTAGTTTATTCTGAAGGTGAGTGGCTAGTTTACTTGGTCAAGTTGTGTTAAGAACTCATTAGCTGTTTTGCACCAAACATTTTTATGTCAACCAATTGCATATCTCAATTCTAGACTAGTTTGTGTAAGTTGATACTAAAAGAGTCGTTTTGACAGGGTGTATAAGAATAGTGTTTAATAAGATGTATTTGTAATGTTAGACATTATTTATGCTGAGATTATTTCTTATGTAATTGTTTGTTTATGCTGAGATTTTTATGCTAAGGTTATTTCTTATGCACAATGGGAAGGATGTGGAAAAAGTATTCATTAATTTAAAAAATATATCAAATAAGATATTAATAATACACAAAATTTATGTATGCATTATAAGATAACATTGCATTTAACAATTTAGGATAGTGGAATTGCAGTTGATGATTGATATTAGAAAGCACTCTCTTGTTCATCATTTACATTAGGGATAATTGCACTTTGGTCTCGTAATTATTGATGAACTTTAGTTTTTGTTCATGTAATATTTAGATAAGTATATTTTAACTTTTAGTTGACTAATTTTTGGTCCATCTATATAGCCTCTTGTACGCTTTTCATATAGTTAATAATCGCGTTGTTCTATTTTAATTTTGGAAAAAATTATCTAAATATACAATTTATTTTATTATATTCTCTAAATTAAATTTATAATTTAAAAAAATTACGAAAATTTCTATGTTACGCAATGTATTAGTCGGATACATAACTTTACGATATATCAGATGCACTCAATGTATCGGGATGTTACTTTACGCAATGTATCGGTCGGATAAATTACTTTGCGCGATGTATAAGTCGAAAACATCACTTTACGCGATATAACCGATTGGATACATCACTTTGCGCGATGTATCAGAACATTGAGTGATGTATTCGGGACTGATGTATCAGGACGTTGAGAGATGTATTGAAAATCGTTGCACGATGTATGTATCAGGACGTTTTGGGATGTATCGAGATATCATCAAATTTAAGGGATTTTTGTAATTTAGAAAATGGTAGAAATATGATATAATTAGATCTTAACACTATGAGATTTGTGTAAAATCTACTTTTGTGTGTGTGCACGGCTACGCGTGTGTGTGCATGTGTGTCACTCTTTGTTATTTTACTTGCTTTGCATCTTGTTGTCATATTTTCTTATTACCATATTTTGAATTCTTGTTTTTTTTGTTTTTGTCAACACAGATAAGGGTAAGATCTGTTAGCCTATTAGCTTGTTATCTTCTCCAAATTTCATTTGTGGAATAAATTATGTAAGTTATTTTTTTATATAGAAAATATGAGATATTCAGTTTGTGTATTATATCGTCTTCACTCGATAATATCAAGTTACATGTTTATTAAGTCAAGTCAGTGGATCACTACAAAATTCATCTTGAATGACTTTGGGGCTTATTTTCTCTTCAATTCTCTCCTCCCCTCTATCTCCAACACCAATGTATGTTCCTCTCATGTATCTCAAGCGTTTATAAATATTCTTAATCTCTATCATGAATTTGTAACAAGACTGTAACATCAAATCCTCCTCTTATCTCTAGAGAAATCAATAACAGACTTCTAAAGTTCAAGACTTGATTTTGCGTAAGGCATGTCATTTCTTGAAGAGATTTTGCCTCATGTTACATTAAGGTAATCATATTGTCATAATTTCCAAGTGATTTAAGATGTGATTATGTATATCCTAAGCAAGAATCTACTGTAAAAATCAGGGTGTTAAAGTAACTCATCTCAAGGTTCAAGAACGGATTTTAGGGATTCCTCTTCAATGTTAGAGTATCAATTGGAGTAATTCAAAGTATGTTAGACTATTATAGTGAGGAACTTAATTCTTCCTCATAACCCTATGTCTAGAGTTTCAGTTAGTAGATCAAAGCAAGAATTTTTACCCCAAAGTCTATGATGTTGAATTTCCTCCATCTCTTTTCGTTGATTCTTGATTTTTATCATCAAAATTGTGGGTGTTTTATATCATAAATGATCTTTGATTCATGTTTTATGTTTATTATGCTACATTGACCCCTTTTTAGCCAAAGTTATTAGAAAACATTGTCATCACGGTATTACATATGCATTATTTTTATGAAAGAGAAGTAAGTTCAAGATTTTCTAAATGTATTCAAGAAAATATTTTCATTTTAAACTTAAATTGTATTATTTCGGGAAAGAGCTTAAGAAAGTATATTTTCATGAAATTTCTATATACCTATTTTATAGACTATGTTTCAAAGAAAGTTTAGTCACTTGAAAGATTCATTACAAAAATTTACAATTTTTTATGGGATAATGCCCAAGTACCCCCTCAACCTATGCCCGAAATCTTAGAGACACACTTATACTATACTAAGGTCCTATTACCCCCTGAACTTATTTTATAATAATTTTTTACCCCTTTGTAGCCTACGTGGCACTATCTGTGGGCCCAACGATGGTTGACTTTTTTTTTCAAACTAGTGCCACGTAGGCTAAAAGGGGTAGAAAATTACTTATAAAATAAGTTCAGGGGGTAATAGGACCTTAGTATAGTATAAGTGTGTCTCTGGGATTTTGGACATAGATTGAGGGGGTACTTGTGCATTTTCCCATTTTTTATTATACATTTTATGATTTCAAAAGAGAATTGTCTTTTATCACGAACACAGAACTCAATATGTTTTATGCAGTTGTGAGCATCTAGTCTCACGAGCACAATACATTTCATTTATTTGTGCAAAGACTAACACTATATAATTTTAGATGCAGTTTTCTTGATATATTATGATCATATATAAACTTTTTTGAAAGGATTATTTAGCAGATTTCATAATTACATGTCATCATAGGAGTTGAGTCCACTAGTCATCAACTCCTTTAGCCCAAGAGGTTAAGTTAGTGGATCCACATCAGATAAATAGGTTTTATACCTTGGGAAGGCCTTTCCAACTAGGTTAAATGTTGGGCATCATAAGTTCATGTGATGAATAGCGGTTGTAAGAAACTCTCCAAGATAAGTAAAGTTATATTATTTTCAATATTTTCTATTATTGTATTATTCAGCTTTAAAGTTTTATTGTTAAAACACACATGTAGGTATTTCTATTACGTTGACTTTGTTTCAGTCTATATTCAGAGTTACTCATTCAACTTAGTATGTTCAGTTTTGATCACTTATTTTTTAGCTATTTACTTATCATACATTTCATGTATTTACGTCATTTGATGCTTCACCTTTAAGGATGTAGACACATATATTCAGAATCAGCATCAGATGCATCATTAGGATCACTTTCATCCCGTCTCGATAAGACGTTCTTACTTCTAGAGGGTTCTAGTTTATCTTGAGTATTATTAGTTAGTATATATTATTAGGTAGCCTTGATCCCTATCCTACTAACCTACCTTTATTATATTAGAGGCTACATAGATAAGTCAGATGAGTTACAGTCAAGTTCTTTTTTTTCTCTAAGTAAGTACATGCTTATTTTTAATTTTTTATAGCTTTCGCATTAATCAACATCCAGTCTTATGATATTACAGATCAAGAATCCACTAAGGCCAAAATTATTTCAAATGCCAATCACATTTAGAATATAGACTCAGGTCGTGATACAAACTAAACCACCCTTCTTTAATGAAAAATACTATGGGCGGGGGAAGAACAGAATAATGGATCACTTTGATTGTTGTTCTACATTGACCAACCACTCCTACAATATATGGGGAAGATGGAAAGAATCAAGTACCTAAAGATAGACTTGAGGGAAGTATTACAAACTAGCTAGACATTCAAAACAATGCCAAGACCAACAAAATTCTAATTTATTGAATTCAAACATACTCTAATGCCAAAATAATATATGAGATACATTAAAAGTTATGCATGTAGATACTAGTTAAGTCAAAAAATCTATAATGTCATGCCTAACAAAAATTGATTTGTTTAAAATGAGAGAAGGAGAATCCATCCAGGAATTGAACCAATCTTTAAGAGGTGAGACTTATATACTATCACTATGGATGAATTGATTGGAAATCACTACAACATGATAATTTTTTTAGAATAAAAGAGAAGAGTCGTCAGCTAATGGTATATAAAATTTTATATTAATCAAAACGGCAAAATCGCTGCATCAACAGCGATTTACTCCACCGGAAAAAGCAAAATCGCTGCCTCTGCTGCGATTTTGCAATATGTGAATTTTTTTTAAAAAAATAAATCGCTACCTAGGCAGTGATTTTAATTTTTTAGCGATTTATAATTTTAAAAAAATTAAAAAAAAATCGCTGCCTAGGCAGCGATTTTATAATTTTTTTTAGCAGCGATTTTATAAAAAAAAAGATTTTTTTAAAAAAATAGGGAAAATCGCCTATATATATATATATATATATATATATATATATATTATATATATATATATATATAATTATAGCATGTTTATTTATCTTAATTTTAAAGATTACTTAATTCTTATTAAAATATGTTATCGAATGAAAATTCTCATATTTTGTTCCTTCACATCAATCTTATAAGACTCTTATACGTGATAACAGAAATGTGAGTAAATAATGTTTTGATATAATGACATGAATGATTAAGGGAAAATTTACAAGTACCCCGTCAACCTATGCTCGATATATTATAAAATAATTCGGATAAATAACATTACCTTCAATCAGAGTATCTTTATTTAAAATTATTTTATATCTCTGTGTGTGTGTAACTTGGATACAGTAATTACTAGCTCGAAAACATTATAAAATAATTCGGATACATAATATGTAGCTCGTACACATTAAATACTGGCTCGTACACATTATATACTGGCTCAGATACATTAATATGTAGCTCGGATATATTAAATATATTAGGAGAGAAATAAGGGATTTTAAAGGTCTTTTGAAATAGAAGGGGATATTGGAAATAAGAAAACAGCGACGTGTATAAAATATTTCTTTATTTGGTTTATTATGTTATATGTATTAAAAGTGAACATGATTGGGGATGTAGCTCAAATGGTAGAGCGCTCGCTTTGCATGCGAGAGGCACGGGGTTCGATCCCCCGCATCTCCACTTCATTAATTTTTTAAAAAAATAAGTAACATTATCATATATTATATTTTATTTCATGATTTGAGTACCAAATATTGTTTAATTGGAAGTTGTTTTCTTTCTAAATGTTAGAATTAAAAAAGTCATGCCTTTTTTCTTAAAAAAAAACGAATTCATTTGGACATTTGATATAAAGTTATAGTTTTGATATCGGGTATAATAATTTGTTCACCAATCAAATGTGTTCGTCTATATATATTATTACTTTTACTAATTTTTTAAATCATTTATATTGATTATAGCTATTACTCTCATCAATTAATTAAATTTATTACTCTTATCAATATTTAAATTATTTATATTGAGAAATGCATACGTGAAGAGATTGTCCGTATTACGAAAATTATATTATAGAGTAGTACAATGCAATTCATGTTTAATTTTACCTTTATTGTTGAGCTAAAGTTTGATCAATAAATGTTATTTCTTTTAGAATAATTGCTTTGTGATATATATATATATAGTATATGTTAAATTTTTTTGACAAGTTAGTGTGTATTAAGATATATTTTTTTATTTATATTATTTGTTTTATTTATATAAAAATTTAAAATATCAATTATACTGTTCGTTAAATGATAAAATAATAAGCAAAGAAATAAATTGAGGATAACTATATAATATCGAAATTTAGAATTATAATTACCAGAATAATAGACATATATTTTGTTAGTGATATATAGATTGAAATGGCTTGATACATCTATCGTAACACAAATGCAATATTTATATTTACTTTTGTCCCTAATCGATCTCAACTATATATATTGCTTAAAGATGATAAATTAATTATTAATATAATTAATGTATACGCCAAGTAAATCCAAATGACTTTGGAGAAAATAATATACTTGTCATTATTTAATTGCATATTTTAAAAACTTTTTAATGCTTGTCTAACAAGTGTTGAATATATATACTAGGTTTAAATGATATATAAATAATTGACTTGAGAGGTTAAAACGACATGAAATTTAGTTGAAAATGTCAAAGAAAATTCAGTGTAAAGTTTTAAGAAATTATGTATGTGTTTGGACGATAATATACAATTACCTCCTCCAATTTATAACCTTATTTTTTTTAAAAAAAATTAACCTAGACCCCCAAAACAATTTTAAATCGATATAAATTAATATATTTTTTCCCGATCAATCCTAGTTTTGAGTAAGAAATATAACTTTTACACTAAACAAGACTCCCAAAACAATTTTAAATCGGTATAAATTAATATATTTTTTCCCGATCAATCCTAGTTTTGAGTAAGAAATATAACTTTTACACTAAACATATATGACCATGTGTTAAAATACCGAAAAAATAAAAAAGAGGGGAAAAAGAGAATTTTTTATAAATTAATGTTTTATATTTATAAAATAAGAAGAAAAAGACTACCATCTCTAAATTTTATTCAAATTTTATACTTGAATTAAAATATTTATATGTTAAAGTGTGACCAACTATGTTTCTATATGAAAAAAAACCTCAAGACACAAAACCTACACATGCCCATCATGTGACAAGAACTCTTCATTTGTTCTACATTCCAAGTGTGTCAATCAAAGGGACTACATATCCCAAAAAGAAAAAAAAAGTGCCATACTTTGATTTATTTTATGCTACTATATAAAATATATCCATAAAATTAAAATTGACATGAAGAATTACTATATATTCATCGACTACATAAACTTCATTTGGGTGATGGCTTTAGTTTTTCTCACCACAAGGTAAGTTTTATGTATTTTATTGTCTTAAAAATGATTATACAAAAATTAATTTTTGTTATATTGTAGTATTAACTTAATAGTATGAAACCAAAAAAAAAAATTGCCATCCAAAGATTTCATACTAGAGGGGTTTACTCTCTTTTTAAAGGAAAAAAATGATAGATTTTTTTTAAAAATTATTACTATTATTAATTTTACAAATTTCTAAAATCACTCATTTTTGCGCATTAGATTAATGTATGAGCGCATTAGATTGATATATCTTGCACATCAGATTAATGTATCTCGTGCATCAGATTATTCCATCATGTATAAAATGTATATCGGATTAGTATATTATGTATAAAATGTAATGTATCTTATTTAACAATTAATGTATCTCGCGTATCATATTAATGTACAGTGCTTATATTATTGTATCAATTTGATGGATTTCTGTAATTATATTATAAACTTATTAGGGACAAATGATAATTTAACTTTAAAAGTATGTGATTTTTACCCTTCGGGGGTGGCCCAGTGGTTTGAACTTGGGATTTTCATGTTGGAGGTCTCAAGTTCTAAACCCCTTATCAGCGAAAGTAAGGGTTTTGCCTTCTGGGTCGAGCTACCTCTCCTAGGAGCAGGATTTTATCCTATGCGCACTCAAAGAATAGCAATTGCGATTTTTCTTGTTGTAAAAAAAAGTATGTCCTTTACTTTTTTCTTAATGAGTAACTTAATAAGGAACATTATCTCTCGAATGATATTCAATATAAATTTTAATTAATCAAACTCCAATCTACGTACATTTTATTCGTCCCGTATTATAAATCTAACACCATGTGGTATAATAACCTTTGAGCACGACAAAAACTTGAAAATTGTTGGCGTGGTTGCTTTAATATAAAAAAATTGTGATACAAAAACACAAATGTCAAACAATTATTGGTAAATTTGAAAACAGAAATTACGATTTTGTCCTACATACAGCACTCTGTTCCCCTTCTCTTCCACTCAACACTTCTCTCTCTACTGTATCTCAAATTTCACCCTATAAAGTTAGAGAGAGAGTAAAGTGAACACCATTGTTGACACACTTGCAGTTCACTCACTCACCATTGTTAGGGTTTTCGAAAAACAAAGCTATTTTCATTCGTCTGGGAACTGACACAGAACCGGAAAAAACAAAATGCTGGTTCAGAATTAAACTGAATTTGAACGATCTAGCTAACGTAGTGAACATATGTGCCTTCACATTGATAGGGTTAGTTCTAATTTACACTATTTTGTTACTTTTTTATGCGATGATTGTTAATTGCTAGGGTTCTTTTAGTTGTTGATGTTCATGTGCTTGAAGGCTACTGGCTCATGGTTCAAAATTTGGTGGATAATGATATTTGGTGAGGTGCAGTAACACACATATCACAAGCTGTGATTTTTTTGTGCTTGTTAGATTAGTTGTTTGGATTTAGATTATCTGAAGTTGTGAAGTCTTGGAAATTGTTGCATATTTGTTTTATTTATATGGTTATTATGCATTGGCTTTGGCTAATTTGAAATTTATGGGTGTTTTCTATTTCTAAGCAGCTAGGGCTTTGAAGGTTCTGATAGGAGGAAACTAACTGATAGAAAACAAAATGCTGGTTCAGATATGAACTGAATGGGGACAATCTAGCTCGGTTAGTGAAGATCTCTGTTTTCGTATTGTTAATGTTAGTTCTTGTTTCTGCTATTCTCTCAATTTTTTTTTCCAATTGTATTTGTATGTTTTACTAGTAATTTAATGGGTAGTTTATTTTCAGTTGCTCAAGAAAGCTAATTACTTTGCAAATTCAATTACCTCCTCCTTGAACTTTGCTTATCTAGGGACTTCTCCATGAGAAATGCTAACTTATTCTGCTTGTTATATTTATACGAAATTTCACATTGTGTTTTTCATTTGAAATTTGTTTTTTCCTATGACCAAATTTGGCATTTGATAATTGATACTGACGATTTATATCTAGCCAAGTGGTACTAGTTTGGGATTTAGGCATAGCTGATTGACTGCTGTATGACCTGATCTGAAGGAATTTCACATTAATAGTATGCCGTTTCAACTCTTGCTATAATAAAATTCTACTCGTCACACACTGTCTGCTTAAAATCACCTATTTTCGAAGTAATATCCATCATGTAAAAGATTATTTTTTGAAATTATTTCATGAAATATATTTATTTCCTTTTTTGTTTGCTCATGAAACTATCCAATACTCACTCTGTCTCTCAAGCTTATTTAAACTCACAAAGTTGCTATTCTTCTATATACATATTTGAAATTCAATGTGTTGCTCACACTTATTCTTGATTTTTCCTGAAATATAAGAGGCATTGAGGGTATATATGAAAGAAGCCAATCTGAAGATTCTACTATCTTAGTCAAGGAGGGGAGGGGAAGATGGAATCCAGTATGCTGCTTGATTATGCGGTTTTCCAGCTATCACCAAAACGCTCTCGGTGAGTGATAGCTATGCATTTGTTGCAGTTATGGAGAAATTTCGTTAATTTTCTTGATTTCTCTCATGTCTTATGGTAAATTGCTTGGGCAGATGTGAATTGTTTGTTTCCAGTGATGGTAATACGGAGAAACTGGCATCAGGATTATTAAAGCCGTTTGTGACCCATTTAAAGGTTGCAGAAGAACAAGTTGCATTGGCAGTTCAGTCTATAAAGCTTGAAGTTAAAAGGTGTAAAAATTCTGAAACATGGTTCACAAAGGGAACTCTAGAAAGGTAATTGCCCATCCTACTTGTCCAGGAGAAACTGGGAAATTGAAGAGTGATGTGATTGATCGCTGATGTCACATGTCTTCCAGGTTTGTGAGGTTTGTCAGCACACCAGAAGTTTTGGAGCTTGTCAATACCTTGGATGCAGAAATGTCTCAACTTGAAGCTGCCGGAAGAATATATTCCCAGGTAATGAACTGTCATTGTTAACTGTCATAAACAAGTCGCTTAACTACTTAGTAAAACTATAACTTTCTTTTTTCTTTACTTCAGGGAGAAGGGTACCAGTTTAGTAGCACAGGTATGAATGCTCAATAACCTATCTGTATTGGTTAAAGAACGTTCCTTTGGGTAATGGGCATTTTGGGTGGTCTTGAACGCCCCTTACAACATCTGATGAACATGAATTTCGATAAGTGCTCCTGGTTTCTGTAGTTATTACTTATTAAGCTCTCTTTATTTAAACTTGAGTGTGTTTTAAATGCTGTCCTAAGTTTGTTGTCCATTATTTGCGTGTGTCAATTTTGGCTATTACGTTTGATATTCAGGACTCGTTTTATTCTAATTACTGTATTTACTCGCTAGTTCTGTGGCTCTCTGTTGGTTTTCTCTGACGTTGCTATCGGCTTCATAATTCTTCCAGGAAGTGGTGGATCTGGAGTTACAGTAGCAGCTGATGCAACAAAGTATACCCTCTTTTTGCCTTTACATGCGTGGTTGCTTGTAGCATTTGTTGCTTTATTTCATGTTCCCTACTGCCTGTTTACACAGGAAGGAGTTATTGCGAGCTATTGATGTGAGGCTTACTGCAGTACGGCAGGACTTAAGTACAGCTTCTTCTCGTGCAGCAGCTGCTGGTTTCAATCTAGACACAGTATCAGAACTTCAAATGTTTGCAGATCAGTTTGGTGCCCATCGCTTGAAGTAAGAATATCTTACGCCTTTCTTTGTGCATTAGTTCTTTCAACCTACCTTCCTCCTCTCTGTCTGTCCTCATGAAAAGTTAGTCTACGGTTCGATCTACCCAAATATCCTAATTGTTGTTGTTTAAGCTAGGAAGGCATGCTGATCAAATTGCCTATCTGCACAGTAAGTGTCCACAGTCTCTTGGTGTGCTTATTGTCTTTAAATTAGCTGGATACTCATTAGAAAGGTTGGGCTGTGTGGTAGAATTCTGGTTTCAGATTGTCTGGGACAATGACGAATAAATCCTTGAACTGGTTCAAGTTCCTAAGTCATAAAAGCCAATTTTGTCTAAAGATGACTTGAAATATATCCAAGTAATACCTGTTTTAAGTTGTGGTGCCTGGTTGTAAAGGGCTTGGATCATGTTAAGCATCCATAATGGGACTTAGCAGTTCGTCTGACTTTCTTATTTTGATAACAGTGATGTAACTTGTGTGCACCTCGATTATTCTATTGGGTACTTGCACTCTCCTATTAATACAGGTTCCAGGTAACTCTATCACTAAAGCCTTAGGCAGATGAGAAGAAATTAGTTTGTTTGATTTGACCAAGAACAATGTACTCTCAAATCCGGGTAGATGGATATTGCCTAGCAGTCCCATACCACCGTTTCGTATTAGTCATCCTATTTGAAGTCCATATTTTACATTTTCATCTATCATACCATTACCCTAGCACATTGTGCCTAGATATCCTAATTCTTTACACTTGGAGCCTGAAATAGAAAGTCAAACTTAAATGACTTTTAAGTCAAAAAATAAAAAGTAGGGGGAGACCTATTTTGGTTTTTAACTTATTTTAAGTCATTTTAAGCTTATTTTAAGTTATTTTTAACCTTGCCAAACACTTACTAACTTATTTAAGTCATTTTTGACTTACTTTAAGTTATTATTGTATTTGTCAAACACTTCCAGAAGTCAAAACTGGCTTAAAATTTTGTTTGTCCAAACATTTTCTTAGGCACCACAATCCCATTTATACTTAATTCTTTCTAGGTGGAAACCATCGGTAGCCCTAGTGTTTTGGGAAGCGAGAAGCGGAAAAAAGCACGAGGGCTTGCTTCACAGAAGCGAGAAGCGTGAAGCTAAGTGCACACTTTTTAAAAAAAAAGCGACATTTAGTATAAAAATAAAAAAATATTAATAACTAAATAGAGGTAATATAGTTTTAGATTAAAAGTAGATAGTCAATAATATTTATAAGTCATAACATATAAAGCAAAAATAAAAAATATAATTAAATCACAAAGTCTCAAACTTCTATTCTTCAACAAGATCCTTAAACTCTTCAAGTGCCATAACCAAGGGTTCTACTTGGTCATCATCTTTTTCATCATCAGAAGGCTCATCAACAAGGTTTCGACTTGAACTCGAACCTCCAACTCCTCTTTCCTTGCCCCTTGAAGTACTCTCCCTAAAATTATAAATATTCTCCTCAACACCACTTGCCACAGAAACATCCCCATAAGTGAGACTTTCTCCTTCGTACACTTCGTGAAGAGAAGAGGAACTCACAGAGATGAAGCAAAGGCGAAGATTGTATAATTTCAGGAGAAAAGAAAGTCACAAAGATTAACTAATAAACATCGGCTAAAACTTACCTGCAGTCGCGGTCGAGGTGTGAAGAGAGACGCAGTCTCACTCGCGGTTGTGAAGAGAGAAGAAGCGAAAGAAGAGTCGTGAAAGAAAAATTAAGTTATATTGTATATTTCAGATCTTTTTTATAAAAAAAACATAATTTTTTTAGTGCCTTTTTCAGATCACATCGCCTCAGAAGAAAGAAGCGCACTGGTGTTGCCTCACTTTGAAGCGCGCTTTTTTGCGCTTTTCACAACATTGCGCAGCCCCTTAAAGTTGGCATGACTTTTCACTTAGATACCTCACATATGCCTTGTACTTGAAAAGTCGTGTCAACTTTAAAATGTCCGAGGCTTAATAATGCCTTACAATTTTAGTGAATGATAAATGAAGATGAGGTGCATAAAAAGGTTATACACAAGAATTTTCGAAAACAAAGGAAAGCATGTAATTGCAAAACAAGAAATCAACATTTTGACAACACTTTGGAATTTGTATGACAAATAAATAATTTGAAGTTTACAGTGGACATTGTTCACAATAATTAATGAACGAACTCTTTTTTGTAACAGTGGTGGTGTTTGGGTCAACTTGCGTATACCTCAACCATTCCACCATGTACTTGTATAGTTGTATGTAATAAACTTTTACTATTTGGAAGCCTTGGCTCACCAAAACATGTGACCAAATGTAATGAGCAACATATCTAGTCAACCCCTAAGTAGGTCTGGAGAGGGTAGGATGTACATAAATCATACCCCTACCTTTGTGGGGGTAGAGAGACTATTCTCAATAGATTCGCAGCACAATGATGCATTACCAAAACATGCTATAAAGAAAATAATAACGGCAACAAAATGGCAAAATAAACACAACCAATGAAGCAATAGATAACAGATAAAAAATCGATGCAAAAGATATTACACAAGTACTAAATGGTGATACTACTAATAAGAAGAAAGGAGAAGAGGAGACTAACCCCCTCTCTTTCTCCCACAAAGGTGATACAACACTCGGCTACTTGCTAACCTTCTATCCTAATTCTCAACCTCAACCTTCCTATCAAGGGTCATGTCCTCAGTAAGTTGGAGGTGCGTCATGCCTGCCAAATCACCTCCCTCAACTCTTCTTCGACCTACCTCTACCTCTTCTAACACTCACTATTGACTATTGCCAACCTCTCAGGCCTCCTCACTGGTGTGTCCCTACACCTTGTCTTCACATGCCCGAATCATCTCAACTTCGCTTCCCTCATCTTGTCCTCCCGAGAGGCCACTCCCACCTTGCAGTGTATAGTTTTGTTCCTGATCATATTTTTCCTAGTATGCCACACACATTTGAGTATCCTCATTTCTGCTACCTTCATCTTTTGAACGTGTGCATTCTTCTTGACTGACCAACACTCAGCCCTATACAACAAAGTAGGTCTAATTGCCGCTCGGTAGAACTTACCCTTAAGCCTTGGTGACACATTTTCATCACATCACATTTGACTAAGTATAATTTGCTTATATGCTTGATGAAATAGTGAGCACATCAATGCTTACATATCAATGATATCCACATCATTTGTATTTTATATTGGATAATATACTTTCAGCTTCTTTGTTTTTTTCGTTCCCTTTGGGTTATGGAATCAGATCATTTATTACCTTTTTACAATTTCAATATATAAATGGATCTATTTTTCTTTTTTTCCCCCTCTTTTTCAGTGAAGCATGCAAGAAATTTATATCCTTGAGTGAGAGGCGGCCAGACTTGATCAATCCGTGGAAAGGGGTGCCAAGAGATGATCAAGCTGTTCGTTGCTCTTATGGATCAGACATGTCGATTGACGAGGACCCTGCTATATCCGTCCATCCATCCACTCTGTCCCATTCTACCAGTCGAGAATCCTATTTGAAACAACAGCAACATCCACACCACCTAGACCAATATATGCCCTTGATGGGTCAGCAACTGACACCGCTCTTGCAACATAGCAGGGAATCTAACATAAAATCAGAAGAGAAGAGTAAGGAAAGGGAAGTCATTGCTGAGAAAGAAAAGGAAGAGGACACTTCATCCCAGCAAGCCGAATCGACCGAGCTTAGTAGACATAAAAGGCGGCTCAGCGTGCAGGACCGTATCAGCTTGTTTGAGAACAAGCAGAAGGAGGAAAATTCTGGGAGTGCTGGCAAGCTAGTGGTTGGAAAACCTGTAGAGCTTCAGAGGTTGTCATCTGGTGTCTCAGTCCCTCCTGTCACTGAAAAGGCGGTGTTGAGAAGATGGAGTGGTGCCAGTGATATGAGCATTGATTTGACTGGTGACAAGGACACTGAGAGCCCTCAATGCACTCCTTCTGCCTCTGTTTCTCAGTCCAAGCTAAATGACCAAAAGACATCAGGTTTGACTGATACAGCAAGTTTTGGCAGGCCAAATTTATGTAGTGTTCCATCTGTGGTTGGTAGCAGCAAATTAAATGAACAGACAGATGCTAATTTGAGGGTTGCATATACAAATGAAAAGGAAGAGGTGGCAGGTGCAAAGCAATTTTTTGGTTCTTGTAGGAATATTGAAGTTTCTTCCAAGTCTATATCAAATTCTACTTCAGGTATCTTAGATAGTGATGGATGGAAAGAACAAGCTAGTGGAAAGGCAAGGTCAATCCCACTTATTAGAAGGGCTGAGGAAAAGAGTCTGAAAAATCAACTGGAACCTGGAGGACAGTTGTTCACATCCCCTGGAATTAAGGGCGATCAAATTGCTTCAACTCCCAACTCAAACTTCAAGGGGTTCCAAGGGGGTGCTCAGCAAGAGCGTGAATATGCGAAGGCCAAGATTTGGAATCATGAGGAACCTGGATCAAGTGATCTTTCTGTTTCTCAACGAGATAAGGCTTGTCAAAGGACTACAGAGGACTCTGTGCAGTTGGATAGTAGTTCTAGAGTAGAAGTTACAGAATCTTTTTCTGCTAAAGGCATTGAAAATAATTCTCCTTACCTACAATCAAGATTGCCATCACCTAGTGAAACTGAGGAAGTTGAAAAGGTTGAGTTGGCCCCGTCTGAGAAAGTAGAAGGTGCTTCTGGATCAAAGGGAGAGGATTTCAGACACCAACTAGTGAAGCTTAAAAAACAAGGTGCTGCTGAACAGATCAGGAAGGCACAAGATAGCATAGATGAAAGCAATTCTGGAACAAGCAAAGTGATGTTGTCCGGCAAAATGTTTATGGAGGCTCAGGAGGGACCCAAGTCGTTTTTGACACCCCCTATAGGGAAAGTGCAGAGGGCAAGGCAGTCAAAAGGAAACCAGGAGTTGAATGACGAGCTGAAAATGAAAGCTAATGAGCTTGAAAGGCTTTTTGCTGACCACAAACTACGTGCCCCTGAAGACCAATCTAATTCTAGCAGGAAGAGCAAGGCCAGCGACATGCAAGGATGGCAAGTTGCAACTTCTTCCAACCAGAAGCCTGTTGTAGATAATTCTCTTGTTCAATTATCTGACAGTTACATGTTGAGAGAACCTGCCACAAGTTCCAATGATATAGAGAGATTTGCTGTTACTCCACCGACTAAAGAGGCTAACAATCAGACCTTTGGAGATTTTTTAAATAGGACTTCCTCTGAGCTAAGTTTTTCAGATGGCTCCCAAGGAAAATTCTATGAGATATATATACAGAAACGGGATGCAAAACTTAGGGCAGAATGGAATTCTAAGAGAGTTGAGAAGGAAGCCAAATTGAAGGCATTGGAGGATAGCCTTGAGAGGAGTAGAGCTGATATGCAGACCAAGTTTGCAGGATCCACTGACAAGGGCAGTGCTGTCTCTGGTGCTCGTCGGCGTGCTGAGAGACTTCAATCATTTAATTCTAGGTCCATTTTGAAGAGCAACCAGGTAGTTTAATTCTTCTCTATCATTAAATTAAGCAATACCTACACACGTGCACATTACTGCTTCTTGTTCGTAGAGTTGATTGGTTGTTTTTCTGTTATGTGTAACCAACCTTGAAGAAGTTTCCTTTGACAGCAACAATTAATTTTTGAGCAAAGTGATGAAGAAGAAGGTATTTCTGAATTTCCAAAGCAGAAAAAATATGGTGAAGACAGGTCTTCTGATGAAACATTTGTTGGGGAAGATGGTTCTAAAAACACTCAGAACAAGAAACAGTTACCTGTCAAAAGTTTTTCGTCATCCACCCCTCGCACTTCACTAGTATCTGTTCCAAGGTCTGGCAAGAAAGTTTCTAGTAGTTCTTCAGGTAGACGAAGGTTTCCATCTGACAATCCTCTTGCTCAGTCTGTCCCAAACTTCTCTGACATCAGAAAGGAAAACACCAAGTCTTCTTCTGCAGTTGGTAAAACAACTCATTCACAATCTAGGAACTATACCCGTGATAAAAGCTCCAGAGAAGGGGTATCTCTTGTCAAGGAGGGCAAATCATGGCGATCACAATCCTTGAGGCAAAGCTCTGCCAATGTGGGAGAATTTAGGGAAGCATCTCCGTTGAATTCAGATGGTGTTGTGGCACCACTCAGGTTTCAGATGGAGCAAAGTCTCAATGATAAATTTCTAAAAAATTCAGACTCGAAGACTTTCTTATTAAAGGGTAAAGACCCTGTCTTCAGCACTAGAGCTGGTCTGACAAAGAAGGGGTCTTCTGTCATATCAAAGGTTGAAGACAATGATAACGAATATAATGACATGGCCCTTGAGCCTAAAGATACAGCAGATAGGCTCCAGGATAAGGAAGAGGAAGAATTTGAGAACATGACAGCTGAACTTCGGTCATACTTCGATAATGGGGAGCCAAGACTGAGCCATGATTCAGAGAAGATGGTGACCTCTGGATCAGAAAGTGGTGATGTTTTGAGATCATTTTCTCAGGTGGACTCTGCTCTGGAAGCTGTATTGCCTTCCAATTTTCTTTCTGGTGGAACTGTACAAGATTCTGTGGGAGAAAGTCACGTCTCATGGAATTTACATGTTCACCAACCTTATTCTTATGCTCAAGAGATATTGATGTTGATGCATCTGTGGATTCGCCTGTGGGAAGTCCTGTGTCCTGGAATTCACAGTCTCTAAGTCAGACAGAGAGTGATGCAACTAGAAATAGAAAGAAATGGGGAATGGCTCAGAAACCTATGTTTGTGGCGAATGCTGCTCAAAGTCAATCGCGCAAGGATACATCTGGAGGATTTAAACGGTTATTGAAGTTCGGGAAGAAAAATCGTGGCACAGATAACATAGTTGACCTGATTTCTGCAACTAATTCTGAAGGAGATGATGACACAGAAGATGGACGTGATCCTTATAATCGATCTTCAGAATATCTTAGAAAGTCAAGAATGGGCCTCTCACAAGGGCATCCACTCGATGATAGCTTGTGCAGGGATGAGGTTTTCAGTGAACGAGGTGAAATTTTGATGTTCCATTCTATAAAAGAAATGTTTCTTGTTTCTATATGGCAGATTAATATTGGTCTCCTGAAATTTGAATAATTGTTCTGACTGTTTATTGTTTCAGTGACACTGTTAACAAAATGATATTATTGATCAGTTAAAGAGTGGCTTATTACCATATTTATTGTAAGCTCAGGACACCCAGATTTGTGGTGTATTTATTGAGGAAATTTGACATTTGAACAAACAAATAGTACTACAATTACATGCAAATGTGTCTGATAGGAAGTGTGTAACTGAATATTAAGATTAAGGTAAGGGATCTTTTTTTCATAACGATTTTATTGAAGGACAATTAAAGGTAGATATGATTCTATGAAACTCACTTATAAGAAAAAAGGAAATAATTATGGTTCTTGATGAAAATAAACGTGCTTATTATCTGCAGCTTCATATGGTGTGTTTTAACTCTCTTACTATTTGAGTTTTGAAGTTCCTAATTTTTTTTCTACATCATTCAATCAGCTATATTGAATCTGGTTGCCTATATGAATCCTCTATATCCCATTCAACTCTATTTAGGTCCATTTCATTCCACTTCCAAATAATTCAATACATGTAAAAGTTAAGTGGTAACAGATGATATTCTGTGCAGATCACTGTAGTGTTTCTTGTATGTCCAGCAAAAATTCAGGGGTGATGCTACCGAGATTTCTCTAGAAAGAAAATTTGGAAGAAAAGGAGATCCTCAGTTTTTCTTTTTGCAAAGTGGTCCATTTCACTTTTGCTGTATCTAATGTTAAGTCAATTTCACGAGCATCAAGTAAATGGAAAAACTCCTAACCCTGGAGGTTTTAGGTCTTAACCTCTATGCATGTAAATGTAAATGAGGATGTTTTGGAAGATTCAGTTGGTGATTTCTTATTCACTTTCCTTCTGATGCGTGTTTGAGTTAATGATCCAGTCATCTCTTTCCAGCTTTATTTTTAACATTCTAGATTTAAGGTTACTAACTGAATGACCATTTCTTCTGGCAGTTCAATCCTTGCACACTTCTATTCTGGCACTTCCAGATAATTTCAAATCAAAGGAGGATTATTTATCAGGGAGCTCAATTAAAGGTGACTACTTAGTATGTAAAATTGGTCTTTCCTGTCATGCTCTGTGTTCTTTATTTTCTATCATTTTAAAGCCACCATGTGAAGAAACTTCGCACCAGGGATATGAGCAAAAACATTAAAAAAGGACAATAGAAATGGTAAAGAACTTTTGTGGTAGCATAGTAGTCACTTTGCTTCATAATATTAGAAAAGAGCTCACAGGTTTGTATTTTGTAAAAAAAACATGAAAAAAGAAACAAGCTTACAGAATTTTATTTTTCACAAGGTAAATAATTTTATTACTAAGGAGAAAATCTTGTGTACAAGCAATTCAAAAAGTAGAGAATCTACAGCATAATATGATTCTCTATAAATGGCAGCCTATCTTCTATTTCAAACTAGTATTTTATGAGCACCTACAAGAAACTAGGAATGAGAGACTATTCCTCAAATGTACCCTCGAAAGCCCTCTTATTTCTTTCCTTCCACAGGACTCACATGAGTGATAGTGGGGTAGCTAGCATCCTACTCTTTGACTTCTCTTCTCTTAAATTTTCAGCTGGAGAGTACTTGGGATTGCTGATTGCATTTGAACCGTTACACGAGATATCGTATGAATAAAATATTATGTGTTTATAAAGAATCAACTTTATAAAGAATCAACTTTTATTAGTTTTAGTTCAGTAACAGATGATATTCTCCAAATCATTTTAGAGAGACAGCTGGCTAAGTTATCGGTTTGATATATTCTCATTTTTGTAGATTGCCACCTACTTGGTTTAAATATTAGCAACTTTTTTGTTTTTATTTTCTAATTTTTTTAAAAGGTATACATTCTAAATGAGGACTGGCTGTCCTTAGTGTGAGGTGAACAGTGTTTTCAGGTGGTGTCTGACTTTAGTAGAACTCCATTTAGTAGCTATGATCTGTAACCTTGCTTCCGATTAGCTTAGTGGTTGAGATAATCTGTTTTATGGTTTTGCTACTAGATTCCTTAAACTTGTTAAGTTTATTGAAAAACTCATGTTTGGATAATACATTTTTCTTGGTATTTTGTCAATCTTAGGATCTTACCAATTTAAGCTAGACATCCAGTTGAAACTCCCAGGTCTTCTACACTCTTGCAGCTGAACATTTGCACAAATAAGTACTGTTGTTCCATCTGGATTCTAATGCTTGTTACTTTCTGTGTTGAATTGGTCAACACAGTATTACTCTATTGCAGAAATTTGAAGTCTGTAAAATTATTATGCTTCAGTGATCCGAAGTATTTTACATGCTGACTTTTGTTTGATTTACTGTTTGTACAGCTCCAAATCATTTTTTTCCTTATCGACATTCAGAGGCAAAGGAAGTGATTCAAAACCAAGATAGGTCCTTCGAAAGTATTAAAAGTTCCCTCTGGTTAAGCAATTGGAATTTCCTTCACAATATTCAAAACAGTAATTTACAGAGACTGAGGTAGGTTATTCTAAAGTCATCTGTGTATGGTGTATAGTTAGTGTATCGTCGAGCTTGAGAAGCCTTGCTTCCACTTAGCTATCTCTAGCAATTTTCTCGGAATATAGTTTTGTATATTATCTTAAGATAACGGTCCTGAAGAGGAATGTTTATGTGATTTTGTAAGTTAAGAGCCATTCTTTTCTTACATTACCATATACATTGATTTTGGGTAAATATCAGAAGATGAATTTGTGTTCAAAAATCAAATGTTGTACGAGTAGAAGGTAGCTATTTGATTCTGCTGTACTACAGCTTGTAATATAAGGCATATCGCGATGTATAACCTTGTTATCTAGACCTCTGGAATTTCTCGATAACGCCCATTCAATATGTGTTTGTTGATACAAGTATTATAGCAATGGATCAAAATTTGCAAATTTCTGGTTGTAACATGAGGTTTCATTGGGATTTATCATTTTCCACCTTGTGAAGAGAGTTGAAAGTTCTGATTTTTTGCTTTTAGTCAGTTGTCATTGGGAAAGTAGATGTGATCTGTGTTTGTTTTGGTGCCAGAAAATGTTTACTTAACACGTCCGTCAAAATTTTTGAAAAATATTTTCTCTCGGAAAATAAATTCCTCAAAAATGAAGAAAATGACTTCCCTAATGGAAGCACGGAAAATGAGTTCCTTTAGTAGCATTTCACATCCTCTTAACACTTTGTCCCCCACCCCCACCCCCACCCCTAGCCTCTTGGTGATTGCTTAAATTATCTATAAATATATTTTTGAGATAATATTTTCTGCTTACTTATAAATATTAAAAAATAAGTTAAAAAATCACTTATTTTTCGATTTTTTTTTTCCAGTCATACCAGACAAACTTTTAAGTGCAGCCTATTGCCTACAAGCTAGACTCACCAACACTACCAGAATCTGTTTTCTAAAAGGAAATAATTTACCAATTATTTGGGTCAATTCCAAAAGAAAGTGCCACAATATCCTTTTTTTTTTAAACCAAATAGTTTACAGAAAATTACAGAAATAGTTTTAGAACTATTGATATGACTCATCACTCAATAATTACAATAGAATGCGTTCACTCATAATCTGACTGAATTTTTTTAATTTCACGTACAAATATGGTTTTTTGGAATTCTAGCTTCCCAAGTTGTGTTGTAACTAATGCAATAGTGTCACATCTGAAACATATTTTAAAATAACGCAATGAAGTGTTCTCGAAAAAAAAAATTACTCAATAATTATGTGAAAACAAAAGTTTTTAATGAATCAAGCAAGCTAAGTAGAGTACTTTATAATCATCTAAGCATAAGTTTACATATAACTAATTATTATATATAATAATGTCATTTTCAATATTCCTACATAGACTTAAAAATAAAAAAACTTCTTTCTTAAAATACTTAGACTGACCAGCAAATCAACCATATCATCAAATTGACTATATTACCCCTCAAAAATGACAAGAATCTCACAAGACTCATATCCACAAATTGGATATAATGGTCATTTTAAGAACAATATAAGGGCCCCCCTTTATGAAACTGTCAACAAATAGGACCAGAAAGTTGGTTGCCTTGGCTTAGAAGCCAAGATAAGTTAGACACAAACTTGAATGCAATAGAAAGTTAACACAAAAAAGTAGCTTTTATTGCACAAGGATTAATTTCTCTTACATTTGTCATTGTGTTTGTTCATTTTCTGTCTTTTTTTTTTTGGTGCACCACATTTTTTCAGGTATGTTTATGCTAAACTATAGCCTATAGGTATTATAACAAGGAAATTTTCAAAAATAGTTTAAGAATGCTACATTTGAATTTTCAATTTTTTGCGAGTTTCATATATGAACTATCAGGTTGAATTTTCACTTTTTTTGATACATAAATTATCAGGTTGAATTTTTCATTTTTTTTTTGCAAGTTTCATACATAAACTACATGTCGAGTTTTCACTTGTTTGTGAGTTTCTTACATAAACTATCAGGTTGAGTTTTAATTTTTTTTGCAAGTTTCATATACAAACTATCAGGTCGAATTTTCACTTGTTTGTGAGTTTCTTACATAAACTATCAGGTCGAATTTTCACTTGTTTGTGAGTTTCTTACATAAACTATCAGGTTGAGTTTTCATTTTTTTGCAAGTTTCATACATGCTATCAAGTTGAATTTTCACTTTTTTTCCGAGTTCCATACATAAACTATTAGGTTGAGTTTTCATTTTTTTGCAAGTTTCATACATGCTGTCAGGTTGAATTTTCACTTTTTTTGCGAGTTCCATACATAATCTATCAAGTTGAATTTTCACTTTTTTTGTGAGTTTTCTACTTGAACTATGTGTTTTGTGTTTTCTACTAAATTATCATCAACTATTTATCAAAACAAATCTCGAAGTGGACTAGACAAAATGCTTGAAAACAACTCCCAAAAGGTGAGTGACTAACTTAATTTGCCCATTACATTTCGTCCACATGACAACTGACTATTAATTCCGATGCATGTTTTGATAAATAGTTAGTGATATTGATAATTTAGGTAGGAAACTCGCAAAAAAGTAAATCTTCAGGTGTGTTTTTGGCCATTATCTCTTCGTGAAAGGACCTTCTTGATCTTCCGATTGGATTTGTGTGATTCAATTTTGTTAACATGAATATGCAACATGTTTTAGGTGAAAGATGGCGTCTCTCGTACCAGAAGTACTAATTAAGCTTCTACAGAGTATGAACTCCAATGTAAAAGTCCGCGGAGAGTATAGATCAGTACTTTTACAAGTAATCAGCATTGTCCCCGCGTTGAGTGGCTCAGAACTCTGGCCCAACCACGGCTTCTTTATCAAAGTCTCCGATTCTTCTCATTCGACTTATGTTACACTGTCAAAAGAAGACAATGAGTTCATTTTGAACAACAAATTGCAACTTGGACAGTTCTTCTATGTTGACAAAATGGAAGCTGGAACACCGGTCCCAGTCTTAGTTGGCGTTAGGCCAATTCCAGGGCGACATCCATTTGTTGGCAATCCGAAGGATCTGATGCAAATGTTGGAACAATCTGAGGTACCTGATCAGGAAAATAGTAGTACTACTGATCCAAAGTCGAATGAATTGGTTGAAATGAAAAAAGAGATCGATAAGAAGAAGAAATTTGTTATCAAAGAGGAAAAGGCGGTTGTTGCATCCAGATATATGCAAGGTGTGTCAAACCAGAACGTAAAGATTGGTGGAAATGATCACGGTACTGGTGCAAAAGGCGTTGAAAATGACAGTAACGGAGCAGATCATAAGGTTGTACCTTTGAAAGGGAAACAACCAGAGGTTAAAAGTACTCAGGTATGATCGATGATCCTGCATCATAAATTATTCATCAGAACAACATTTCCTACCTGAATTATTCCGAGCTATTTATCAAAACATACCTCAACTATCGTTGTTCCCTTTTCCTACCTGAAATATTACGATCATATGGGGAGGAAAATGGAACAACTAATAGTTGAAGCATATTTGACAAATAAATAAAGTGAACACATGATAAACTCGCAAAAACATGATACTTCAGGTGTGTTTTTGACCATTATTTCTTTTTGAACGACAAACTTATATCGAAGGTAAGACAAAAAAAAAACTTGTATTATATGTTTTCTTCTATAGAACAAGTTTGCTGATGAGTTTCTCTGCTTTTGAATTTCAGACACAGCTTACAACTCCTTCTCGTAGTCGTTCTGATGCATTTTCTCCAAACACAGATGTTAATAGCAGGGAGCTTTCGACAACTCCAAAGTTTTCAACTCTAAAACGCGTTAGCACCAAACAAGAAAACATTAGAGAGAACTGTCCATTTTCCGAAACACTCATACCTTGGTCCTCTCTACCAGCCAACCTCGCAAAGCCAGGGAAGGTATACTTGTTTCTTCGCGTTCTCCTTTATTACTGCAGCAAATGAAAAAGAAAGAGTCTTTGTAAGATTAAATGATTTTAAAGAAGACGTCGATGACTCAATAGATAATCTAACATGATACAAATGTACTTATGTTTTGTTGTTGTTTTTATCGTCATTATAATAAGGGGATCCTTAGAAGGAAAAAGTTAGCTTCTTTAATAGCAGCAGAAGCTCAAGAAGAAGCATTGACAGCAACCAATCTTCTTCATTGCATCAGGTAAGCATCACAACGTTAACTCAGTCGTAACATGTCATTGTGCTAATCAAAGGGTTGTGTTTCACATAATCGAGCTACGTATCTTCACTTTTTTTTCTTTCTTTTCAGCATGTTTGCTGAACTATGCTCATCTGCATCACCAGAGAGCCCTCATCTAAATTTGTCCAAATTTTTCACCCTCAATCAACTCATGGATCAAACGAATACGAAATCAAATGAACAAATCCTAGATAACTTTGCTTCAAAATTATCTTTACAAGACAAGGAGCTGATCAAATCAAGCAAGAAGACACGTTCCTTGAACGATACTAAAAGTACCCCTAAGTCATTGATCGAAGTTTCTGTGTCTGAAAAGGTAGAATGGGCTAAAGGAGACGGTTCTAAAGGCGTTAAGGAGTTAAGAGATGTTCTGTTCAACGAAATGCAATCGTGGTTTCTTAAATTCATGGATGAAGCACTTGACGTTGGCTTCCAACTGAGTGAGCAAGAACACAAAAAGAAGAAACGTATTGTACAACAAACGGATACAAACAACCAAATTGCTCTCGCGTTGTCACAGCTTAAACATGCCAATGACTGGTTGGACAAGCTACAGAGTAAATCAACTTTGAATAAAGATGTTGCTGAGACAGTTGACAGATTGAAGCAAAAACTCTACGCGTGTTTACTTCTTCATATCGATTCAGCTGCTTCAGCTCTTGGAAAACCACATTCGTAATAGTAGCTGAAGCTATTAATTAAAAGGTCAATTAACAGCAACTAATCAGCTCATTTGAGAAAAATGTATACATAATTGTTTCAATGTACCTTGCTACCTGCATTGCCTTGTTTTGATATGATTTAGATTTACAATATTAGGTATAAATGTATGTAATTAGCGACTAACACGATGAGATTTGCCACTAAATGTTGTTGCTTTTACAACATTTTGCAACAAAATGTGGTTGTTTCTATGACATTTATTAATAAACAACGTCGTTGTATCTCTACTTAGATTTTTGAGTCGGGAAGTTTACTTTAAATCCTAGAGAGCGTGATATTTCTCTTGTAATTAGAAGATTGAATTAGAATGAAACAGATTCATTTAGTAACTTTAACGACAATGATAATTTGATTCTTGTGAATTAAAGAAGTAGGCCGGAGGTCAATCAAAAAAAAGATGTTAAGTAATCAAAGGTTCAACAATCACCATGTCTATATTCTAAATAGTCACAAAGATCTTAAACAAGAAACATCTACAAAGGTGTCAATTGCTATTATCAACAACAACAACAAACTAGTCTCACGTGTGGAGTCTAGAGAGGATAAAGTGTACGCAGATCTTGAAATAGTAGAGAGGTTATTTCTGATAGACATGTAGAAAATAAGATATCAGACAATAAAGAAACAACAAATAGTTATAGAAATCTAAAGATTCTTTTTTTATTACTCTAAAATTGGAAATCAATTGCAATTGTCAGTATTCTCAAATCTAGCATAAGTATTTAGTTGATCTTGGAGAGTTTTCCATAGAAAAAAACATTATTAAATTTCCGTGATCCAAGTAATATTCGATAAAGGATTAAATATATCATTAAACTATTCCAGATAGATCAAACTTTAGAGTTTTTTGGTCAAAAATATCCCTAAACTATAGCTAAAACTTGAGTTACATCCTTAAATTATCACAATGAACAAAAGAATCATCCTTAAACTATTCCAAAATTTAGCAATTTTCATTCTTCAACCCCATGTGCTAGTCATGTGACTAAAAAAGAGAATTAACTATAAACATCAAGAATATTACATCAGATTTTAAAGGCATATTACATAAATATGTCATTTAACTCACCTGATGATATTTATAGGGAAAAATGCATAAGTATCGAGTTATGTCCGAAATCTTGGAGACACACTTATACTATACTAAAGTCTTGTTACCCCCTGAACTTATTTTATAAGTAATTTTCTATCCCTTTTCTACGTGGCACTATATTTTGAGCCCAACTTCTGTTGACATTATTTTTCAAGCTAGTGTCATGTAGGCCGAAAAGGGATAGAAAATTATTTATAAAAATAAGTTCAGGGGGTAATAGGACCTTAGTATCGTATAAGTCTATCTTTGAGATTCAGGCATATGATGGGGGTACTTATGCATTTTCTCGACATTTATACTCTTCAACTTTGGGCGTGCATAAGTAGATACTTAAACTTGTATAAAATTGAACAAAATAGACATATGTATCCTACATGAGATATTACATGGAAGATACAAGTTAAAGTGACTATTTGTGCAAACTTAAAGTTGAAGGACATAAATACCGGATAATACTAAATTAAAAGATACATTTACGTATTATGCCAATTTTAAAATATGCAACACATAAAAACTACACTAGACTCTAAACAGTTATAAAAAAATTATACTAAAAAATTCGCAGTAGACTTAAAAAATAAATTAGAAATAGCAGAAACTATGTACTCCCTCCGTTCCATTTTATATGTCACCTATCGTATTTCAACATTCAAACAAGTCTATTTTTGACCGTAAATTTTTCATAGATCTTTTAAATATTTTGAATTATTATTGTGACTCATAGTACTGTTTACGTAGTTTACAAATATATAAATTTCATTTCAAAAAAATTAAAGATTCCATGAATAATTTAAACTGTTTGACTCCCAAAACATAAATAGTGTCGTATAAGACAGAGGAAGTAAAAGCAAGTGAAAAATAGACGGACTAGTAACTAATCAGGTCATATGAGCAAAATGCAAACTTAATTGTTTCAATGTACTTGAAAACAGTGAATTATATGCATTGCTTGTTGTCTAATTTTGTATAGACGTTACTTATAATATTCAGTGACGTAAGCAGAATTTTAGGTCAAAATTTTTACTTCAAATATTACAGAGCGTAATTTTACTTTTTTAAATCAAATTAGAATAAAATAAATTTATTTAATTAGTAACTTTCACGACAGTCGGAGTTTGACGGTTGTGAATTAAAAAAAGTAGTAGGTCAATCCAATAAAATATTAAAATTTGTTAAGGTTTGAACTGATCATCATGTTTGTATTCTAAAGATAGAGAGAGTGACGTAGAGGGTCTAATTTATCATCATGTTCATATTCTAAATATATAGAAAGAGTGATATAAAAGGTCCAACTAATCATCATGTTTGTATTCTAAATATAGAGAGAGTGACATCAAAGATTTGGAACAAGAAATAAATTCCAAGTATAGACGACGAATTGTGTAACCTCCGCTAATTCGCACGTATTTTAGATACATGTGAATTATCTAAATACATACAAATACATGTATCTAGTATGATTAATATGTATCTGGAATACATGACTATCTTGCTCACCTCTTGTTAGATTGTGGAGCCTGATTAATATTTGATGTACTGTCATATATTAATGTTTACACGGTTTACCCTCCGCGGTGAGGTTGCCGGGGGGTTATGGGCAGCGCCCCGACCCAAAATTTTAGTCTGTACTATTCATTCTCCATTTATACTCTGTAATTGTTCATACTCTGAATTATTAATATATATACCCACCGCCGTGAAAGTTTACTCACGGGGTGTTACCACAAAATATTAATTTCTCTCTTTCTCTCTCTAGATCTCTCATCTCTTTCTCTCGAAAGTTCTTGTATTCTTCATTCATCAAGTGCGCGTGTGTGGATTCGATCCTAACACCTCTCTCCTACTTTAGTGTATACAGTAACAAAAATACGTGTATCCATATGAAATACGATAGAAAATTCTTAATTAGTGGTAAGATACCTAATCATTTATAAGTATAAATAAAACTAACCATATACATGATATTGATGTATGTCTAAAGAGGTATATTTTCTCCTATTTTATTTGGTCCCTAGCAATCTTCAAGGCTATATAAGTCCAACTTGGGCAATGTTAATTTTGTGCACAACTCAAGAAACCAAACTTACATATTACTACTAGCATTTAGCCAAATTAAATGGCCTCAACTATATTGTCACCTTCAACACTACTAATTTCACAAAAAATCATCAAACCCTCATCCCCAACTCCTCCTACAAGAAAATTGCACAATCTTTCTCTTATAGATCAAGCCATAGCAAATATTTACATACCCTTTGCCCTTTTCTACACAAAACAACAACTTAATTCAATTCCAAAAAGCCCTTCTCAAATATCTCAAATTCTTGAAAATTCTCTTTCACAAATTTTAACCTTATATTATCCATATGGTGGGAGGTTACATGATAACACTATCGTCGATTGTGATGACACTGGAGCTGAGTTCTTACAAGTACAAATCGATAGTTCAATTTCCGAGGCTCTTGATTGTCATAACACTTTTATTGAACGTGCAATATTTCCTGAAAATTTACCTTGGAAAAATTGTACGAATCGTGGATTCATCGTAGCTCAACTTAGCTATTTTAATTGTGGAGGAATAGCTATTAGTATGTGTAGTTCACATAAAATTGGAGATGGATGCAATAGTTATTATATGTTTCGTGATTGGGCTAAGATAACAAGTAATCCAAATGGTGTAAAACCAATTATTTCCTATTTGGAGCAATCTATTTATCCATCTCCTCCAAGTGGTCCTTTAAATTCCCCAATCATTGGCTTAAAAAAAGAAGATTGTGTACAAAGAAGGTATTTTTAGTTTTTATTCTATTCGTTTAATTTTATATGACGGTGCTTGATCAAGCACAAAATTTAAAATAAAAAGAAGGGAAAATACCCAAGTACCCCCTCAACCTATGCTCGAAATCCCAGAGACATACTTATACTATACTAAGGTCCTATTACCTCCTGAACTTATTTTATATGTAATTTTCTACCCCTTTTTAGCCTACGTGGCACTAGTTCGAAAAAAAAAAGTCAACCATCGTTGGGCCCACAAGATAGTGCCACGTAAGCTAAAAAAGGGTAAAAAATTATTAATAAAATAAGTTCAGGGGGGTAATAGGACCTTAGTATAGTATAAGTGTGTCTCTGAGATTTCGGGTATAGGTTGAGGGGGTACTTGGACATTATCCCTAAAAAGAAAAATAACTTTTGACATATTATACCAAAATTTCCCTAAAATTTGTCATCTTAAACATGATATTTTTTTGGCTATACGAGCATGTCATTAAGGGAGAAAGCAAGAAATTTTACGGTAAAGAATTTTGTAAATATATACAATAATATGATTTTTAAGTTATACATTGTCAATGTAAGACAAATTTCACTATTAGGTCACTTTTACACCCACTTCATGTATATAATGAAATTTTGAAACAAATTTGTGAAAAGACTGATAATATATCTGTTTTATTTTTAAGATTACAAATATCTCATTTTAAGAAGTCTTACAGATGATATTGTAAAAAGTTCTTTAGAATAACGATCTATGCATAGAAATTAAATATGTTTGTTATATATAGTGGTTTCACTATATCTTGGAATGACTTGTCTATATATTCTCGAACAATATATGGATTATATCTCTTTAAAAAAAATTAAATATGTTCGTGTCTCAAAATCTTTCTTTATTTCTTTTATAGGTATATATTTTCACCTTCAAAATTAAATGAACTCAAGACACTAGTTACCGCGGAAACAGAAATTCAAAATCCTACTCGTACAGAAGTTGTTAGCGGACTTCTATTCAAAAGCATAGTATTCGCGATCAAGGCAAATTCGGGTTCGTTTCTCCCCTCTACATTGGTTCAACATATTGATTTGAGAAATCAACTGATTTTGCCCCAAAATATAGTAGGAAATATCCTCACATCTTTTTCCACATCAATATACAATGAAGAAAACATGAAATTATCAATAATAGTTAGTGAAATGAGAAAAGGAAAAGAACAAGCTTACAAAAGAGATAATGTGAAACAAAATGTATTGGTTGATAAAATATTTGAATCAACTTTAGCAAAGGAAGAAATGTACCATAGTAGTAGTAGTAGTAGTAGTACTTGTGACACTTATTTATGTAGTAGTTTTGTAAAATTTCCATTTCATGAAATAGATTTTGGATGGGGAAAGCCTATAAAAGTGAGTGTAGCAAATGGACCATTTGGTAAAGTAATTTACTTGATGGGTAATCAAGGTGGTGGAATTGATGCTTTTGTGATGTTAAGTGAACAAGATATGTTTGTGCTGGAACGTGACACTCAACTTCTTGAATCTGCGTATTTAGTTCCAGCTTCTTAGTTTTTCTCTTTTATAGGGAAAACTCCGAGAAGTCAATCTTTAGTACATCACTTGTTTTTATTCAATCAATAAATTAAAGTTTGCATCGATTTTACGATAACTATGTCATTTCAAGTGGATGTTTTAGCTAATTTTTCTCTTTTTACATTTCTTTATGTCATGTGTTTTAATTCATGTCAAGTTTATTAAAGCTTTCATATCTCTAAACCCTAATCTCTCCCATACTTTTGATTAACAAATATGTCCCATTTCAGACTCTAATTATTTTTTCTATTATCGATCATGACTCTACTCGTAAGCTTAAAAATATCAAAGTTATTTTCATACACAAATCCTCAAAAAATTATAAATAAAATTATAGTTATATATAGATATCACAATTAGAGGCGAATTCAGAATTTAAAGACTTTGAATGCACTAAATAAGTCCCCTTTAAATTCAAAACTTATATTTGAAAACAATATAAAGTGCAGGTTTTTCTAGTTGGGCTCAAATCGAGGTCCCAAGAGAGGGGGGGAGGGGAGCACGCTACGTCATTTTTCTATTAAATCATTGAACCACCAATAATTTGTTCCTTTGAAACACTGTTGGTTGATTTTGATCGGCTTTTTTTTATTGTAAATGCCTTCAATTGTCTTCGCATTGTAATAATTTTGATTGAAGGAATGAAGACAAACCGTGTTAGTCTCATTTGTTTTCTAATGTGTTCAAATGAATTAAGTAAAACACGATTATTCTCGAACATTTTCATTATCGATTGGATTAATGAGTTCTGAAACAACATATGTATGTCCTATTAATACCCCTCATAAATCTGATTCCACATCAGACAACAGTGTTTGTTTAAACGAAACAAATTATGGAGGTTCAATGATTCAATAGGAAATGACGTAAGATCTACTTATGTATTTGGCCTATATAATTTTTTCAAAGTTAACGGGTGCATCCAACCTCCTGCACCCATGATTAAAAGAGTAAAACATGGGATTTAACAAAAAAAAAAAAAATTGATTCGGTGGATCAATTCATATCAACTGTTACAGGTTTTTGAAAAAAATACTAGAGTAAATCACATAGATTAACAGATCTGGTGTTGTAAACTTGTCTTTTTCGCGATTTATTTCTCTGAACCCTGAATTTTCAAAGTTTTTTTCTTTCTTTTTCAAATGGCAAATATAACCATATTGTTAAGGAGATCTCTAAAAATTATAGAATTGATGATATATTATCACGAGAGACTGGAACGCATAGTGATCTAGTCAATACTATTTCAACATAACTAGAAATCAATTGTTCACGCAAAAAAATGGAGATAAGATACATTATAAAAGACAATGTAACTCTTAATAAAAATTCGAAATGAGATGGGCATGAGTTTTTTTATGAAATTGAAAATACGTCAATTCAATTGCGGGTTGATCCATTGTGCATAATAGCAACAATAGAATAAAATTTTGGATGCATGAATAATGGTGAAATATCTTTTGACCAAGGTGCATCCATTGTTGAAGTTGGGACTTTTAATAAAATATACATTATTATTAAAATAAAAAGATTAACTAATATGGACGAGTAATAACGATTTATGTAACATTAATATTTTATTGAGTATGTATCTTAGATAATAAGTTATCACGATACATACAAGAAATTATCATAATTTTTTAGTGTGTATGGTGGACAAATGAAGTGATTCTCAAACATATGCTGTTAACATCATAGTTAAAATAAAAAGATCTAATGTTGAAGAGTAATAATAGTTTTTGTAGCATTAACATTTTGTTGCTCATGTATCTTAAAATAATAAGTTAACACAACGAAAATTTGTCATGATTTTATAGTGTGTATCTCGGACAATTAAAGTGTATCTCTGAAAAAATAATGTATAGATAACTTATTAAATCAAAGTAATGATTTGTGTAGAATGTATAGTTCGTTCAACATTTATAGAATAATTTCTAGATTTAGGAGAAGTGATGTGACACGCTTCTGATTTATTTCAAGGAGTCTATATTTTTTTCGAATTTTACGTTTTTAGTTTTGTTTCAAGGTAGTATATTTTTATTTATTTTTATTTTCTTTTTCCCGATTCATGCACTCTTTTTGACGTTTTATTCAATCCTTTTGATTATATAAATATAATATCATGAGAATTTTATAGATTTTACAATAGTCATTAGTACGAGTAGTACTATTTGTTGGTGTATTTTTATTTTTTCTCTTTAGTTAGCCAATAATGTAGATTTCATAATGTTTTCTAAGAAAAAAAATATCTTATTGGTGTGGTTTTAACTCTTTGGAAATTTAAACTTTTTAATTTTTTTGGTATCACATCCATTTTTGTTGAGATGTTTGAGACTAATAAACATGTTCTTATTGTCCTTTTCTTTTTCCTTTTTTTTTTTATCTATTAAAGAAAAAGTTTGGTGTTTGGACTTGAAAATGAGCTCGGTAGTAATATGACCCTATCGATTGGACGGTACTTATGAGATTTCAAATAAATACTTAAATTTAATTAAATACATACTTTAAATATCAATAAAATTATGTAATGATAATTATATCGTGTTAGACAAAGTAAGTGAATCACACACACATTGTTCTTCTTCGTGATTCATCAATCGTCATCATGAATCATCGATTAAAAATGCCTAAAATAAATTTTTAATCAAATCAAAATATATACTTAACATATAGTGAAATAGAAAAGTCTGAGTGACAAATTGAAATAATACTAAAGTCTTATTTTGCTAAAGCTAAAAAATTATCAATAACAAGACTAGATTAGTAATATAATATTAACATTTCAAAGTAAACAAGACTAGAATATAAATTGGGGAGGAAAATTATTGCTCTCATAAAAGTTTTGGTTTATAGTCAAAAGTGAAGGTGGAAGATTTTGAATAATTTTAATATTTTAGACTAGTAAAACTAAAAATTCTAAAATACTTTATACATTATAATAAAAAATAAATATTTTTCTGTCATATCATCTTCTGCCACCTAATTTGATTCTAGTGTAATCGATTAATCTATTCTATCTTTAAAAGTAAAATGTTCTCCGGGTAAAATTTATGTTTTCTAAAACATAAGATAGTGGGAGAGGTGCTCAAATGCAAGTAAACAACCAACAATTATAAATCATAATCAAGCATATGATAAAGATAGTTTGACGATTAAAAGATATTCATAATCAAAAATAGGTTTGATGACACAATTATACACTAATTTTTCCATACAAATTTAGTTGTGCACGAGAAGATCTTGTAGAAGTTTTCTAATTTGTTGGTGATGGCTAAATAGGAAAGTTGATTATTCTTTTCTACTATAAAATCTGAAAATTTATGTCAAATGATATGCTGGAATTTGAATCATTTCATCAAACTTTTATTCTTCAATACTACAAATTTTTTGTTTTAACAATATTCTTTATGGAGAAATTGAGAACTTTGTTAAATGGGTTGGTCCAAAACCTTTGCAATACAAAATTGATTGTGCGCAGGGTTCGGGTACAAATTGACGAATCCTTATCGTATAAAAATAAGTTGGCTGCTCTGTTTGATCCCATAGCCTCCTAATCTAGAAAATATACTTGAAAATTTTAGATGTAACATGACATTTCAAAATTTATAGAAAAATTTTTATCAACACTTTTGATTTGATTTTAGAATCGTACTTATAAGTTAGAAACGATACAAATATATTTATGAGTACTTGTCTTTACAAGTTAGAAACAATACAAATACCTCTATGAGTGCTTTGTCTTTACAAGTTAGGAACTGTACAAAAATGTGGCTTTGTTATTTGGGGTGTTCTCTCTTTGTGCTTTATTGTCTTTTTATTTTGAGTACTTTGAGTTATAATCTCTGGCACGTGTTCTTTTTTCTACTGTTAGATGGCTTCAACACCACTGCCTCTTCTAGGTCGTTATTTGACCATAACTTTATTACACTCTAATTGAAATCATCTCGTATCCTTCGATCATCAATTTGAGTATTATTCAGTCAACAATTTGAGAATTATCCATCTTAAACTATGCTTGTTTATGCGATTCCTTGTCCTATAACTCAATTTTATGACAAAGCTTGCAGTTGTTATTGGCTTACTGCCATGATGCTTACAAATTACAGAAATTAGATTTTCAAAGTTTTTTTTTTCAAATATTTTAGATTATGGAATTTTTGCCTCAAATGTTTACGTATGTAATTTCATCTACATAAATTAATTGTTCTTATTTATTTTGTGTAAATTCTTTGTGCTGCAAATTATTTTCTGATTTGTGTATCACTCAATCATGTTAGACAACTTTTTCTCCTTGGAGTTTGTTCCTTTCTGCAAGAACTTTAATTTTTTTGAGAGGCTTACTACTGTGAGACCTTAACAATACGTAAGAGCTCAATTTTTTTCGTATACATTCCATAGTTACAAGAAGGAGTGTACAAATTGAATCATTAAGTTAAATCGAATCGACGAATCAAATCAAATCGAAAAAATTCGACTTATGATTTGGTTTGATTGATTTGGCGATTGATTAAAAAATCGACTACTCTTGATTTGGTTTTGTATTAAAAAAAAAATCAAGCCAAACTCAAACTAACCCCCCCCCCCCCACACACACACGCATAATTTATTTTATTTATAGATAAAAAATATTATCTACATATAATCTACTTTGTTGATATATTTTTTGTTAGTTTATGATTTTCAATTTTTATATATTTTATTTTAAATTTGGATTTGTAAAATTTTATATATATACATATATATAATTTATTTTATTTATAGCTAAATAATATTATTTATAATGTAATTTGCTAATATATTTTTAGTTAGTTTATAGTTTTCAATGTACTTTGCTAACATATATATATATATATATATATATATATATATATATATATATATATATATATATATATATATATATATACACACACACATATTATCTATAAATATATTTACAAAATTTTAAAATTGAAAATTATAAACTAACTAAAAATATATCAACAAAGTAGTTTATAGTTTTCAATGCATATTTATTTTATTTTAAATTTGGACTTGTAAAAATTGTAAATAATTTATTTTGTGTTTAGATCCGAAGTTATAATTATATTGTTATAGTTTTTCAAATTCGAAATTAACTATTTACTTTGTAAATATTTTTTGTATTCAGTTCGCATCTAGCTTTAATCTTATTATTTTAGCATAATGAACGTTGGTATTTCAAAAAATATATTTTGTACTAGTGTGAATTTGACAGTCTTTTTGAAAAATTTTATTCACTCAACATTTTTTTAAGTTTACTTATCACACAAGTAAGTGAAAAAATGTTTATCGCCTTTTCAAATACTGTATAGTTGTAAAAAACTAAAAAAAACGAAAACCCCCGAAAGAACCAACTAAAACCGAAATCGAAAAAAATGACTTTATGTGGTTTGATTTGGTTTATAGATTTGATAAATCGACATAATTCTTTAAAATAAAAAATCAAATCGAACCGATCTATGTACGTACACCCCTAGTTATAAGAGTGACAAAACACTATGTATTAAAATAATTTTTTCAAAGCTATTAAAATATTAAATAAAAAACGTTCAAAATATAATAATTCAATTCTTACTTGTTTCCCAATTGAAATTTAAATGGATTGTAAAAATATTTAAGAAGCAAATATATAAAAGTAAATAACTATGATTAAGATTTTGCTTTAATTAATTTGATCTCAACCGTTAATGTGTCTCCTATCAAAGGGGAAAAATGGAGAGAAGTTGAATTTTTTTTAGATCTTTCTAGCTATCACATCAATAACCCAAAATAAATATCCATTTGATTTTTCTTAATTTTGTCCTAATATAAAAAGGTGCTCGAAGTAAAAAAGGCAACAAAGTTTTTTCAAAAAATCTAAAAAATTATTTAAATTAGATTTTACGTTGTAAAGCGCAGAGACCAATACACCTTACAAGGCGCAACAACCTTTAATCTTGTAAAGTTTAGCTGACATGCGTCTTACAAGGCACATTGATTCAGCGCCTTCCTCGGTATTTTTTAAAAAAGAAATAAAAATAGGTGCAGTGATTTGTGGGACAATGGAAAATAATTTGGCTGCCGTGACCCTTGTAACTTTTTAATTTTTTTTAGTTAACTAAGAAAAATAATGATTAATGCACTAATAATAGCAAAATAAATGGGTAATTTTCTTTTAAGGAAGCTTATATGTATAGTATTGCCGAGTGTTGACATAGCTAGAAACATAATGTTATATTTTGCATTTTATTAATGTGATATAAATTGATCGATATAATTTTTTTTAAAAAAAAATACTTTTTTAAAATTAGAAAAAAAATGATAAAATTGTGATTTTTAAAAATATACATATATATATGCACACAAACATATGACATTAAAGATATAGAATTAGGCCCGTATGAATAACCAAAACATGAATAACCAAGTTTATAGTGTTCCAAGTTGGCTTATTTTTTTTAAAAGAAAAATATATATTAAGTTTGTTTTTTTACAAATATAATTAACAAAAATATTTTTCTTTAAAAATATAAAACGAACTTGAGACACTATAAACTTGGTTATTCATGTTGGAAAAAATATATGCACGGCTGAAGCATATCAGGATCTTTACTACTTACATGTATAATACATAATCAATACAATTTATGCTAAAATATATATCATGCTAGAACACATAAACATAATGAAATTTAATTCGAGAATTACCTCAAGCGAATCTAGAAGATAGCTACGATCTTTTACAGTAATCCCAAATCATATCTGAACTCACTCAATACTTGGGTGGGCAAATAGCGAATAGAATACTAATCATCTATCTGGGATTAGAAGAATGAGATTTGTTCCCAATCCGAAGAGGAGAATAAAATTCACTTTTTTTTCTTCTTTTGCAAATTTTCAGGTTTGCTTTCTTATATAAGAAAACTCACGCCCATATCCCCTTTTCGCTTCAGAAATAGGATTCTAAGTTCTGGTTAAATATGGGCACTATAGGGATCACAAAATTAATTATCGAGGCTTCCTATTATAGAAATAATTTCAAATAATTAATTTGAATTATTCTTACCATAATAAATTACAAATCATTCCACTATAAATTCGTAATTGCACTCCTCTATTTATATTTTTTAATTCTCCATTAAACACTTATGTAATTTCCCATGTTAAGATTTCAGATATTAATCAATAAATTAAATTTACTAACAAATTTAACTTAATGATTAATTTCCTTTAGAGTTTTGCTTAACTTATTTCATGTGTCGGATTCATAAATTCACTTGCAAGATTTGACACGATGAAAACTTATAAGTTCTCAAAAAGGCATATCAATCAATCTCTATAACGAGACATGGATTCAATCAACTAACTTATTATTTCACCAACATCTATTATTATCATTCAACTTACCAGGCATATTGACCCATCTCAGAATCTCACCTTTTGATAAATCAAAACAATAATTAATATATACAAATCATAATAGTTATATCAGGATTAAGAATATAAGTACATTTAATAGTTTAGAGAATATGTTTTTTGTTAGTCAGTCTAAAACAACTATCTGTACTCGATCCCGTTCAATACATACAAAATGTACTTGCACAAGAAGTTGGAACTATACTGTTCCCATTATCAAGATAAATTACATATAATCTTGTGTTATAATCACACCCGATGGCATGTCCAATTTCCATCCTAGATTATGAACAAAAACTTTATACTTATAAGAACCGATGATTTAATCCTCTGTGTATAAGCTAAAAACTCTACACACTAAATCATCTACTATATAAGTACTAGACATCATAAACGAATATATGATCTATTGAAAATGAGCAAATATTTATTCTCTATAAATATTATTTCTTAACATATGGTTAATAGTATATATCCCAACAATTCATGACGGCCTAATTCATCATCCTTAATGTCGTACATTTGTGTGTATATATACAAAATGGGTTACTTAAAATTCAACGAAGATAGTTGATAGATCCACATTTTCTGCATAATTCAAAAAAATTTACATTCAATAATATGAATGAGGCGTTGGGTTCTGTGATTAATGAAGGACGGTGAGGTGAGGGAGGAATGAAGGGAAATTTTCAATATGGAAGACGAAAAGTATAAGTGGCGAGAACAAAAAGATTTAAAAAAAGTTATAAAAAAATGAACCCACAATTTTTATTTACTTCTAAACAAGAAATTTAACATTTCTTTTTTAATTTACTTATAAAAAATTAAAAATTATTATTTATATATTGAGCAATAAAAAATGAAATGGGTATGATTTTACCTTTAGTTTTTTTTAAAATTATTATTATTATTATTATTTCACACGTTTTGAGGAGAGTGAGTACACTCACTTTGCCACGTCAACTCTTAGGGTGGTATTTAAATAATTAAGAATTGTTATTTGAAAGGATATTTAAATGTTTGTATATATAGTTAAAGTACTAAAGTAAGTTTTGTTGTTAAATTTGGTGGAAAATATTTCATTTCTTTAAGTTACTACCTTATCTTTGTAGAATTGTGGTCTTCTCCTTTTTCTTGCCGCATACTAATCATATCGTTGTTGTCTAATGAAAGTATCTAGAATCTTATAGAAGTTTTATCGTGATATAATAGATTAAACCTTTTTAATGATAAAAATTAATAGATGAATAAAATATAAAGTATTATTTATAGAATCTTTGATTTGATTTAAGATTATTTCATAGTCAATCACTATTTTTTAATCTATTTTTATAGAACTAACAAGGAGTGTATCTTGTGACATAAAATTTTCTCAAATTCAAATGAACACAAAATAATAGGAATAAAATATATGGAGCGATACATAGTATCAATGAAGAATGAAGACGAAAATATATTTTCATGTTAGATTCACTATAGTTGTTCCCTTTGATTAAAATTTCTTGTCGCCAACACTTTACTTTTTTCATTCATTTTTACTTACATATCTATTAAAAAAATTAATAGATATCATATCTAAATAATTAAATTAATAAATAAAATAAATTGAATACTTTTAATTAAAGATATTATAATTATTCAACATTCATTTATAGGAGTTCATACTTTTAAGATGGTATATATATAATTATACTAACCACACACAAATATGTCACATATTAAATAAATAGTTAATTTAGTTGAGTAGGTCATAACAAAATATGACTTCTTTAATTAAATAATAAGAAATTTTAAGTGTGCACGAATTAAATCATGTCCAGTTCTTTAAGTACTTTGCCGTAAGACTATTATATCATATTAAAATTTAATTAATTAAATTTGAATTCCTCAATTTTGTAAAATGCTGTACGATGCAAATATTGATATTAGTAATATAATATAAACATTTCAAAGTAAATTGACGTAAGATTTTGAATAATTTTAATATGCTAGATTTGTAAGACTAAAAATTCTAAAATACTTTACACACTACAATAGAAAAATAAAAGATTTTTTCTGTCGCTTAATCTTGTGCCACTTAATTGGATTTTAATGTAATTGGTTGATCTATTCTATCTTTATAAGTCAAATATTCTTTATGTAAAATTTGTGTTTTCTAAGACGCCAGAAAGGGGGGGTGCTCAACTGCAGTAAAAATCAAACAATTTAAAATCATAATCAAATATATTATAAAAATAATTTCATAACGGTAATTAAAGAATATTCATAATCAAATACAGGCTCGACAACACATATATATACTATTTTTCTATATTGACTATCTCCAAGAGGGGATATCATATCCAAAAAAAAAAAAAGAAAAATCACTCTTGCAAATCAAATAAGGAAAGAAAGTGAAATTGAGGGTTAAATTGGTAATGTCTTGTTATTTTAAATGAATATCTTTCGTTTATAAATAACAAATAATTAATAATAATATACGCGGTGTGATTTAATATAGAATAACCCACGTAAATACATAATTCATCACAAGCTAGTCCGGGCATACAAACACATCCCAAGCCAAAACTATGATTTTGTACCAACTACCATCCGTCATTACCCTAACTTCCTGGCAATTCTTCAGAGTACAGCATACTCACAAGTTGAGCAGCCAACCTTTTGCATTTCTCTTTGGTAAGGATTACACATATAACCAATGTGGCTCGAATCTCGCGTTATTTTATCTTCTGACGTTCATCGAATTTGTATTGCAAATTCTTTGCTATATCGCTCAGGATTATAAAGATGAGCTATCATTCGAAGATATGGCTAACACTTTCCGCAGAGCGCTTTAAAACTGAAGAGGTTTTGTTCTATGTTGTTACGCCGCTGGATTCAAGATTCAACACGTGTTAAACATAGTTAATGACGAAAATAGCTCTAGAGAGCAAGTTTACACGACAACAAATTAGGTTTTATGACAAAATTGGCAAGAACAAATTAGGTTTTATGACAAAACTTGTAATTGTTACTGCTTGTTATTAGATCTCAGGAATTAATTTTTTTGAAATATTTTAAGTTATCCAAAAAATTTTCCAAATATTTTAGATTATGCAATTTTTATTCAATTTTATCCTCATATGTTTACTTTTTTGTTAGGTAAATTCTCTGTGTTGCAAATTCTTTTTCTGATTTGCCTATCACTTCCTCGATAATTTTTTCTCCTCTGAGTTTGTTCGTTTCTACAAGAACTTCAATATTTTTTAGAGGCTTAAAACTGTAACACCTTAACCGAATATAGGAGCTGCAATTTTTGTATACTAACTGATTTGTTCAGTAGTAGTTTTCTTGGAGATTTACAAATTTCATTATCACTGTTATAAATTTCATGAAAAACAACAGACTTTTAGATCGTGTCATAGTTTTATGTAATGTACGTGATAACTACAGAATCTTTATGTAATGTACGTGATAACTAGTTTAAAAAAAAGTCAATCATCGTTGGACCCATAAGATAGTACCGTATGCGAAAAGGGATAAAAATTATTAATACAATAAGTTCAGGAAAGTAATAGGACCTTAGTATAATATAAGTGTTTCTGATATTTCAGGCATAGGTTTAGGGATACTTGTGCATTATCCCTTCTTTAGCTAATAAAGAATATATATATATATATATATATATATATATTATTTTTATATTATTTTTTTTACAATTTATATAGTATAAAATTCCTATGGTTTAGAGGGATTGATTTATTACTATTTAAATAGAAATAATTTGGAAGATCCTTTACTTGTTTGGTTGACTTTAGAGGGTTGCAAGTAGACTTTTAAATTTGATCAAAACATGTATTTTATACGCCTTTAATCATTAATCAAACCTAATTGTACTAAATTGGGAAAAAAAATACATTGAACCACACACGGAGCATAAATATGAATAATTTTGAATTTAAAAGGACAAAAATTAGATTAAAATAAAAATAATAAAATATTTTTAGGCTAACCGACATTGTGATTTGAGAATGTTTTGCATAGATTATATTAATGTTATTCAATAGCCTAAAACAAGCAATTAATACTCCCTAAACTGTCTTAATTCTATTGCTTAGTGGTTAGTCATCTTTTTGTATCTACTCTTTTTTTTTGGCCCCTAATTAAGGTCATAAATTTATCAAATCTTTTTATTCTCTGCATAATCGTTTTTTATAGAGTGAAGGTAAAAAAAAAAAAAAAAAAAAAACACCAAAATATCTCAATTTACATAAACTATCACCAATTTTTTTTAATTAAAATTCACCTTAATTATCAATAATTCACCTTTTCTACTTTCATATGTATCACTATTATTAAGATAGAAAAGTGGATACTTGACATGATTTGCTGATAAATAGTTGGTGTAGGAAAATAGCACAAATTTCAACTTTTTGTTAGACATTGAATTGTTTTAATTCAGATAAAAATAATTATTTTTTGTTATTTTATTAATATATATTGTTAATTTTATGTGTAGACATTTGAAAATATCTTCTAAATTTATAAAAAAAAAAAACATATTTTGAAAAATCTACCATACTTTTCACACCATGCCAAATGTAGATAGTTTTACAAATTTTATTAAAATAGAAATTCGTTTGTCTTGCTTTTTAATCTCTAGTAAATCTGTTTAAAAAGTTAATCATCTCCATCGTCGGATTTAGCTCCTCTTCATTTTTTCAAAGTTCTAGATTGGATTGAAAGCACGTGTCTTAGTTTAGAATTTATGATTGAGATTTAATTGATTAAACAAAAGTCCTAACCATATTTATTTACTTTCATATATTTGTTTCTTAAATATTTTTTTAACCTATAAAATTTTCCCCAAATATATTAAAAGCTTTTCTTTACTTCCAAGCATACATATTTAAAACTTTTATTAGACATTTTACTTTTTTGAAACTTTTTTTAATACAGTTAAACATTTTAATTATTCTAATAGATTATTAAGAGCTATAATGTCTATAGAACAATATGAACTCACAAAGTAAGAAAGAATTTAAAGTTGAGTGAAAAAATTTATTTTACTTCTGAAATTTAAAAGAAAAACGTCAGGATATAATTTTTGAATTTTTTATTTGGCAAATATTATTTGAGAAATAACAAATGTTACGTAAAAAAGTAAAAATAAAAGGGCAAAAGAATTACTCAAGTAATTAAGAAAAGAAATTTTTTAAAATACATTTAGAAAAAATATAATGTAAATCTAGAATTCTTGGATAGCAAAAATATTTAAGAAGCAAATATAAGAAAGTAAATAACTATCATTTGAACTTTGTTTTAATTATTCGATCTTAACCATTAATTCTAAACTATATATGACATGAGTCTCCAATCATGGCCGGCTCAACAAAATCATGGGCCTAAAGCCAAACCTTAAAGAGAGGCCCTAATATTTTGAGAAGTATTTTGTTTCTCCAATCTCTTTAATAATTTTATTCTTGAATTCACTTGCCAAATAAGTTTAATAATTTACTTTGTATATTATGTCCAAGGTAGTGATTATAAATTTCGTCATATTTATTCTTCAAATATATTCTTGCATAACTGGATCAAATTTATTAATCTTTTCAATTAAGTTTTAAAAATTACCATTAGTTTTTTGAAAGATCTTTTCATTTGTTCCCCTAAATGCTAAATTATTTTTCTAAAAAATTTTGATCACATCAATAATTCTTGACAATATATACATTTTTCATTGCACTTGATCTATATCAATTTGTTCCTCCACAACTATATCAATTGTTCTTTTAATGTAATCTTATTTCTAGATCAATATACGAAATTATAATGTTAATTAATTATATGTCTATTCTTTACTTCATGGATTTTGTATTCAACACTTAGATTTCTTCACTCATTACAATCTTCACTAGCTAGTTACTATTACAAATAATACTAGTTGTATTAAATAATTTATAAAAAAAATTATCCAAATATTTAGAGTACATTAATCATTTTCTTTCATGCTTTTCTTCGTTTACCAATTTTGAATATAGTGTGTTGTAGAAAAATATTATGTATATATAACTTGTAGAAAATTTTATATTAGTCCTTCTAAATAGTCCTTTTTCTACTAATAAATCTCCGTATCTACATTATTCTATTTACTTGGATCATATATATTTTTAGAGATGCAACTATTTAAATAATTTAAGAGTTCTTGATATCAGAAACAATGTCACATTTTCATCAACTTCTTCTAGATTCTATTCTTGGATATTATTGGCATCTAAATCAATTTTAATGGTGGCTTGTTCATTTGATGAACATCATCCAATATTTTTTTATTCAAAATATTTATTAGTTGTTAAAATTATCAAGGACTTATTTTTAAGATTTATTTAATTCTTCAAGTTTTCGCTTTTGTTAAATCGAAATGATGTATTCTAATTGACATATTAACATCAAATAAATTTTATTAGAATTAAAATAATTTACATATACTTAAGAATATCAACAATAACAATTTTTCAAGAGAAACCTCTTACACTTTTTTTTTTCAAAATTAATATAAAACTTTTAATAATATGTATAAATACTTTTTTAAATTAAATGAAGACCCAAAAAATATGGGACCCAGACAATAACTTTAGTGGTTTAATATGCCCATTTGATTTTCTTTAATTTTGTCCCAATATAAAAAAATAAATAAATTTCCGGTATAAATAATTGAGTAAACCGGATATTCACTTTGAAAAGAAAAAAAAAAAAACTATATAATTTTTTTTTTCGTTTTCTCCCAAATCTCTGGAAAAAATCGTGTAATATTAATTAAAGGGAAAAGAAGCGAAGATCATCGATCCAGCAGCAAAGTTAATACGCTTATGATTGGTAATTTCATCAATACCCAGATTTAACTTCTATTTCAATTTATATTTATTTTTTTTAATTTTTATTTTATGTGAATCTTCGTTAGAAATTGAAATTGATATATTTATGTTGATGCTGAGGTGTAATTGAGTGAGAATGTGTTTTTTTTGTATTATCTGAATTACTTGTATTCCAATTTTGAAAAAAAAAAGGTTTTTTTTACGTAATGGATGCACTTTGTCAATTTAGTAATTTTTTGAGGAATTTTGAGTTCATAGTGTTGGGTGGAGCTAGAATTTTGAGTTTATGAGTTCTGAATTCTGAAAAAAGCAAAGTTTTAATGGGTTTTGGCTTAATAATTTATACATATTAAGTGAATTTTCTTCATTGGGTTTGATGCACTTGAACAGATAGTCAATGAGGTAGTGGTAAGGTCTGCGGAAACAGCCTCTCTACCTCCATGAGGTTGTGGTAAGGTCTGTCTACACTCAACCCTCACTAGACCCCACTTAGTGGGATTTCATGGTGTGTGTTGTTGTTACATAATGAATTCCTTAATATAAATATACGATTTGGACTAAAGCTATTGAGCGTGTAGCTTAGCGATTTTGTTAAGGGTGTTTAAAAGCTTAGTTTATATTTTTAAAAAAGTTGTTTTGACCCTGTATATGTAGTATTATTTTCTATGTGTACAATGTAGGATTTCGATGAAGGGTCTTTAAGTGACCATCCTTGAGTCAATGTAGCTATGCCACTGGCTAACACACCCTTGTCAGATGTTCTTTCATGATGGTCTTTGATCCATTTTAAGAATTATTTTTTAAGAAGCTTAAACATGCCATGAGTCAAGGAAACTTCCTAAATTATTCATTGCATTTGCTTTCTTGAAACTTTTGAATTGAGCATACCTTGTTGTTTTCTATGGTTAGGGGACACAGAGTACAATGTAGGGGCAGGGAAAGCTACTTCATTTGGGGCAGGTGCCAAACATGATCATAAGTTAATGGAAGTTTGCAGTAAGCATGGCATACTGCATAAGTTAGTATCACTTGTGGGTAGTAGAAATAGGGAGGAGATTAGAAACTTGTTAGGCTGCACCAGTGCAAAGTCCTATTGAGTGAATGCTAAATGTATCTAAGAGTCCATCATCTGAACAATATAATGTTTCAATTTGCTCTGCACATTTGAATTGTTATATCAATTTTAACGTCGATCTATTTCTCTACTCCCCTTAGGAATATCATTTAATCATTTTACAGTCTCTACACTTCACGCCTGTCCTTCTTGCATTGAATAGTTTCATAAATTTTAAAAGAATGTCTTCAAAATAACACATCTTTGCAAACTTTGAATGATTTGTTTTATGTAACATAGAAGTTGTGGATCTTCAATTTAGTACTTTGAGAAGACTTGAGCATAAATTCAGTTATTTCCTCTATTAGTAATATGTTTTGAATTGGTCAATTAGATATTTGAGTGCAGAAGTCATATGATTTCAAGATAATCTAAAAGATTAAAGTGCATTTTAGAAATGCTACTCGCTATCTCACTTTCTTGAAAAGTAAAAGAAAGCCCCAAGTTATTGGAGCCGAAAGCAGGAAAGTCCCCTAAAAAAGGCCTTGTTGGAATCCACTGTCCAAATAACAGAAAGTACGAACATTTTTAATATTTCCCACTTCTGATCTGCAAATTGAACTCTTACCATATGGTGTTTGTTGTAGTTGTATGCTTTTGAAAGCAAGATGGTGAAGTTGACTATGATTGCTCGTGTGACTGATGGTCTTCCTTTAGCGGAGGGGCTGGATGATGGCCGTGATATTCAAGATGCAGATTTCTACAAACAGCAAGCCAAGTCCTTGTTTAAGAACCTCTCTATGGGCCAGATTGAGGCATCAAGGATGTCTGTAGAAACGGGGCCTTATATTTTCCAGTATCCTTTTATTTTTGTTTCATTTAGTATCTGTTCAATGTTTGTGTGATTAAATCTCTCATATCAATGCTTACTGCAGTTTCTCAAAGTGCAGAGTTATCTTTTTGAGCTTTATTTTGTGAGATGGGTACTAGCTAAGTAACAAAATGGTCACTCCAAATAGCTTGTCTGAATTACTCATAGTCAAGATAATGATGTGTAGCAATTTCAATCTCAGAGTCCTGAACAGGTCCCCCCCCCCCCCCCCCCTCTCTCTAAAAATAAGTAAATAAAATTATTTGCCAACTATTGCCAGTGTCTTTGTTGCAGTTATTATAATCTGCATAGCTTGTGGGAGAACTGTAATTTGGTATACGCATGAGTGGATTGTATAACATCTGCCGTTAGTGTTGCAAAATTTAGGGACTACGAGGATTTTTCATGGTAATAGCACAAGTAATGAGGGTTTCTCCGGTTGTCTTTGATAAATTTACAAACCTGTTAATGTGTTGGGATAATTCTTGTTAGATAATTTTGCACAAGATATGGTTCTCTACAAATAATATTCAATCAATTTTACCAATAGTCGCATCATGGGCAGATTAAAAATGAACAAAAAACTTGCCTTGATCCTTTTTTTCCAAAGTACCCACAAAATAGGCAAAGGGATGAAGGATGGATCCGGCTAAGTGCTTTCGATGAACCAGGATGGATCTTTTTTGTTTTCGTATTGGCAGACTTATTTCTCTTATCACATATCCCTCTTCTTTCTCTTTCAACCCAATTTCTTTCTCAATCTAAAGTAGTAATTTGAATGACATCTACTCTTGGATACACAGGAACTGATAAATTCATTTGGAAAAGCAGAAGCTAATAAATAAGCACACTACAGTTGTTCTTATTATTAGTGGTCTGTTTTCTGGCTTTTCTCATGGTATGTGTGTTACCTATGTGAGGACTATATATTCATTTTCTGGATTAATAGTAATATCAATCTTGTAATGGAAGTGTGATCTATTGAACAAAATCTCATGGATGGTCTGCATTCCAAGTTACACTTTGCTTCCACTACCCTTTCCTTTCTAAAATAGATGTACTTAACTACTGCTTTTTGACACTAAAAGAAGGTGTTCTGGGGATTTAGTGTTCTCTTAACTGGTTCACTCAGTTATAACATTGAAGGCCGAGTTTGTTATTTGACAATGTGTGACCGCTCTTATCCCAAGAAACTTGCTTTTCAATACCTAGAAGACCTCAAGAATGAGTTTGAGCGTGTCAATGGGAGTCAAATCGAAACTGCTGCTAGGCCATATGCTTTTATTAAATTTGGTATGGTCTTGTCTTTACTCTGCGCTGTTATAATTTCTAATTGATCTTCTGTTGAATACTAATCTTTTTTCTTTCTGCAATTTGTATTTTTCTTGTTTCAAAAAGATACATTCATACAAAAGACAAAGAAACTGTACCAGGACACCAGAACTCAGCGCAATATTACAAAGTTAAATGATGAACTCTACGAAGTTCATCAGATAATGACTCGAAATGTACAAGAAGTTTTAGGTGTTGGTGAAAAGTTGGATCGTAAGTTTCTCATTCCAGTGTTTGCCTGACCTCATTACCTTCTTATAGTATCTGGAAAGTTTCTTGTGCCATTGTTAGCACTACCTTAATGTTCTTTAACTATCTGTGATGTTACTAATCCTCAATGTCCTGCTCTGTAAGTTTGGCCTTGAAAAGCTACCAAATGCTGTCTGACAGCTTCTTTATTTACAAACGTTTTATGCTTTTATTTTCTGTCATTTTTAAGGTTATTGCTATCCTGTTATAGTTAGTGGTGGTGCTTATTTGTTATGTCCAATGAGTCTCTTGCAAATATGAAACTTCATAGTATATTTCCTAGTTCAGTTATAAAGAAATTTTGAGCTCCAAGTTTTTCACTAATGGTGCACCAGAAACAAGTTGAGAGGAATGTGAAAGACATGTCCATTATGGTTTATTCATCCTCCTAAGGCTTCGTTAACTTTTTTTAACAACTGACTTTGGTATGAGGTTCCTCTACATTGTGATATAGTGTATATTGGTATATATGCCCTTCGTCAATAACCAAAACAAAACTGACTTTTCTGTAACTTAATTTAATGACTTGTAAATATTGATTCCTCTTTTTTTCTCTTTGTTATGTGCTCCTGGAGAGGAAATTTTTGTACTCGTTCATCTTTGATCATAAAGCTACCAAGTTAAAGCCTTCATGTATTTCTTTATTACATGTGTTCTTTCTTCTCACGGCATGATTAGGACATACAGAGGACAACTATTATCAGATGAGCTATTATCTTAGACCTTATATTCTCAAAAAGTAGGTTGTTGCTCTGCTACTCACTTGTGGTGCAAAGAGTGGAGCAAAATCAACTTGTATTAAAATAAAGTTAAGAGTTGTGTCAGCTGTGACATTTTATTGCATCATAGAATAAAAAACACACAACTAAGAACAGAAAACAACAAAAGAAAATGATTTATATGACTGATACAAACGAATTCGGGTTAAGGCTTCTTAATTGTTATTACAATAGTTCATGTGTTTGTCAGGAGTTTTTATTTTATGTAGAGACTCGTATGTCTGTTTGGGGTTAAAGTGAGATATAAAGAACCTCCAGTTTTAGAGAACTCTTATTTTTCTTTGAAAGATATCATTTATTTATTTAATTTTTATGCATGATTCTAAATTTTTTTTTTGAGAAACCCGAGGGTTAGTTGGAATGAAAATGCATTTGAATTGGGAGGGACTTTACAATGATTCTTTTAGTTTACCCAAATCATTTGGAACTGATATAGTTGATTGATTGAATATAAAACCAAAACGAGATGTATGTTTTTCTGTTAATCATAATTCATAAGACTTGTAGCTTTGATATAGATCAACAATTATACTCTTCTATGATATACATTTGTTATGCAGTTGGTTCTCCCTCTTTTTTCATCCTTCTTATGTTCATTGAAGTTCGAACATTCTCCCATTGTTTATGTTTGATATTAGAGATTTGATTGTTCAAATATGAATTTGTGCAGAGGTCAGTCAGATGTCCAGTCGCTTGACATCAGAATCCCGCATTTATGCTGATAAAGCAAGAGATTTAAACCGTCAGGTTAGTGTCATGGAAATTTTGAGATGATACGATCATATTCTTGGCCAAAAATGTACTTCTATCCTTTAATAGTGTACTTTCTACTTTGCATTAGTTGAAATGAAAAATGGTGATGTAGGAGGATTTAAAGGAACATGAAACTTGGTATTTGTTCTTTACTTTCTGATGTGCACACAGCTGCATATGATGTAGGATGTCACTGTAGAAGATTATGGGGCTCGGTATTTGTTGTTTACTTTCTGATGTGCACTCAGCTGCATATGATATAGGATGTCACTGTAGAAGATTATGGGCTCAATTTGTCCAAGTTTATTGTAGATGAAAATGAACTAATGTTCAATGGAGTATTTGGAGGCCTGTTGATATCATGTGCTTTGATTCTTATCACATGCTATTAAGACATAGAATGGAGAAATGCTTAACCATGATTATCACCAGCAAGCACTTGAGTTTCCTGCCATTGCTCTTTGAATCTTGCACTTAGTTTGGTCCTCATTTGTGCTTTGACTAGGACATACAACAGAAAATGGCAACGGAACTTTGACCATGTCTAGTTCTAGTTTAGGTCCCATTTTATTTTCTTAAGATTCATTTGAATCCTAAACAATTATGACGGTTTGTTTTCTCAACATTTGTATATTTAAAACATGTAAAAGGGCAGCTCAGCGCACAAAGCATCCCGCATTCAAACAGTGTCCAGGGAAGGGCTTTACCCAATGGGGTGTGATGTAGAGTGTAGAGTGTCTACCCTAATGCAAACATTAGTGTCTGCTTTCATGGCTTGAACATGTCTTTATGTAATAAATTAATAATATAAAATTCAAATAAAATATTGACGAGTAATACTATATCAATAAATATTTTTTAAAAATCATATGGTGATTGGTGGCGGTGCTTGTGGGTGCTGACTGGAGTGGTAGTTGGTGGTGGTGTTCTGGGCAGTAGCTAGTGAAGTAATAATGGTGGCTGATAGTATTGGTTAACATTGGTGGTAGTTGTTGGTGGCGTTGATAATTGTGGCGTAGCATAGTGATAGCTAATGTTAGTGGTGGCTGATAGTGGTGATTGTCGGTAGTAATTGGTGGTTGTGGTAGTTGATAATGAATAAATCGTAATGATATTAAGACTTTGTTATATATTTTACTCATTTAGATCTATTCAGACCTGTAACTAGTGAAAACAAGAATAACACACTTATTGATTGAGATTTGAAGTATTAAGATTCAGATTTAGAAAATAAATGCACTTAATGACTAAAATTTGCATATTAAATCCTACTATCAACGGAAATGGTGCAGTGGATGGGGCTGCTCCTTCCTTAAGGTCTCGGGTCCGAGCCCTGGGTACCTTGCACTTCATGTATCACATGTGGATAGTCTTGCCTCCTGTCTTAATCAATATGCTTGTTTTGTTTACTTATTTGCAATGACTTTTAAAGTACTGACTCATATGTTCATAACTTTAGGCTCTGATTCGGAAATGGGCACCCGTTGCTATTGTCGTTGGAGTTGTTATTCTCCTCTTCTGGGCGAAAAATAAGATTTGGTGATGCAACTATACCATATGCAAGCTTAGAGAAGTTTTGTCACTCTTTGGTACTTACTGATTTTGCAACATCAAACTGTGTGGCAACCTGTAGACCACTTAACATTTCACGATGGCTACCGTGCTGTGCGCGCAATGAAGAGAGTTTTTTGGCAGATGAAACACTCAAGCTATGAGTTTGATAATGTAAGACAGATGAGCCATGTTGGTAAAACATTGACAAAATGATATTAATCTTAATCTTCTCAGCATATTGTCTTGCTAGAAACTTTAAAATTTGAAGTGCAACATATATTGTAGTGTTGAGTTGATCAATTTACAACTTCTGATATATGCAGTGTTGATGTTTAGTTTCTTATTTTTCTTTCTTCTCCACTTGTGCATGCTGATGAAGTTCTGCTGTTTATACATGACGCTCAATTGTAATCAAGTCAAAGCAAAACGTATTGTGCAACGATTCATAACCTTCTAAATCCAAAAAAAAATGATAAAATCGAACCGAAAAATCGAACCCTTACTCCCAACATTCATTTTGACAAAACACCATTAGGCTGGTCAAAGTTACAGAAATAGTTCCTCATTAGTGTGGAACTCCCATTCTAAAAGGGATTTACTTGTGAACTTTACTAGCTTCATGAAAAGGTAAGAAATATGAGTAAATATACATTTTTCTCTTTTATTGAGAAAAATTGGACCCAAATAGATGAAATATTTGAGAGTGGAAGTTCTAAATTCTTATGAGCAAGAGTTGTCATGAGAAGGAAATAAGTAGAGGACATTTTAGAAAATTTAGTACTTGCATATAAAAGAGTGAATAAAACATGAAATATTTAGTGATAAATCCATGATATTAGGGGGGGGGGGGGGAAACAGAATAAAAGGGAAATAAGTTTTACAAGTATTGCTCATCTTGAAGATGTCTCAGATCATCTTAAAACAAATCTTAATATTATGTAACTTTTCTAGTTTTCGATTCCTAAATAAAGCAAAATTTCCATCAACTTGAATTTCAATAGACAACAAATATAAATACACAAATCCACTAAAATTTACACAAGCCTGTTAAGTAATTAAGCCTCTTCTGGTCTTCATCTTAAACAAATCAAGAAGTTGACTCCTCTTCAAGCTCCATTTTGTGTATTGTATATTCTCTCTCAAACAACAAAAATTCCTGCATGAAATGTGAGCTTCAACTTTTGGTAGCACTACCTAATTATTTGCATAGCAGGAATTAACTGACAAGATAACAAACATATTAAGCCACAATTTCATCATTTCAGATCCAACTATTCCATCATCCTGACAAATGGGTGTATACTTCAATCTACACTAGCAAGTAACGGTGTAAACCTTAAAACATCCTGCTCATGACAAACAGGGGGTATGTCGGCTATAACAGAAGCTAGATATAACTGTCGTCAAGCACTAAGGATGTGGCCAGATGGTAAATGAAGTCGGAGCTGCGGGGAGGATGAGGGAAATCAATCACGGCAACATAACTTGGTCAATAGCATCATAGGATGGGAATAATAACTACTTGGGGCTTAAATAAAGATTGGAGAAACGATAGAAAATATAAGCAGTTGTGGAAGAGTTTGTGAGTTATGCACCAACAGTCATCTTAGTTGATAGGAAAGCTCTATTATCTCTTTTCCACTGTATAAAGGGTAGAAGCCCAAAAGTTAGCTTACCTGCAACTGATTCTGACTGAAGAGACGAAGAAATCCAATTTCAGGATCTGTGACAAGGTTGATCAACTCGTCATGGTTATTAGGTGGATTACCAGACTCCGCGAGTGAGACAGAAACCTACAAAATAGCTCAACAGATCAGAACTGGGAGAACAAACAGACACATCCTTGTAGCTATTGCTCTATTCAGACATTCAGCATTGTCAAATGAGATTTAATTGAAAGTTGTGGTTAGCATTTGATTTAGATGATAGCACACAATATTATCAATAGTTAGAAATTATTAGTTCCCAAAGAAAGCTCACCTGCATACACCGCAGAATGACTTCAGGGATGCAACACCTACGACAAAGACCATGCACTATATAGGTTGCAGGGCCTTCAATAGAACCATTATTGTCAGAATACCAAGCATCTAATCGAGATATCTCGATTGTAACTCCAGCTTGAAAGCGAACAAGCTCCCCTTTAACAAGAAACAACATTTAAGAAGATGACGGGGTAATATATAAAAGAGAAAGGGAAAGGGAAAAAAAGCAATGAGCTTCATCAGAATTCCCGTTTACAAATCATGCCAACTAGTGTGATTCTCATGCAAATGAGCCGTGGAAGAAGTTAGTACTAGCTAAGTAAAAAGAACTGCCTCCAAGTGTTTCTATAGTCCAAAAGGTCAAGAACGGATTAAGATCTGCATAATGAGATTGACTTCAATTGGTAAAAGATCCGATGATGTGTTTTGGACTTATGGTGAACTTAATACTGTAGAAAAGGGATTAAAACTACAAAAGTCAAACGATCAAAGGTTTTGACAGCAGCAGATAGTCAAACAACACCAACACCATGTCAATCAAGAGATTTGATATCAATTGAGTTTCAAGGAACCTCATTAGTATCATTGGCACTAATATACAGGTAAAGATTCTTCCTGAAAGTCGGGATCATTGTCTTGATCAATATATGCTATGAGATAAAACATTAAGAGGATACTAATTAATGATAGTAGAGTTCATAAAGCAACTATAGATAGGAAATTGAGAAGCCTGTTCAACCAAATGAAATACAGATGTTATAACTTTCTTTATGTGCAATATACGACCAACAAACTATATACTGAAAATAAAGTAATACCTCGACATTAGCAGAATAACTATTTGAATCAATTCATTGAGCACAATCTATATACTGAAAATATAGCACCTAGACACTAGCAGAATAACTATTTGAATCAATTCATAGACTCATTCCCACGAAGTCAGCAGTACCACAAGAGAAACAATGCCAAATCCTCTACTTCATTTCAGTTTCTATGACCTTACTGTCTTTCCACAGGGAGCAAGAGCAGCAATATTGACTGATCATGCTTGAGCTTAGCAGAGTTTTGCCAACATAATAGTCAGATGGTGTGACAAGATTTGATGAGGTTGATTCGAATTCAAAATGTCACTGGGTTCATTAAAATGTTTTTTTAGAAAATTATATTTTCCTTTACAAAATCATCCAGTATTTGGTAACCATATTCTGTGGAATATATATCTTTGAAAAATAATTTTTTTACAAGGTAAATATATTTCCACCAAGTGGTAAATGATCGGATCACACATGCACAAAAGTCATTTCCTATACAGTATCCCAACTCTTAATCCATAACAGCAGTTCTAATCAACACGACATTGTAGTCAACTGGAATTTGCACTCTTAGTCTTCCATTTGCACCCACTCCAATGTGGTGGAATTTGTTGTTCAAGTAAATAAGTCTATTTTGAGATATATTAAAACGGTACGTAGATCAAACAAAATGTGGTCTAGGAATCATTAAGTAAGCACCGGTGAAATGAGAGTATAAACACAGAGATAAAAAGAATAGAAAAGAAAACACGTAAGATTGGAGGATAGAAAAGAACAAAGAAGTTGGAAGACCAGAAAACTAATTGAGAACTACTAATGAAGACAAGGCTAAAGCAATTTAATATCAAGGCTTAAAATAAACAACCCGAAACTAATGACACTAACTAGTGGCAAACGGGAGAAAAAGATGAAATGCAAAAGAATGACACATAACTAGTGATATTTGAAAGCACACAACAATTTGCAGCTAAAGATGAATGTGGTCCAGAAGGAGCTCCGAGAAGACAATACATCAACCGGAGGCTTTGCCAAACTGGGAGAAGGCTATTCTTAAAACAAGTTCATCAACTAGAAAATCTCATACCTTTAAAACCAGCAGCAAGCACTGCAGCAAGAATACCACCATCATGGAACTTATGTGGCCCAAGCCCATCATTTCCTGTTGCTAAGCAGCGCAATACAACCTCAACACAATAGTTGTCTCTGGAAGATATAGAGACATTCACCTGCACAAACATTAACACAATGTCAATCACCAACATTATTATGTTTGCGTTGAAGGTCAAAGTCTTCCTAAAGCATAACCAATTGCTTGAGCCCGGTTTAATTTACTGTTGATTTTAATAATTTGTTTTAACAGAAAAGCCTAATAGGTTGTTTGGATTGGCTTATTTTAAGTGATTTTGAGCCAAAATAGCTTTTAAGCACTTTCGGTGTCTTTGGGTAAATTCTTTAAGTGCTTATAAGCAGTTGGTTTAAGCTAAAATGATAAAAATAAGCCAAAAGGCATAATAAGGCTAGAAACTCACTACAGAGGGTATGTGCCCAAGCCCCTATAGCTGAATGAGTATGTGTACTGTCTATTACTCTTATTTAAGTTGACCTGCCTAAATATCAGTGTATGGACTATGATGTTCTATATAAATCGTTACACCAATATACCATAACCCAGACAGATGTATTCATGTTTTAAGTACATTTGCTAGCTAGCATGTCCATTCTAACATCCCCCAACACCCCTTTTTGGCACTGATATCTTGGCTGAGATTCCATTTTACCATTTCTAAAGCTCACTAAAACTTGTTTACTTTTGATAGGTACCTTGATTGATGAAAAATTAGACCAACATGGTCGAAAACTCCAATTATAATTAAAAGTTAAGACACGACAAGAAAGAAGGAGACTCGTGTATAAGACACGTCCTCACTGAAAAAATTAGCATACCATTATTTGGCGATTTAATACTTCTTCCTCACTGACAGAAGAGTAAAGGGCGCTCATTAACGTTGTGCATAAGGTGGCATCGGGAGCCATACAATCACCAGCTGATGAACAAAGCATCGCAGTCGCATGCAACTCCAGGAAAACAGGTTCATCACTTTCCAATACGCGATCTTCAGTTGGAACTAACCATGGATTTTCTTGCCCTAAGATACATATTCAGCACATTAACTTTGTAGGAGCCCAACAATTCAACTGTAAAAGGCATACACTTGAGAAGAAATTGAGAGCCAACGTGCGGGGTAAACGAAGAAAAAATGAGACTTTGCAAAGGGTAGGCAAATCATTATGAGAAAGCAATACATCTTTTAAGACTAGATATCTTCTGAACAATTCTTTCTCATATAGGTTTCCTTCACTCACGTTGTAGAAGCGAGAGTGATGTATCAAGTGTTTCTCTAGCTGCTATAACTTCCTTCTGCTTCTCCTCATCTGAGAGTTCAACTGGTGAAATTTCGGCGTTCTCTAGCTCAACCTTTAGCCAGTTGCGATAAGTTGCATCACATGAATAGAACTCACTCTGATTCGGAGAAAAAAAATTATAACGAGTAAATCATACAAGATAGAAGAAATAGCAAGCAAATTAAAGGCATCTCGAGATCTTCTGTAAAATTCCCAAAAGCATACCCAGTCCTGGAACTCCTTTAGATTCTCCGAGAACTCATAACTCTCAATGGAAACAAGCTCATCTGAGAGTTGTTTCAATGGCTCAGCCAGTAAACTGAGCAAAGTATGAGCGCCGATGGGCATTGCTGGAACCCTCCACATTGAAATAAGAGCAAATTCCCTGAACAGCACATTGCTGTGGAAGTAGTTGAAAGTGAATCCCAATTATATGTTGGGGACAAACAGTGAGGAAAAGTACTTAGGCATCAAAAAGATTAACAAACATCGGTGGAGGGCAGACGCAACAGCACACAAAATAATTGAGTTTGGGTATGTTGACAAAGATTGAAAACTTTAAAGAAGAGTAAAAAGTTAAAATAAGAATAGTTTACTGATTTTAAAAAAAAAGTACTCCCGCTGATACGTATCGTATACACACTCAATACAGTTAAGCATCAGAACACGTTCAACCAAACGAGTTGCTTCCTATTTGCAGATGGGAATGTACTGTTGGGGTTTCTCTCCCTTAATTCTTTTTTTTCTAGGGGGGGTCTACAAAATTACCTTACCCATCAACTACATGTATGAATCAACATTCACCATTTTATCGTTCATGAGATAACCAATTACAGAGTGGAGGGCATGATCATTTGAGTCGCCTCAAGGAGTAATAAATTAAGAAAAACAAAAAAATAGGGAAGACAACTGACCTGTGCATCAACGCCCGGAAAAGAAGTTTCATACTAACAGACGTAGAATTATTGATTGTTGAAGGAGGTGTAAAACAAAGCCACTGAATTACCATAGCTTTCTGAAGGCTCTGCAATCGATGCTGCTCTGCAACATCAGTTTCACTATCATATTTCCCAACTCTGATTTCACGAGACCTTGAAAGAACCCTGTTTAAAATAATTATAATTTAACGCCAAGTACTTTTACAGAATTCTATTTTGCATTATTTCAAACTTGCAAAATGTGTGAAGAATAAAGGGACCTTTCAATGATCTCCTCAAAACTGCCCTTAGAATCATCTTCTGGAGTGAATGGCAAGTATTCAATAGCAGAAAGGAATATCTTATATCTGACATGAACACTGTCAACATTGGAAAAGCAACAATGCAATCAGACAGCAACTTAAGCCATTACAAATAGTTTAAATAAAAACCTCTGCAAAAGTAACCTTTAATGATCAAGCAGAATGAACTGTTCCTGAGTCATGAAAAAAGAACTTCTCCAACAGTATAGGGGTTTGGAGTTTGGACAACAAAAATCAATATGGTTTGTTTATAACTTTTTGCACTATTATTTTTGGGCAAGTTCTTATTTATGATGTGCAACAAAAAGTCATTATTGTTTGTTACTGCCATAATGCTTGCTTTTCCAAAAAGAAAAAATTAAAGACAAAAAAGGTCAGCATTATATAGGTAAATACCTGCTATTCAGCCTTAACTCCATCATATGCACAAACAGATCAATACAACGATGACGAGCTAACTGAGAAGCATAAATCCCAACCAACTCTTCATGTTGCTTTGTAAATAGAAACATAGTATACCTGCAATTGCAGTTCAGACTTCAGGAACAGATAATAATAGTGCTAAAAAATCACAAACACAGGACATAAGAAAATAACACTAAAAATAGTGCAGTACTACTTTGATTTCTTACAAAAATGGAGCAGATATACTTGACACAATGAAAAAAAAACCGATGAAGACAAGGGAGCATTTTACCTTTGGCATACTGCTTATATAAAGGAGCATTTTACCTTTTTCTTAATGAAATGATTCCTCACTAAATCAAAACATATGTTGGATTGTCAGTTCTCTGTGGTTCGATAATCTCACTACACAAGGAAGGGAGACCCTAAATGTACCCTTACCAGACTCGTGGCTCAAAAGTTTATTTCATCGCCAACCCCAACCATAAAAGTGATCCGACCACTAAAGTCTATCACAAGCCACAACCAAACAACACTATGAAAAAGATTCTAGTCCTCCACCCTCTTCCATTGTGTTAATACTCTTCTGCAACCACTTCCGTCTATCTAAAGTGTGCACCTCCACTTCAAATCAACACAACTACTTCTGCAGCAAAACCTTGTCGAAAAATCTGAAGACTTCCACTACTAGCCACCCCACTTCCCACCTCACTAAGTATAAACTTTTTGATATTATGTCAAAAAGATTAAGAACGATGATTAAGAACATTGAAGTTGACTCTGTTTTGCCTTCTAAGTATTAAAGTTGATTCTCATAGTTCTTGAAAATCCATAATCCAGATGAATCTCTAATTCTGTTTGTTCTGTGATCCATTGCAACCAGTTGAAAAATACATTCATCAAGGCACTAGGGGAACAAAGATGAAGTATAATTGAAGTGACCTTGTTATGTATGGTCTATGAATTCTAACTTGATTGGAAGTGTAAGAATGCTTCAAGGTTCATCGCATACAAATCGGTCGAACAATATTTTGCAATTAGTACTAACTTAAGTAAGGCAAACTAGGCAGCTACATAATTCAGAAAGACATCTCAGAATCAATTGAACTACAGACATCGTAAATAAAGCAGCATATAGTATTTATACAAACTGGTTGATAGGTGTTACCATACATTTCCAAGCATTTAGTTTTTCTCTTAAACTCATAATTCGTGCACCACAAATCAAATAAAATAGCTACAGAAAACTTTTAACTGACTTTCCACCAAAACTAGATGCTATAGGCAGTGAATTATGGACATGTTGTCCAAACTGTCATTTTAAAGAAACACATGAGAAGAGATGATAGAACATGATTATTGATTCCCTATATACCTTCTACATTTATCAATACCACCAAAAAAAGAATATGCAACAGAGTACTTACATGTGAAGAATGAGGTCACCAACCGTCAGTAATTTCTCTCTAAAATCATCCTTCATTTGATCTTCGAGTAAGTATCGGAGCACAAGCACTAAGTGTGCACCAAGGCGCATCATTTGTGGGTCACCATGAGGTCTAAGCGTAAGAAAATGCACAGTCAGCATAAATCACATCCAACATAAACTTTGTTTCCAAGAATTTGTATGCATGCATATTGTCATAGTCTATTACTAAACACATGTATAGATAAATCACCCATGTACTTCTGAGTTCTAATTATCAAGGAAACAGAATATTTTGTAAGATCCAGGAGCCAAAAACAACAAAAGTACTTCTGGAAGCCTAACCCTTTGGACAATTGACATCAGGCAATATATCATGCTAAATTCAATATAGAGGGGAGGCTCAGTATGTGATGTGTCTGCTAAAAGATTTTATGAAGTGGTCACACAAAATTAAATAGAGTGCTAAAATAGGTAGAGGTCCTGCTTTATCTCCCTCCATCCCATATAAGATGGGCAACTTACTAAAATATTTGTCCGATATTACTTGATCACTTACTAAATCAAGATAGAATTAATTAAAAAAAATCCCATTTTAATATGGCCTTTGAAAGTCTAAACAAATTTTGAAGACCCAAGAATTTCTTTTTTCAAGAGGCTAATTCATATGATAAAAGGGAAAAATAGTAAAGTTGATCAATCTATTAATGATTTCTTAATCACCGTATAAAATAGAAAGTGCCCATATAATATGGGATACAGGGAGTACCATTTATAGAAAAGAAATTTCACGTGTTGGACAAGAAAAAGAATGAAACTGAAACGTGTAGAGGCGAGTAAATTAAATAAAAACCATGTATTGTTTCTAGCAACTTCCAACATTTTGATGAAGTGGACTTAAAATTCAATAGTGTTATAATACTGTCAAGATTCTCAAAGATACTCCCAAGAAGCTTTACAAAGACAATAAGCATTGAAAACCACTGTAGAATAACCAAATCTTGGTGTGTGTAAGCAACAGCAAAACTTAGCTCATGTACAATGAAATGTGAAAGATTTACTTACTTGAAGCAGGCTTCATCATCTTCAGAAGGTGATATCCAAGACCAAATGATGTCCAGTAAACTTGGTATGTCTCCTAACATAAGGTTCATCTGTTCAAAACTTTTGGTTAAAGCTGCAGAACAGATCAGTGCCACTAGAATACTTGGGAAATGAAACCGTACTTAGCTAATATACTCTAGCTTCTTCGTGAGGAAGATGTATTACTCCCTCCGTTTCAAAAAGAATAACCTATTTTCCTTTTTAGTCTATTTCAAAAAGAATGACCCCATTCTTTTTTTTGACAACATTTTGATTTCAGCTCCTTTCACGTGGCATGTTTAAGGCCACAAGATTAAAGGGCATTTTAGTACATTAAAGCCTTCTTTATTTTTTAAACTCCGTGACAAGTCAAACTAGGTCATTCTTTTTTAAATGGATCGGGTAACTTAGAATGACACCAAGGCAAAAGGCAGGATAGATGCCATTCTAATTGCAAACGAAGTAGTAGATTCAAGAATTACCCAAGGAAAGGCAGGAATTTTGTGTAAATATGGTTTAGTGCAACCCAAGCACTGGTTTCAATGAATATACACAATGTTACCTACTCAAAAAAAAAAACTGTACCCAAAGTTATTACCCGCTCAAGTTGCTATATACACAGAACTGTTGGGGCAAAGAAAATGGAAGGAACTAGGCTTTTCTAAGACTGACACAGACCAAGTGAAGAAGTCCTAAAATACTAGATTATGTGGTGCACAGAGATATGGGTTGCGCTGCCACAACAATACATTCAATGTGTACGCGTGGTAAATTTGTGACAGGAATAACATCAAGAAATATGCCATCAGAAATTACTTAAATCATAAGAAAAGCCGGACCAACTTTCACAGGCAATGTTTCTTTAAAATTCAACTCAGCAAACTGTATAACAGCTCAACATCACATAGTATTTACAATTTGTCGCACACTGACGATAAATCCTTTTAATATGCTACACTGCCTTTCTCATCAAGTGTACATAGTGAAGACTTGTATTTAACATAAACTACACTTCTGGAATTAAGTTATTGTTGCAAATGATTGTGTGTATAGACTTGCACAAGTACATCTGCTGGTAAGATGTATCTTGTAATCAAAAGGGGATACTAAATTTTCCAATTTCCAATAGATCAAAGGGACTACATAGAGGCTAAAACATATTACTCTGTTATGAAACGTCTCTATACCTCAATTTGTCTCTGCTGCTCCTTGCACGATCGAGCAACAACTTCATGCACCGTATCGCTAGATTACAAAGAATTTTTACAGATTTCAGATAGGAAACAGAAAAGAAAAATATGGAGCAAAATCTGGATTGCATAGTTAGTTACCTTGAATGGAGTTTCTGAAGAACAGCAGAAAGGTGCCTAGGTTGCTGATTCACAACTTGAAGTGGCCAACTATCTGTCCCAACAGCTGGCTGAGAAGCGCCATCTGCAAAATCTGGACTAATTGCTTCTTCAAAATTCTTGAAGTGGTCATTTCCACCGGGTTGCAGGCGGGCCAATTCCACATCAACCTGAAAATCAAGCCAAGATTTTGCCATGGCCCAGCAAGCAGACTGGAAGAAGAAAATATTGATTTCAGTATCAAGAGCAACGCTACAAATCAAAGAAGAGGCAGAAGGAAAAACAGAGGAGAAGTGGAAACCAAAGCTCCTCATGAAAAATGCAAGCAAATGGTTGAAAATAAGTTCATCATCCAAACAGAAAGGATGAACCTAAATGCAGCAAAGGAATTTGTGATGAAAGAACAAAAACAGTCTGTGCTGAAATAGTGCTGTCAACACAATCAAACCAGGCATTTCAGTTAAGAAAATGTGCATTCAGATGCAAAAACACAGTTCAGGTTTTTAATTCAAATTCAGTGAGTAGTTCTCTAACACTAAATATGTAATTTCTTAGTCTAAACAAATAGCATATTCATCCATAATATTTTATCAACAAATGTTTTGTCCATTAACGTTACTATTGTCGTTCCCTTAAGACAGATATCACAAGCACTGAAACGCATGTTGTGATGCCTTGGTCTTGCACCAAAATGTTGTATAACTATGGTAAAGAACACTCTACTGCACCTAACGTAAGGGCTCAAGTACGCATCAAGAGTGTTGTTGTACAACTACAGTGAAGTGCACTGCACCGTACCTAACTCGAGGACTCATGTCTTGCCTTTAACAACAGTTGATAGAGGAGTATAATGCAAAGTTGACCATTGGACTATGGAATGGAAATGTGTATCATGTGGTTGAAGAAACTGTTTAAAGAATTGAAACTCAGAAATTTGATAAGATCAAGTAAATTTGTGCAACCAACTAGTCAACTACCATTGCATATTGCTTCTAACTCAAATGCCTGATAGGAATTAAGCACATTGAGGCTGATCATGATCTTTTCTTTTATCAAATAGAAGATTTCTTGATAATAACAAGGCATTATGGCAGTATACAAGAGGTATGCCAAAAAAAGGAGAGACCTACAAAATATGGTTCTCCCCAAAAGATACCCAATCCTCTATACAAACAGGAACTACATGGTTGCACCAAAAGTAAATAAGGGAATAGAGACTACTTCTCAATTGAGCAAAGCTCATCTCCACCGTTCAAAAGCTCTACTATTCTCTCATTCCAAATGACCAACAAAAAAACAAGAGTAACATTCCAAGTCTTGTGCCTTTTTCTCCTAACTCCACTCTTCCGGCTGAAGAACTCCTCCTCGGAATTTGGCGTAACCCAACAAACACCAAACCATCTAATCATATCCCACCATGACCTCATGGCTAATTTGCAATGCACGTCCTTGCCTATCTCCTTACATAGGAAACACCAGCTTATGCAAACAACCTTTCTTTTCCTAAGATTCTTCATCGTCACTAGCACCCCCTAGTCGCCAATTACGTGAAGAAGCACACCTTACACCTTAGATATTCAGACCGAATCATAAGGGAACTATCATCTGCCCTAAACAGAAGCTTCTCATAGAAAGACTTGACAGAGAACACTCTGTTATTTCCCAACTCCCAACTCAGAGCATGGGTCTGATTATGACCTTAATCATAAGAAGATACATTCTAGACGCATTTCCAATAGTAATTCATTACCTAGCAGATACGTCAACTAAAGCATGCAGACTGCTTCTAAATCAACTCTATAATTGATTATCACTTTATTCATAAAAAGATACATTCTAGAATCTAGACGTATCTATATTAGTTTTGTGGTTCAATTCATTAGCTAGTAGATATGTTCACAACAGCAGTCCAAGGATTAAGTACATGTGAAGCAATAATCTTTAATCTACAATTTAGAAGTGTTAGTATGTGCTCAGGTAGTCAGGTTTAAAGATAAAAATGGGCCAGGCCGAAATGATGGGACCAAGACCATACTTCTATATATTTGTTAAGGACATATGTACTCCATTTTACACTTTTGCATCTTTGTTTATCAAATAAGTATTTTATAAATTCCAGAAATAGCCTAGTGTACAACACAATTTCTTTGTCACTTCTATTTTCAAAAAAAAAATACTTCAGTGAATAAAATTTCGAGGAACAAATGAACAAGGTTATTTGAGTAATAAATTCATTTAATAAAAATTAAAAAGAAAGTTGAGGACCATCCATCTAGATAACCCGTGATTACACCCCTCCCTGGGGTTAGGGTCTACTTTCCGGATGAAGCCTCTTCATTTTAAAGTTTTAATTGGGACCTAGACAGTTTGCCAGATTCTTAGGGGCATCTAGACCCATCCCCTTTTCATGTATATCTAGTCTTTTCTTTCTCTTATTTTCTTTTTTGCTCATTTGTTTATCTAGAGTCACTATATGTATTTAGGCTCATTCTATAGAACATACAAATGAACAGGCAATAATTAGGAGTCCTCATAATTAGAGAATTGCATCAAAGAAATTGAATAATCTGATAACATATTGGAGTCCGTCCTGTCCCAATCTCAAAGTCCCCTTCTAAAAGGAAGTTTTCAGTTATGACAGTTATAATCAGATCTGTACAATATCTATAAGACTAGTGAAGTTTCTAGAAGAGACCTAATAAACATTCAGCAAAATTTTCAATCCAACGGCTACCAAACACTTGTAGTATCATGGAGATTAAAACACAGAAAAACCACATTAAGGAATGCAGGAATCTTATACCTCCCAATCCATACATGTTGGAAGAATACGTTTCAGATTACTGCACTGGGCTGCATATACTGCTGCTTCATACTTCCCACCATCTTGATCTGCAATTCTCTTCAATATAGAGAAAAAGGGTTCCATCAGTTCAACTGAAACCAACCCCGGCAACACAATCATATAACAGAGATAGACATCCATAAACCCAACATCTCTTGCATATAATATGAATAAACAATTATTTTTGGACGAAACAGAAGCTAGAAATGGGATATCTCATCAATTGAATTCCTATTTCCTACCTCGGAAGCACAATAGCAAGCCCATTTCCAGAGACGCCATTGATGACCAATTCCACTTTCCAGCTCAATGGCCTGTAACGTTCTGTTCTTGCCATTTCTCACTAGGGCTTCCATGGAAGGAAACTGATCAAACCCTCCGAATGGAGATAGTGTTGCAGCTCTCCATGACTGTCAAGTTAATGATTTTATCAGATAAATATAGTGTCATACTTGCCCAAAAAGATTGGCATACCTGTCCAGCTGACCGGCAGAGGCTACATGCTTCTTCCAATCTCCCTGCCCTTAACAGAGTCCAGACATCCTCCAGAAGAGATTCATCTTGTTTCTATAGGTACAAGTAACATACACCATCGGTCGATAAGATAACTAGGCATCATGAAATCCAACAATATAAACTATAAACTCCCTCTAATAGTAGCTACAAAATCATGGTTTTTCCATTTCTTTCCTACTACCCCCCCCCCCCCCCCCCCCCCCCCCACACACACACACAAAACGCGCGTGCCCCCTTCTTCACATGATTAATTTATAAAGCACGCAGGGAAACCAGAGATGCATCAATAAATGATACATAAATTGAAAAGGACTACCCTGAATGTAGATAGGCACAACGAGGGTGGACGAAGACATGAGATTCCCAGGGGAAAGCTGAAGCATGGTGGTTTATGCCATATCTAAGCCTAGGCCTACAGTTCAAGGGATGATACAAGATCTTCTAATAATTCTACATATAGATTCCAGAGATAGTTTTTCTGTCAAAAAGAAAATCCAATAAATTCTAACGATCCACAAATTCATCAATGATCCCAGAAAGAGATCAGATATGGAGACACATATGCAAATAATTAAGTCAATCTATTTGCAAGACAATACTTTGTCATCATGTAACTGCTGAGCATGTTCACGCGTAGGCGCATCAAAGTCCAAGTGATTAATTGTCTTTGGATTTGAAACACCTTTCTTCAGGAACCGTTGAGTGTGATGCCAAATTCCGGAGCTGGGGAGATAGGTGCCAACGTGAGAGCCTCGTACCTGCAAATGTGATTGAGTACAGCATAATCAGAAACAAACACCATTACAAGATTTCATGAAAAAAGAGAAAATATATCTCCTATAGCAAATAGAAACGGCACTGCAGATATGAGCATTGAGCAGTCTCTCCCCATTCATTTTTGGTATTTATGCTAGAGACATAAAGGGGAGAGTTAAAGCAACAGTAAAGTGTCTTTGTGTGACCTATAAGCCACGAGTTCGAGCCGTGGAAGCTGCCACTAATGCTTTCATCAGGGTAGATTGTCTACATCACACCCCTTGGGTTGCGGCTTTTCCCCGACCTTGTTAACAACGGATGCTTCGTGCACTGGGTTGCCTTTTGTGTGTGATAATTAAACAAACAAATAAACCATCAAAGTCATCTCTCTTACACAGTATGATTTTCGTGCAATCAAGTGAGGGAAGAAAAGGAGAAAAAGATGACATCCGTTAGTTCCAGAAGAGAATGTAGCAAGAGAAAAAATAAGAACTTGAAACTTATGCTGCAATTAGAAAATATCCCAACCGATAAATCTAAGTAGAAAACTGATGTAACATCAAAGATCTTATCCCAATTACAAAAATCTAGGAACAAAGGCCTTTTTTTTATCTATCCGTCTGTCATATTTTTTTCTTTTTTCTTTTTTTTTTTGACTTCTTTATTTCATGGATCCCTCATACCGTCTTACCATACCTTTCTAAAAAGCTTTCATGCTCCATACATCCAAAAAAAAAAAAAAAACAGATTTCATGACCCAATAATCGAATCCAAAGACTATTTTGGTTTTGGATATGCCATAAAAACAAAAGTATAATCAGTGCGTACAACAGTGCAAAATAATGAGTATCAGAAAGAGAACAAACAGAGCATATACCATTGCAGCCACAAAAGTATAATCACGGTGTACAAACAGATCAAAACAACGATTATCAGAAAGAGAGAAAATGGAGAAAATGCCAATGCAGCTGCAGAACAGTAATCATTGAAGACAGTACCAATCATCTTCCTTAGACAAAGTGACTCAGTATATTTTTGTTTACTCTCCACATTCCTTCATCACAGTCACAAACCTTAGACTTGAGCTTTTTTAATGGTTTCCTCTGTGAAGCTCACTAAGAAGAAAATCCCCTTGGATTGGCTCAATTAACGCTTTACTTAAAAAGAATTTCACCAGATCAGGGACAAAGTTGAGCCAAGTACAAGACCTAACAAGCGAAGGACCAAGACAAAGAAGCATAATTCTGTTGATTTTATTAGGTTTTCTGCGATAGTGCAGGTCTTTACTACTAAACTATTGTCAAATAAATTTGAGCTGAAACAATCACTATAGAAACTCTCTCCTCCCTCAAGAACAGTTTTCAATACTTCAATACATCCTAGACATTCTATCAATTTGGAATTAAGAAGTAGATGATTGATATATCTATTACATCCCAGACAAAACTCAAACAGAATATCTGTAAAAAAAAAAAAAAAAAAAAAAAAAAAAAAAAAAAAGAAAGAAAGAAAACACAAAGTTCATAAATAAAGGAAGATGAAACTTCTGTTAGCCTGTTGAGTCCCACAACAGTCAAGTCTATGAGCCATTATTTCCCTAAATGATCTTTGACTATATGATCTCAAATAATCCTCACCAGATGAGCTATAATTTTTGTGGTTGCAAATTTGTTTAGTTGGTCCAACTTGTATCCTGCTGTTAATGCGGAACAACCTCAGGACTTTATTAACTCACTAATTCTCGCTTAGATAGTTAGTATAGTTAGCCACAGATTTTTCGTAAACTCAAATGCCATATCTTGTAATTCTTGCATCTTCTTGATGATGTTATTAATACCACTTTATCAAAAAAACTATCCAAGAAGCAGGTATTGAGATGCACAAAAACAATGTCATAAATATTTCTAATTAACTCAGACATGTAAGACTATAAAAGGAAATGGAAACATCCCGGTTCTTTGAAGGAATAGAAACGGACGGATAGGGAAGATCACCAAAAATGCAAGAACTGCAGAAAAAATGTGCTAAAACCAAGTTAAAATTTGTCATTCACCAACTCATTACCTTTCTATCCAAATCAAGGGCTTTGGAAGCTAATCCTTCAAGCCACTGCACAATGCGGAGGCACAGTTGTGCAGTATGATTCTTCACCACAAATTGGCAAGCTTCTAAGTGTGAAGTAGTTGGTAACTGTATAGAACATCATATGATACAGAAATGTTAAACATAAAGGAAACAAAACACACTAAAACAGCAATACCACTAGTTTGTTAACAACTAAAGATACATCACCATGATTAGGTCTTCCGGAAGTTCTTCATTTCCTACAAGAGGATGAAATGTTTAAATTTAAATAACAAGTTGCCACATAAAACAAGAGAGCTAACATCAAACCGATGAATTTGAGCAGGAAACTATTTTCTGCTACGTAAACTTCTGCAGTAAAATGACTGAAACACAACAAAAACATATCCAAGTGCTAATGACATTAGTGGTTTGTTTCTCACAGAAGATCGAAGATTTAGTATACATTTAAAGTGACTCATGCCCACGTATCCTTTTTCAAATGCCAAATGCAGACTACATATTTGCAATCACTTAGGAGATGAACATGATATGCTTTTTGCCAACATACAAGGGAAATGACAAGATCTACATTTTTTGACCTTTTCTGTATCTAACATGAATTCTAATATTACATGAATTAGCTATCTCCAAGTGTCAACTGCGCACATATTTTCATATTTTTAGTTAGATGGAAGAAAAATATTCAACCTATGAGAAATGACTTTTTGTAGTCAAAATTATCAAGTTTCAAGTTGACCATGATTCCTCTAATTCAAATTTCCAAATTCAATCATGGACACTTTAAAACTACATTGAGAATACCATCTACAATAATGATGATATTTTCACGATATTTATTAGTATGGCGATTTTAAAAAGAAAATAATCAAACTGAGTAGTTAACACAAGTTCATTTGAGTCATATGAATTAAGACGAATGGAGTAACACCTACGCCTTTCCCAAAGACACACAAAAAAAAAATTAGAATGGTAACATGCACAATTCTCTCACTACCAAAAGTAAGATGTGGCAAAACTTGTCTAGTGATAACTAAAGAACATAGGTATTAAAAGGTTGACGACTTATAACCTTTTCCATAAAGATGCCACAAGAGAGACCAGGAAGCTGCCTCGTCAAGCAAAATCCGAGCCTTCTGTCTCATCAATTTGTCCTCCATAACTCTGTGCATTTCATTAGAACCATACCTGCAGGAAAAAGTTATAAAGTACTGCAGTCTCACATGAAAATACAACAGATCTATCCTCTATTTGGGACTAGATTACAATGATCACAGTAGCAATGGAGAATGTACCATCAATTTCACAAATTTGGCATGTTAGTTTCTTTTGTTTTACTAATTAGTCACTACAACCATTATCCTTATCGTTTTTATAAATATAACTTTCTCTAGAGATCAGAGAGAATGAACCATTATTTGAAAGGGACTTACTGTTAATTGAGGTATTTGTAAGATATTTACTACGGAGACAAGTTTATCTGCTTCTAGTCAGAGCACATATTTCTATTACCCTTGCTTGCCAGTAAAGACAGATTGATACACTGAGATGCGGAGGATTAACTGGAACCAAATAAAAGGAAGGAAGACTAATTGCTAATTCAGAAATATTTTGGGGACCTCCAACTCAATTAGCTGGAGACACATTCAGGAACAAGCAAATCAGGAGTATCTACAGTCTCGGTTTTAACGAAATGTCCTTTTTTCCTCCTTTCTCTTGAACTACAGGAGAAGTGTAAGAGTTGAAAAATTGTCTTGAAAGAGTAACAATGAGATTCCAAACGCAACAGATTAAAATGATTGCAAAAAGGATGAACCAGGAGAAGAAATACAAGAAGGTTGACAAAGAGCCTTTTGGACCAAAATGGAAAAACTAGTCTAAGATTTTGGGGACTCTCTTAGGCCTCATTTGTTTTCATTAATATTAACACGTCTGGATTTGAATGCATATTTATATGATTAAGATAGTCTAGATTTAAACATGGAATGATTAAAATTGTATGTTTCCAACATCGAATGTGCATAATTTATTTATGTGTGAACATAATAAATATATACAATTCAAATTTTAAAAAAATTGAAATTATAAAAACATAAAATTAATAAAATAAATTATTCTTTGACTGAAAATTAAACATTCATGTTCGCCAATGCGGGGATAGTTTGTAGAGGTGGTAATGGTTGATATTAATGGCTAGTAGTTGTGATTAGGAGAGGCAAACGAGCAAGTCGGGTCGAACATAAGTCGATCGAAAATGAGTTTAACAAAAATGGATAGAGTAATCGACTCGACTCATATTTTAAATGGGTAAAAACAAGTTACCCAATGGATAATATGGGTAAATATGGTACCCATATTATAGTAGAGATCTAACTAAAAACTTTAAAAGCAAAATCTTTTTAAAGTTTTTTTTATCACTCCACCCCTACCAGCCACCCACCCACCCCCCTCCATCCCAAAAGAAAATTAGTTTGTTTTTATGAAAAAAAATTATTTCTTTGTACAGTTTTTTTTTATCAGCCCACCCCTCTATGTTGAAGTTTCTTTTACCACCCCACCCTTCTAAATTAAACCTTTTTTACAAAAAAAAAAAAAAAAGTTGAAGTTTCTTTCACCAGTCCCCCAACCCCCACCACCACTTCTCTTTTATTTTATGAATGAACATCTTTACCCCAATGAACTATCCACTTTTAAATGGGTAAATATGAGTATTATTCGTCTTTTACCCATATAAATTACCCATCCTGCCACCCCATATAAATTACCCATCCTGCCACCCCTAGTTGTGATGGTGGAGACGGTTGGTGTTGTACTGAGATTGGGTGATGGTGGCTGTTGATAGTGGTGATGATGGTTGTGACGGTGAAGTTATTTTAGTAGCTGGCAATGTTGATGATGATGGCTGAAGAATGTGTGGTGGTTGACGATTCATTCACCGCAGTGCATCAACGGCAGTGGTAATTGTGATGATGAGGTGGTTAGTAGTAGAGATTGATTGCAGTGACGGTAGTGGTTGATAGTGGCGGTAGCAGTGACAATAAAAATAATTAAAATGACGGAATAGGGGTGTACATAGGTCTGTTTGGTTTAGTTATTCCAGATTAACAAACTAAGATGTTGAAGATGCAAGACCAGACTTATAGAATTCCACAAGTAGGGGGTGTACATAGGTCAGTTTGGTTTAGTTTTTCATTTACTAAACTAAACCAACTATGTTGTTAATCTGAAATAACTTGAGAGAAGTTCATCTTAGTTTGTTAATCTGGAATACTTGAGAGAAGTTCATCTTAGTTTGTTAATCTGGAATACTTGAGAGAAGTTCATCCAGTTTTCACCAAAGTTAAAGAGGATTCAAAATATTTCTGGGGCAGGAATTTGAGATTGTCAATCAGTTCAAAAAGCCCAAGCATGTAGTTGATGATGCTAGAGTATTTTTGGATCAAAAAAGTGCACTGGAAGTAACTACAAAACTAACAAACAAAGCCATAATCAAAACCATATTCTAGCATACGTTTCAGATGAATTGAATGTCCACCTGCCCTTATAGCTTTATTTCAACAAAAATCCAGAGCAGCACTTTTCCATCTCTCAACAATTCATCTCTTTCTTTTTCTTTCTTTTTCTTTTCTTTTTTCATTCATTGAACTCGTCTATTTCTTTTTCCTATAGAATCAAAGGTAACTTCTGGAAACTCGTATTTGGACCAGTCAACAATATACAAAACACATTGTCAGCTCTCACTAAAAGATATAAACAGTCAAATATAGATATTCAAGTTGGGATAAAATCCACTAAATCAGAGCAACATACGTACCTAATTGACTCTGAGACTTCACGGCAACAATTCTCAAAATGTAATATCAAATCAGGGATAGAAATTAACCCTACAGCAAATAGAAACAGAAACAGTTACATTAAATTATAAAACTTAGTTATTCATTCATGCCATACTAAGAAAACTTTCTCCTTAAGACTGATAAATTAATCTACGGTGCATTGTCCATATATCTACAGGTCAAGTCTTTCCAAATCCTTTTGGGAGCGCCACCCCAAAATGGGCCCTGTAGGCGCGATCCGGATTTAGTCGGAGCTCCAATGTGGGCTCCGGACACCGGACGGGAAATCAAAAAAAAAGTCTTTCCAAAGCCCAATTCAGGCCGTGACACTGATCTTTCTTTATTCCATATGCATGATCCATGCCAAATAAAGAAGAGTATGTCTTTACAGAAATAATCCCAGGATTTTTTTGGCCTGGCTCTCTCTCAGTTTCCTATTGAATCCATAAACATGAAAATTAAAGAGCTTGAAATGTCAACTTTAACATCAGATCAATGTAAGTTACAAGATAACATGTAGATGTCTTGGATACGAGATTTCATCAGAACAGTAAGCGCACAGTAAGAAAATCATTAAATTAGTTCTTTAGTCTAGGAACCTAAATAATGAGCATGCAGAATATCCCAAAAGGGAGCTTAATGAACACAAGTTAATTACACAAATCAATATACAGAGCTTACAAATATATATCATGCCTCTCCACTTCTCAAACTGCACTTAGACATTCAAGACAAGAAATTCCTTTTTAGTCCTAAAAGAATCAATTAATCAATCAATCCACTACACTTCAATCCCAAACAATCCTAATAGACTAATAATTTTAAAAAATTAAAATCACAAGAAACTTTTTTGCAAATATTATAAGAAGAAACACTCGATCAATATGGAAAGTCCATTATTTTCTATTTTTTTTGGGGAAAAGGTCTATTATTATTATAGTTCAATTGTGAATCTGCCAGATCTTATCACAATATTCAAGTTGATATGACAATATGATTCAGCTCTTCGCAAGATTATTTAAAACATATTCCAGGTTCTCTACTCTCGAAACATCATAATTCAAGACATCATATTTTCTTTTTTTTTGGGGGGCGCTAGGGTAATTTCAAAATGTAAGCCACATAATAAGCAACAACCCAAGCATTTTCTGTTGATTAAAGAATTTGTGACCTTGCGCTCCACCGAAAATAAGTTAAAACAATCTTTACTAATAAGCACCTTGAAGAGCTGAATCTAGTAGGGAGGCAAATAAAGTAAATGTTGAGTCTCCACTGTTTTGTGATGCATCATACTCCTCCTTGCAAGTTCTAAGGGAAAGGCTTCCACCTCGACGAATCAAATCAGTATCTGTATCTGATATCCCACGGCTATCAAGAGAGGGTCTCCTCCTAGAAGGAGTTTGTATTCCAGAAGGTTTTAGATCAGCATCAATACTTTCAACTTCTTGTTTGATATTCTCCATAAAAAGTGCACCATTTAATCTGTTTTCGCTGATCCTAGCAGCGGATCTTTCCCGATGAGGAGATAAGCTTGAGCCTGAACTCCTTTTCCTGCTCATGGTACCGATGCTTTAGTGCCAGAATGAACTTTTTAAAAAGGAAAAAAAAAAACATTAAGAATATATGTCTAGCTCATAAAAACCATTCAATGCAATGAACCAGCATATAGTTGCTACAAACATACAAGCAAGAGACCTTTAACTACCACAGTCTAAATACTTTCAGCAAAATAGCCGCTGCAAGTCCACTATACACAAATCCACATTCTCTTATAAATTAATAGGAGTATTCAATTGTATCAGTTCAGTTATCTTTCTCCAATGTATTGTTAGGAAGTTCGGTTTTTTCTACATAACCATGGTGTTAGAATAGGAATAAGTATTTCTTACTTAGAATAGGAATTAGAATATGAAAAAGAATAGGAATTCTAGTTGGAAAAGGTTTCCAATGTAGTGTCTATAAATAAGGTCTTCATGTAACAATTTAGATACGCAATTCAATAATATTTTCTCCAATATTTCTCACATGGTATCAGAGCAATTGTGAGAAAAAAAAAATTAAAAAAAAAAAAATTTTCCGGTAACCTAGTTGCTGTCCGGATTATTATTATTTTACGTCGCTGTTTTCATAAAATTGACACCACCACTAGTTGCGGAATTTCCCGGCAAGTAAAGCCCACTCATCCCCACCGAAAACCAGTGCTACACGCGCCGTCACGCGCCGCCGGTAGGATTTTCGCCGGCGAACTGTTAGATCCACGCGCCGGCGCGTGACTTTTTTCGGCCAGTTTTTTCGACAATTTTTTTTTCTATCTAAGTCGCCTCTTCATTCCGAGGCTGACTATGTAATTTTTTTCTGATTCCAACCAGATTTGATCGCTGGAATTAGGATTCAGGTTGTTCCCGGCAAAAAAAATTCGAGATTTGAATTTTCCGACGATCAGATCTCAATAATCAAGATTTTTTTGTTGTTCCCGAGACAAATTTAGCATAATGTCTTTTGGATGTGATGTTTTTGGTTCTAAAAATATAGGGATTGGAAATTCTAGCCCTATAATCACTTCAGAACTTCTATTGGGAAGTTCAAACTATTTATCTTGGGCTTCGTCAGTTGAATTGTGGTGCAAGGGTCAAGGTGTGCACGATCACTTAACGAACAAGACTTATGTGGTAGATGTAAAGGCAAAGACTAGTGAGGAAGATGCAAAAGTCAAAGCACATTGGGAGAAAGTAGATGCTCAATTATGTAGTCTCCTATGGCGTTTGATTGATTCCAAATTGATGCCCTTGTTTCGCCCATTCCAAACGTGTTATACAGTTTGGGAAAAGGCGCGTGCTTTATGCACTAATGACATCTCTCGATTCTATGATGTGTATCTCGATTGACCAACTTAATGAAACAAGAATTCGATATGTCTACTTACTTGGGACAGGTACAGGCAGTCATGGAGGAATTCGACACATTGATGCCAGTAACTACGGATGTGGAAAGACAACAAGAACATAGAGAAACATTGTTTCTAGTTCTTACTCTTGCTGGACTTCCTCCTGATAATGATTCTGTGCGTGATCATATTTTAGTTAGCCTTACAGTTCCTACAATCGATGAATTATTCTCTCGCCTCTTTCGTCTTGCGGCACCTCCTAGTCACAAAGTCGTTTCATCACCCACTGTTGACTCCTCTATTCTCGCATCTCAAACCTTTGAAAAGCGTACATATTAGTCTACGGAGAATCGGCGAGGGGGAGGACGTTTTGGAAAACCTCGATCCAAGTGTAGTCATTGTCACAAGTCTGGACACACTCGTGACATATGTCATATTTGGCATGGTCCACCATCCAGTTATGATCCTCTTAATCTAAAGGAATATAATGAGTTTCTTCGAAATAGCGCAAACAAACAGTCATCTCCACCAGTAGCATATGGTGCTCAACCTAATCAACCATCCAATAATGCTCATATTGCTCAGATAGAATATGATGAGTTCCTTCAGTATTGTGCAAATAAGCAAGCATCTCCACAAGTAGTTTCGGTCGCACAACCTGATGTGTCTGTCACGGGTAATTCTTTTGCTTGTGTGTCGCAATCTAGTACTGTTGGAACATGGGTCGTGGACTCTGGGGCTTCTGATCATATTTATGTCGTCTTTGTCCTCTGTTTTCATCCTAAGACTACAGGTGAAGCACTTTCTCATTCTGGATGGAGGCAGGCTACGGTTGATGAGATATCTGCTTTACATAAGAGTGGTACTTGGGAGCTTGTCTCCCTTCCTACAGGTAAATCTACTGTTGGTTGTCGTTGGGTTTATGCAGTCAAAATTGGTCCAGATGGTCGGTTGATCGACTTAAGGCTCGCCTTGTCGCCAAAGGGTATACTCAGATATTTGGGCTAGATTATAGTGACACTTTCGCTCCTGTGGCTAAAATAACATTTGTTCGTCTTTTTCTATCTATGGCTGCCGTTCGTCATTGGCCTTTTATCAGTTGGACATAAAGAATGCTTTTCTGCATGGTGATCTTGAGGAAAGTCTATATGGAGCAACCACCTGGTTTTGTAGCTTAGGGGGAGTCTAGTAGCCTTATATGTCGATTGCGTAGGTCACTCTATGGTCTGAAACAGTCTCCTCGAGCTTTGTTTCGGAAGTTCAGCACAGTAATCAGGAGTTTGGCATGACTCGTAGTGGAGCTGATCACTCTGTGTTTTATCGACATTCTGCCAGGTCGATGTATCTATTTGGTTATTTATGTTGATGAGATTTTTATCACCGGTAATGATCAAGATGGTATCACCGATTTAAAGCAACATCTTTTTAAGCACTTTCAAACTAAAGACCTTGGCGTATTAAAGTATTTTCTAGGTATTGAGGTTACTCAGTGCCTCGGTCTAGATCAGGCATTGTTATCTCTCAACGCAAGTATGTCTTAGACATTCTTGAGGAGACAGGAATGATGGGATGTAGACCTATTGACACTCCGATGGATCCAAATGTTAAACTTCTTCCGGGGCAGGGGGATCCACTTAGTAATCATGAAAGGTATAGACGACTTGTTGGAAAGTTGAATTATCTCACAGTGACTAGACCGACCTCTCTTTTCCCCTGAGTGTTGTAAGTCAATTTATGACTTCCCCTTGTGATAGTCATTCGGAAGCAGTTGTTCGTATTCTTCAATATATAAAGTCAGCCCCCGATAAAGGACTACTCTTTGAAGATCAAGGTCATGAGCATATCATTGGATATATAGACGCTGATTGGGCAGGATCACCCTCTGACAGACGTTCGACACAGTGTTTTGGGAAGCGAGAAGCGGAAAAAAGCAACGAGGGCTTGCTTCACAAAAGCGAGAAGCGTGAAGCGAAGTGCGCACCTTTTTTTAAAAAAAAAACGACATTCTAAGGCATGAATCTAGGACCTCATGGCTCTCAACTCACTTTATTGACCACTCGCTCAAACCCTAGGGTGTGGGTTTCAACGTTCATTATAAAACTATCCTCGGTAAGGATTCTCAAAACAATAGTTAAGTAGCTCTTAGGGTTTTGCAAATTCACAACATTAAAGGTGCACACCCTCTACCAATCCTTTGCCAATTTTCTCTTCTTCACTAGCATGCACAGTTGGTGCATCCAAATGTCTCTCTGCTAAAGTTTTCTTTTAACTTATGTGTGCATCGCCTCTTCTGTAAAAGGTCTAGTAAGGTTAATAGACCCAAAAGACCGATAGTTAATTTAGTGCCCCCTTCATCTAATAAAAAGACAGTCATTTAATGTCCGAAAATTGGTTCGGTTATGGAGAAGTAGACAGACTTGACTAGGAAAGGTGAACAAATACAAAACTACGACCTTAAAGCCATACCAGAAACAAGTGTCGATCTAAGGCATTATATCTATGTCTGCACAGATCGTCTTGTTGTGGCCAATTGGAGCATCAATATAATTGATTGTTTTCTTCAAAAAACAAATATTTTTTACTAATTCCACATTCATTATCACACAAGAATAGTAGGTGCAATGGTACTTCATATTAACTGAGTAAAAATTCTAAATCTGGCTCTAGCAAGAACTGTGCCTATTTATCCCTGCTCACTCTCTCTTTTCACAACACTAACTGTGACTTGTGAGTTCTCCAAAAAAGATCTTTTCTTTTTTTTTTCTTTTTGCTACTCAGTTTGTGTATGGTAGGACTAGGGGGTCACTCCTCATCGAAAGTTTCTTCAGTTTCAGGACTCAAATTCGAGACCCTCTAACCAAAGAAGAAGAGATTCCAACAGTCCCATCGCACCTCTAAGTGTTATGAGCTGAAAATCAAATACCAAAATGATTGAATAAGCATCAGTCCTCATAATGCAAACAAATCAAGCTCCCCCTTTAGATTCAGAACTTCCTACTTCACGCATACAATGCATGAATAGCTATGCAGAAACTAAGCCTACATCAATTGACAGTCATCAATCAATCAATCAAGACCAAACAGTTTAGGTCAGGTAAACCAATCATCACCTTCCAATACTGAAAAAGTTAGGGGTTCTTAAAACTAAAGGTTTGCTGAACCTCACTCACATTTGTGAGCTTCTAACCTAGCAAAAATGGAAGCAGGTTTACTTAACTTGAATTTCAACTAGTTTGTGTCAATTACAATCTATATAAATGCAATAGAAAAAACGAAATGGGGAAAGTAAAAATTGCTGAAACAGATACCCGTATCGACGAAATCTCTCTCTTGTGCTTAGATTTTCTGGGTCGAAATAGCTAGGAGATGTGCCATCGTCAATCTCCATCTTCAGAGTGTCAAAGATTTGACGGCACCGGAAGGCGAAAGGTGAAGCACCGGAGGTTTAAGAGCGGGAAGGGTTTTATCAAACTCTGTGGGACTGTGGGAAGACTTAAGAATAGGTTGTTCAATATATCAAAATATTATTTTTTATTTTGTCTAACTTTAAACATTAATAAAGACTAAATAATTTCAAAATTTTTGTTCTTAATGTTAAGCAATTATTTTTCTTAATTAAAGTATAAGTAGTTAAATTAGATTTTTGAAATATTATGAATAAGTATTTTAATATTAGGAGATTGGGATGTTGTTATGAATGTATGGGTATACTTAAACAGATATGATTAGAAAAAGGATATTTGAGACAAGGGAGGAGTGGTTTCGATGTAGTACAAGATGCAGAAAGTGAGGTTGAGATAGTTTGGACATGTAATAAGGAGATGCACTGGTGTTTAGTAGGGAGATGTGAGAGATTGATTTCGGATGGTTTCGGGAGAAGGAGAGGCAGATCGACATAATATTGAAAAAGGTGATAAGACATAACATGACATAGTTTCAACTTATAGAAGACCTTAGATAAGAGGTTGTGGTTGATCTGAATTAGGATGAAAGTTTAGTAGATAGGAGTGTTAGACTTGTTGTTCGTCCATATTAGTAGTGGAAAAAGGCATAGAATATCCTCGAAGTATTGAAAATGGTACAGAATTTCTCTCCATCCACCTGTTGGCTCCAAAATACTCTTCCCACCAACCTATTGGCTCCAAAATATTATTGTTATTCACCTTTGGGTTCAAAATTGATCACTTATTTAACTGTTTTAAATTTAAACTATTTAAATATTTTTTTAAATACGTGACGCCTAACTATTTGTTATAATTTAACTTATTAATATAATTTATAAATCAATCCACTACTCATTCATTACTAATTAAATCCCACAAAAATGATAAACTCGTCACATTACTAATGCAACAACAAGAAAGCTACTTCCAATGAGAGTTTTTGAAAATTTGAGGCGAAAATATCTATAAAAGTAAATTATCGTACATTCAAGTGTCTAAATAAAAATTAACGATAAACTTAAAAGTCTGACTATGTTCATCTTAAGTATTCGTTCGTCTCAATTATGTGATGTTACTTCATGGATAATTTTTTTTAAATAATATATTAAGGTTTTAAAACAAACCATAAATATTTATAAAATTATATTTAAAAAAAGTGCATGAATTAATTTGGGATGTACTACTTCCTTAACTTTAATCATAAATTTTGATTTCAAGCTTAAAATAGAATCCTATTGAAAGTGTCCTCCTAAATAAGGGGCTCAACCTAAATTTAATTGGGGCTTTGATTCAGAGTCGAATAATTTTGAATGTCATTTTCAGCAATCTATAATTTCGTCGTGTTTTAGTAGTGTTTATGACAATTTTGATATTATAATTGGTTTATTAATTGGGTGGAGTTTAGTTAATAATGAGTCGGTAGTGGGTTTGTTTATAAATTATATTAATAAATTAAATTATAACCAATAGTTGAGCGCCAAGTATTTTAAAAAATATTTAAATAGTTTAATTTTAAAATAGTTAAATAGGTGGTCAAGAATGACAAGGGTATTTTGGAGCCAATAGGTAGATGAAAAGGGTATTTTGGAGCCAATAGATGGATTGAGGGTAATTTTGTACCATTTTCAATACTTCGAGGCTATTTTAGACCATTTTCCGTATTAGTAGTTATAATACCACTATTGTAGTGTCTTATCCTTCGATTTTTATAACTATTTGTTATTTCTTGTACTTTAACTTTGGTATTATTTTCTTATAATATTGTTTTATTACTATGTGTTGTTATTTTGTACTATATATTGTTTCTTGTACTTTCATTATTATTTGTTTTTTCTTTTGAGTCAGGGATCCATTACAAATAATCTTTTTTTATTGATGAAATAGGGATAAGATTTACATACATTTTATCCTCAACATTGTATCACAAAACGTATCAAGGATTGTTATGATAATGCAACAAAGAAATCATCATATTGATCCATACGAATAAAAAGTTGTCTTTTGAGTAATCAACTTTTCTAAATCACCATCGCCAGAAGGTGAGATGGGCTAGGATTACCCAAATGTATCAACCTATTGTATCCATGTCACTTTAATATATATATATATAGATATAGATATTTATTTGTCATGTATATATTTGTGTATCAAGTATATTGTATGGATGACTAGTTTACAACACATCTATGTTATGTGTATATCTATCTTACACACAATGTATATTGTGTACATGTATAGTATAACACAAAACATATTATGTGATTATGTTACAACATAAAATATGTTTATGTTGACATTCATTTTATAACATTTCCTTGGATATCCATGTAACTAAAAAATTTAGTGAAAGAAAATGTGTAGTAAAACGCTTTGTTTGCTGCCTCAATAAAAATTTTGTCAGAAAAAAGGGATAAAACCTTGGTTAAGGAAAAAAGAGTGTAATACGTATTTACTTTTCCTAATGAAAACATCACTTAATATCTCAAAAATGATGTATTATGATCTGCATCTCAACATCTCAAAGATTGAAATTGACAATGTCTTGGTAAACATATCTGTTAAATTATCAGTGGAGTGATTTTGTTGAAAAAAATTGTTTCACTTTTATTTTGAAGATTATGAGTAAAATGAATTTTGGTGAAATATATATTTTTTTTCCGTTTTATGTATCTTCTCCTCTTAGTTGAGCTATATATTCAACATTGTCTTCTTATAATGTTGTTGGAATATATATCTTTTCAAAAGAAGGTCACATGCTTCTTCTATGTGTCAAGTTATTACTTGACAATCATTCGATTGGTGACCTCGTCAACATAGACAAATTGTTCATTCGACTTGTTAGTAGCAACAATCAAGTTCTAACAAACACTTTCAATACAATTAAATGTCTTTTGAAATGATTTATGAGATCAAACTTCATAATTTCTAACAATTTCATAATCAATAAACTTAGACACAATTAATCAGAATAAATGTTGTCCGTATTGGATGTAGAATGACAATGGCATGCAACATTGAGTATCGAAACTGCAATAATGAGAATCGTTGAAGTTTTCTATACTAATAACATATACTTTTTTTATATCATAAAAAAAATATTGACGTACAACAGTATATAAATAATTCGTTATATCAAGTTGTCCTAATTACTAACAATATCTTCGATCGAAGAGTTAGAGTTATAACTAGAAATTAAGATCAAAATGATCTTCACGAGTCCTTGAAGATGATTGCAATGGATTATGCATTTGGTATGGCGCTCTAGACGTGTCCCTATAACACAACATAAATAAAAGAGAAAATTTTGAGACGTGGAAATGTTTGAAGTTTGAATATATGTATTAGTAGTGCATAAATATTATCTCTTGCCTGTCTTTTCTCTTCTCAAGAAACCTATAAAGTGAAGATCTCCTTGCAATAGGTAAATCTGAAAAGCACAAATAAAAAAGAGACGAATTTAGTATTTAAACAAACGCATGTATACATATTTTTAAAATCTTATACCCATTGCTTATGTGCTTGTTCCATTTATGTGACCGTGTAGTCTACGAGTGTTTGTATTTTCACATCTATTAAGAAAACATTAAATTAACAATATTTTTTTAATACAATAAAGTATATTTAAGTAATTAAACTCTTTCTTTATGAGCTTGTTTACAATGTCAGTCTCCCGGTTGACATAAGTTATTAAAGTCAAAATTTTCGTTAAAGAAGTTTGAAATATGTAAAAGTAAACATCAGAAGAAATTAAGGAGATTCAACATCTAATACTATATGCTAAAAAAATTGATTTTACTTTATATCTAAATACTCCCTCCTTTCAATTTATATGACTCGTTTTCCTTCACAATTTATTCCCAAAAGAAAAAGGGAAAGTGCATAAGTACATACCCCTTCAACCTATGCCTGAAATTTTAGATACACACTTATACTAACACTAAGGTCCTATTACCCTCTGAACTTATTTTATAAGTAATTTTTACCTCTTTTTGACCTACGTGACACTAGTTTGAAAAAAAAATAAAATATCAACACACGTTAGATCCACAAGATAGGATGCCAAATAAGAAGAAAAGGGATAGAAAATTAAATTTGTCAATTCATGATAAATCCTCGTGACTCGTGAGTAATAAATACTTACCAAAGTTGTTGGATCCATTAGTCTGAGTGGTGGTGGGGGTTTGAAAAATGGCACAAGAGTTGTTAGAGATTCCTTTGCTAGCTAATAACATCACTGCTCTGGCTTTCTCTGCTGGAAAATCATCAAAAACCACTACTTTACCCCCATAGAATATAGATAATTGGGCTAGCTTTTGCTCCTTATGTGGTATCTCTTTGCTGCGAATTAAAAATATTTTCTCTATTTCAATTTATATAATATTATTATTTTTTGGTGAAATTGAAAAAATAAAATAAAATTTAAATACGAATATTTTACTCTATTAAAGAATATTCAAGTTTTTTGAAACAAATTTATTTTTACCTTCTCTATATAGGTAATTTTCAAGAATCTCAAAAAGTGTAATTTATTGTATCTTAAATACAATAAATTGGCAATGTTATATTACGCGAACAAATTTATAGTTATGTGATTATTTCTTTTAAATAAAATGGCGGTGGTTATGGTTGTGGTCAGTGGATTATTTAATGAGTAAGTAGATTTTTTTTTGACTTTTTATTCAGTATTTGATATTTATATTAAATTTTGATTATTTTGAATTTGTATCATGTCGAATCTCATTCAAGAGAAAACGCTTCCCGTCAACAATCGATTTTATATATAAGGTTCTAACTGAATCTATAATTATGAAAAATACAACTTTATTCACTGTAACATATCATTCGACGATAATGAGTGAGTAGATGAACTAAATGAAGTCACATGCTAGATTGGGAAGAACACAAGATGGTGGGTTTGAAAGAAATTATGACCAATTGGCCTTTTTGGCCTTCTCTTTCAAAAATAAAAAAAATATGACCACTAGTTTATTATAGTCACTATATATAACATGACAAATAGTTTAATTTGATATTAATAATTTTATTATTCCTTTCAAAAAAATAGATACATATCTGCACCGAGTGTTTATATCAAATCAATATATATATTTTACCTGTTTAAAATTATAGTTACTTTAACTTCATTAAATCACATAATAATACATTTTGCATTAGTTTGATGTAAACACTCTGTGCGGATAAATTTTTTCCATTATAGATATGTAAACAACACTATTGGTTTTACTTTGAACGTAAAGATTTTATAGGATCACACAAATGTTCACATATGTTTTAGATTACAAGTTTCATGATCATAAAATATTATTACAAGATTGAGATCATATTTTTAAAAATTTATATTTTTTCTAAAATTTCGATATCAAAAAATTATTTCACATAAATTGAATATAAGGACATAATAAATTCAAACCTGCCGCTGGCTTTATTTATTGCAGTTTTAGGAACATGATCTATTAATTTCTGGTCTTGTTCTGTTGTCTTGGTTGATAATTCTTCCATGTTGGTTAACAAATCCTTTGTTGCTGAGGCTAATAGATAAATTATGCACAGATGTTAATAAATAAGACAATAAAGAAAAAAAAAATATAATAAGTTCAAATTAATTGATGGGCATATATATATTTATTGTTATTAAAAAAAGTAGAAGATTTATGTTTTTCAGAGAAAAGCATTATTATAATTGTGATAGGATCCTTTTAAAAAAAAGAGTAAGAAAATCAGGATAAATATTTAACTGTTATAAGAAATATTTATTTTTTTTGAAAAAAAAATCATAAAAGAAGTAAGAAAAAATACTAAGAAAATCAAGATAAACACCAAAAAATAATTGAGATCGCTTAAAAATTGGACATTGATAGTCTAGTATATGGATATAAAATATATTGAGGTTATAAAAAAGAAATTTTCGAGGAAAATTTCAGTTCATACGTGAATCTCACAAGCTCGATGAAAACTAAGCCTCTTTGTCCATTCAATTCATAACAAAATGTTAGACCAAATCGAATTGACTGAGGAAAAGGAACCTCCAGGACTAAGTACTTTGCCCCAAAAGCGGAGATTGAAGAACTGCCAGGCTTTTGAGGAGACGGACACTCTCTGAGTTGACCACCCTACCCACTAATGGACTATTTACAGATTTATCTATTCCGATTAAAAAAAAAGACGCTCTTAATTAATTCAGTTCGATAAAACATGAATCTCCAATTAGAACAATTTGCACAATTCATGATGCTTTGAGAAACATCATCAATTTTCCTCAAAGATAAAAGCATAAATGAAGTAGAAACAAGAAAGCAAAATTAAAAATACAAATATGGAAAAGTTAAAAAAAGTTACCTTTGGCTTCTCCATTGTTACTAATTGTAAGATTTAGATCATTGATATTTGCTTTTCCATTGAAAAATTGAGTCAACAAATTACAAGTATTCATCAAATGTGATTTCTCACTATCTAATGAACAAAGTTGCCTATTTGACATAGTTGGATCTATTCTCTTCTTTAGCTTGAAGAAAAATGATGACTACTTTTTCATAGGTAGGGGAATAAATATATCTTGAATGCTAGGGTTCGAAAACGTACACTTCCTTATTTTCGAATATTATCGTGGGATTAATTACATCGAGTATGTTGATAGTGGCATATTGTTGGTGTTGTTGTTGAATTGAAAGTTAGGTATACATCTTTCGTTCCGGTCCTACCTTGTGTAACACGATTCAGAATATGAGCATCAAAATATTTACTTTTAATATGAATTCAAATTTCAATATATGTTTCTAATATTATAAGTGACAATAAATTTAGATAAATATTTTTCTTAAAAATTCTTTTAGCTATATCTAAATAATAAATGTATCACAAAAATTAAAGTGTGATACTATAATGCTTGTGATTTTGATGTACCGTCAATAGCTGTCTTTATCTCTTTTATGTATATATTGATGACCACTTTTCAATTATTTAACACGTTTATTTTATTTTCTTGATATACATGTGAATACCATAAAGACTTGTGGTCCAAATTGGGGCTACAAAAATAATAGATATGCATGAATAACACGCGTTTCATATTCGAGCTTTGAAAATTTTATTAAATACTTTTTTATTAAGAAAAAGGTAATAATGATTTTTTTCTTTTATTTGAAATTTTGATCTGATGTAAAGTATAAGAAAGTAAAAAAAGAATTTTGAATTTTGTGAAATTAAATTAAAGATAGATAGATCTTTTGATCGTAAATATGAGTAACACATTTCAAATTCGACTTTAAAAATTCTACATATTTCACTATTAAAATAGAAAGGTAATGACTTTTTTCTTCGTTCAATTTATTTATTATATTTTAATCTAACGTGAAATTTAAGAATATAAAAAATAATTTTGAATTTTGTGATCTTAAATTAAAGATAGACGGATCTTAAAATCTTAAATATTGAGTAACAAATGTTTCAAATTCCACCTACTATTAAAAAAAAGATATAATGAATTTTTTTCGTTCAATTTATTTATTATATTTTAATTTGATGTGAGATTCATGATTTATTTATTTTTTCAACTTTTGTGATCTTAAATTAATGATAATCAAATTTTATGACATTAAATAAGAGTAATATATGTTTCAAATTCGAGTTTCAAAAATTCTACTAAACATTTCACTACTAAAAAAAAGAGATAATAACTTTTTTCTTGGTTCAATTTGTTTGTAATATTTTAATATGATGTGAGACTTAAGATTTTTTTTAAATTTGTGATCTTAAATTAAAGATAAACAGATCTTATGGCTTTAAATATATCAGTGGAAACTTAAATTTTAAAAAATTGTTAAGAAATTTTTTTAAAACGCATTAAAAAATAACATGGTTAAAATATTGATAGTGTAATATATTATTTGTTCAGTATAAAAATATATCATTTTTTAAAAACAAAAACTGACTAAAACAAAAAAGATGTGTAACAACCTGTTAGGTCATTTCGTACACCAAACCTATTTCTCTTATAAAAGAACTTTACCATAAATATTAAATGAGAATCTTGAATTTTTCGTGTACTATAATTATTTAGTTGACGAATATTTATTAAGTAATTAATTTAGTTGGTGGTCATTCGACCAAGTTCATAATTTATTTAATATCTTATACCACTTTATTTATATTTATTAAAATAAGTTAGTATAGTTTGGCACTTTTTGTACATAATTATTTTAATTATAAAAGAAAAGAAGAAGGTGTCGAACAAAAAAGAATATAAGTGCATAAGGTAGAATTCAGTATATGCATTTTTTTAAAGGTGAAGGTCATATGATTTAAGTTATGGTTTACTCTTTGTGATAGACAGACTCTTAATAGTGATAGATAGTCATTGGGTAATGCTATGAAATTTTCTATGTACTTAATTCTTGTGGTTGGATAATTCATATGTATTGTCGCGATTGGTTTGTAATTCCAAAACCGCGAAATCCAGAATCTTGAATTCGTTCTATTAAAATGATGCCTTGAACAAAGAAGTCTTAGTGAAAAGGATGTAGAAAAAGATGAAAAAGAATGATGAATTAACTATATTGTTGGATCGGGTGTCACGAGCCGACACAATATATTTGAATCGGATGCCATGAGTAGACACGACATATTTGGATAGGGTGCCACGAGCCATCATGATATTATTGAATCGGGTGTCACGTTTCAGCACGATATTTATGAATTTATGAGTGTCACGTTCCGACATGATAACATTAAAGAAAAAAGTATCAAAATAACTTAATATACTCAACCTCAAAGAACCCATTTCCCAAAAGAGCATGGTGTGAAAGCTCAAGTCCTCATGTGTGTTCTTGATATTGTTGACTAATTAAATATTTGCTTTAGTGTTTTTGTCGCATGTTCACTTTATTTGTTGTTTGTAACCTACTAAGTGTTATAGTTAATCTCATGTTATTATTTTATGCATATTGATTTCTTTTTGAGTCGATCTATGATATCTACTCAACATATGTTGCCCGATATTGATCCCTACTCGTGTTTTCTTCGTTTTCTCTTATGGAGTGCAGCATTATATAAATGACTTCGACTCGCCTTCAGCTCTAGCCAGTCTTCAACGTATCAGGTTCCAGGGTGAACTATTCATTCTAACTCGTGTTGGATTCTCTTGATCATGACATGATGCCCTTAGTTTACGAACACAAACTATTTTTATTTATTTATTTTGATATCTTTAATACATTTAGACTTACTATTTTGAAATTCGATATCCTTAATGTGATGAGTTTCAAATTTTGAAAATAATACGCGATAGACTCTAGTTGATTTAATTCCTTCCTTTAATAAGATTTGAGTTTTCGCATTATTGTTGTATTTCATGAGTTGAATAGTTATTATAAGTGGGGTTGCATTCATTGATTAACCCATCTAGAAGGTTGCGTGTGAATGCCGCTCTTGAATTGTTACAATACGTTATATAAATTAGGACAGAGAAATTCACGATTTAGCCCAAAATTAGTATCCTTACCTGCTTTAACTGCCTCCATTGACAATACGGGAAAAGGGCCTAAAATACCCTCAAAGTATTGAAAATGGTACAAAATTATCCTCCATCCACCTATTGGCTCCAAAATACCCTTTCCACCTATCTATTGGGTCCAAAATACCCTTGTCATCCACCTTTTGGTTCAAAATTGACCACTTATTTAACGATTTTATATTTAAACTATTTAAATATTTTTTAAAATACGTGGTGCTCAACTATTTGTTATAATTTAACTTATTAGTATAATTTATATATCAATCCATTACCCACTCATTACTAATTAAATTCCTCTTAATAAACTTGTCACATTATTAATGCAAAGTTACTACCAATTGAGTGTTTTTAAAAATTAATATAGAAGTAAATTATCATACATTCAAGTGGCTAAATAAAAATCACCGATAAACTTAAAAGTCTGACTATGTTGATCTTAATTATTCTTACGTCTCAATTATGTGATGTTACTTCATAGGTAACTTTTTTTCAAAATAATATATTAAAGGTTTTAAAACAAATCATAAATATTTATAAAATTATATTTTAAAAAAGTGCATGAATTAATTCGGGATGTATTATTTGTTTACCTTTAATCATAAATTCCTAATTCAATTTTGAAAGAAAGTGTCCTCCTATATAAGCGGCTCAACCTAAATTTAATTGGGGTTTCGATTCGCACTCGAATAATTTTGAATGTCATTTTCAAAAATCTAAAATTTCATCGTGTTTTAGTAGTGTTTATGACGATTTTGATATTATAATTGGATCATTAATTGAGTGAGGTTTAGTTAGTAATGAGTGGGTAGTGGGTTTGTTTATAAATTATATTAATAAATTAAAATTATAATCAATAGTTGAACGCCAAGTATTTTAAAAAATATTTAAAGAGTTTAATTTTAAAACAATTAAAAAAGTGGTCAATTTTGAACCCAAAGGTGGATGACAAGGATATTTTGGAGCCAATAGATGGATGAAAAGGGCATTTTGGAGCCAATAGGTGGATGGAGGGTAATTTTGTACCATTTTCAATACTTTAAGGGTATTTTAGGCCATTTGCCGTTGACAATAACATTTCACCCTAATTAACAAGACCTTTGATAATGAAGATGTTAAATTCATATATAATAATTGAAGGTTTAGGATTTTGGAAAGAAAGTAATAATTTCTTAATTTATGATTATAATTTTTATTTTTTTGCTGTATAGAAACTAATTGAGAGCGATATTAACCTTATACATTTTAATATTATCTGATGAATTGAAATAAAAAAATTTAAATCTTCATTATTAGGGTTTTAAATATTCAAACTCTCAAAAATGAATTTTGTAAGTTATTGATAAACAAAATCATCTTCAAAATTGATTTAAACTTCTATTTTTATAGCAAAAATTCACCAGACGTAATAATTTGAAGTAATAGAGGAGGAAACAAAATTGAACTTTCAAAGTACCCCCTCAACCTATGTCTAAAATCCAGATACACACTTATACTATACTAAGGTCCTATTACCCCCTGAACTTATTTTATAAGTAAGTTTCTATCCTTTTTTGAACTACGTGACATCATTTTATGGGGCCAACGCTGGTTGATTTTTTTTTCCAACCTAGTGCCACGTAGGCCGAAAAGGGATAGAAAATTACTTATAAAATAAGTTCAGGAGATAATAGGACCTTAGTATAATATAAGTGTCTTCAAAATTTCGGGCATAAGTTGCGGGGATACTTGAGTATATATATATTCAAAGCAATAGTAAGACTATTTCTAGCCTAGACAAGTCTTTCAACAATTTACTAGAACCAGTAACAAAAAAATTTCATGCTGAAAAATATTAAAAACTAGAAAAATGTAATATCTAATATAAATGTTACAATATGTTGCATAAAATAAGGTGATTTATTATTCATATTTACAGTGCTTAACTATAAGACAATAATAAAACAAAGACTTTAGAGGATCCCAAAATTTTATTGGGCCCTATATATAACTAGGGATGTATAAGAAAAATTGACAAAACGTGCTAAATCGATAATTCGAATTATAAAAAAAATACTCGGAGTAATGATTTAATTTGACATGATTTGATATTGAGAGAAAATAAAATCTGATCATAATTGATTTATTTTGGTTTTAACTATAAAAGTCAAATCAAATTAACCAAACCAATGCAACACTACACGTATACAATTTTTATAAAGTATTATACGTAAAGTATTTATTTTGATGTGATTTATAAATATTTTTTTAAAAATTTCATAGATTGTATCTCTCAACTCATTAATTTTAAGTTTGAGACTTAGAATTTTGAGTCATTCCAATAAGGTGATATAACCCATAGATATTAGTAACTCAACAATGTTGAATATTAGTTCTTAAGTTTTACATTAGTTTACATAATTAAAATATAAAAACTAATTTTATTATTTCTTTGATATTTAATCATGTAACTAATACTTATTTTAGCACGACTTAGTACTTTAAATCATCATTATTTTCATTATGACTTATAAATATGTAATATTTATTTTATGAGATTTCATTATTATTATTATGTTGAATATTTTAATGTCATCACCCATCTTGAATTTTGAGTTATTTTCTAAAGAAACACGGTAGATAGTTATATCTTGATAGAATTAAGAAAATGTTTAAAACAGAAGTTAGTAGTGTGTTTTGTGAAGACTTCACTCGAATAAATAAATAAATCCAAATTCCCGAGAAAATTGAAAAATCCTAAAATACGTGAGGTTAGAAAATCCAATATTTATTAATTTGGTTGATGTACGGATTTAAAATTTTAACACAAATGAGTACATTTGGTATTACAAAATTCAAATCAACCATGTCATGATATCTCTAGAACCAACAACGATAATACATTCAGAGTGATTCCACAAGCGGATCTAGGCAAAGACCTACTGATTACTTGTGTGAGTAGAGAACAAAGTGTTTCAAAACTGGTCTCGAAAATAAATGTGTAGCTACCACAACCACCTTTTCCCCACCACCACCTCCACCTCCACCAACAATAACAAAAAGGAGAGAAATCAGTACTCAATTACTTATAATTCTTTGACTTAAGTCATCTGCAGCCCCTTAAAGTTGTCCACATAATTCACTTAGACACCTGAACTAGGACTTATACCTATTGAACACCTAAATTATCAAGAAATGTGCCTATTAAACACAAAACGCTGATGTGGCAAAATAAGTGTATCTCACTGCTGCTGAGCGCGTGAATACATTTTTTTAATTTTTTTTAAAAATATTTATACCTACTTTGTTGACACTTGGCATGCATTGACTAAATATATATAAAAAATTAATTTAATTAAACATAAATCTTTTAAATCATAAAAAAAAAAGACTCCCACACTCATCTTCCTTCAACCCACCATTTAAACTACCATCCATTCAATTCCCCAAAATCCCTTATTTTCCATCCAAAAACAACATGAAGAAATCACTTCTCTTAGCAGTCTCTGTTTCTGCTGTCGCCACCGCCACCGCCACCGTCTCTTATGTATCCGAAGTTCGAATTTCTCTTCACAAGGACAATAATTTGAAGAAAAATGATGAAGATTGTTCAAAATCGGTGAAAGCATCAACCCACCATTTTAAAAACTTCAAATTTCTCTGTCTTTTGTTATGATTCATTTTTTTTTTCATTTTCTGTAAATAAAGTATTTGTTGAATTTTCAAGAAGAAGAAAAAATGGACCATTTGGAGTTAAAAAATTGACCAATATATGTACATTTTTATTTTCAATAACTCCAATTGAGCAACTATCACCATTCATAAAATTATTAGAAATGCTATAAAATATTTGATATAATTTTAATTTCTCTTTGTTGTCGATTTCAAAATAATTTATCAAGGTCGATTATATTTACAAAATCGGGATAGTCGTCGAAGAAATAGCATATAGCGAAGAAAATGAAAGAGGACAACATTTGGTGGATGAATTCGGAATGAGATGGGGTTAGTCATTTTTTTTTTGTTATGCAGAGAAATGGTGATTGTGGAACAAAAGAAAAGAAGAAGAGAAGAAGATGAAGAAAAAAGGGCAGTAAGTTAGATGGGTGGGGGTTAGGTGGGGGTGAGGGTGGGGAGAAAGATTTTTTTTTATCAATTTAATTTTTTATATATTGTTAAAGGAAGGAAAATATTCTTTATTCTTTAAAATTAAAATTATGGGCCCATATGCCACGTGTCGTAGTTCTATTCGTAATTTTTGTCAAGATAAGGAGTGTGCATTACACGCACAATATTTGTAAAGGTAATTGTTATTTTATGTTTAATAGATGAATATTTATTAATATTAAAGTGTCTAATAGGTAAGAGTCTCAGTTGAGGTGTCAAAATGAATTATGCGGACAACTTTAAGGGGCTATCGATGACTTAAGCCTAATTCTTTTGTCATAATCCTCAACCTGCATGGTCTTATATCTAAGATCATATTTACATTGAACTGATGATATATCATATCAAACAATTCAAAGCATACGATTTTTTTTAAGTTTAGAAGTAAAAATTATATAACAAAATATTCTTCAAATAAAAATATATACAATTTCACTTACAAAGTTATTATTTTAAATGCCTTTCATCAAAATATAACTTTAGATCACCAACTCAATTTATTTAGACTCTCTTATAGTGTAAAAATATCTAGTAAGGGACCCTCGTAGATATCTCACATATTTTTTTCGCCTATGATTTAATTGTCATGTTAGTTGTTAGGTGTGATCGAAATTAATAGTTCTATGAATGTGGTACAAATCTAGGTAATTTATTTTAGTAGGTCAAAAGATTAATATCTCACTTATAATAGTAATAATTGATTTAGACTAACCAAAAGTAATTATACTTTTCTTTTTACATAAAAAAACGTTTTAACTTTGCCCTATTTACATAAATATAATCTTGTCCTTATTTTATGCAATATCTATTTTGTCATTGATATTTTTTTTGGCAAAGGACATAAATCAGATACTTTTAAGGTAAAATTACCATTTGTCCCTTGTAAGTTTATAATTATAGAAATCCCTCAAATCAATACTATAATATAAAAGCTAATACATTAATCTGATGCGCGAGATACATTAATCGTTAAGTTAGATACATTACATTTTATACATGATACACTAATCTGATGTACATTTTATACATGATACATTAATTTGATGCGCGAGATACATTAATTTGATATGCTGATACATTAATTTGATACGTGAAAATGAGAAATTTTGAAAAATTGTAAAACTAATAAGGGATAATGTTAGTAAGAGAACTGAAATGTAAGATTTCCGTCATTTTTCCTATTTATTTATTTTTTGATTATTTTGTATTTTAACTCAAGGAATTGAAGCCTAGTTTTAAATATGAAATTTGAACTTGATTGTTATTGTATCACTATCACCTATGGGCTCTTATGAGCAAGCTGAGTTATTGAAATGATAATGCACGATGAACTTATAATTCATTAGATGCTTTTAATGCTACCATAAGTAATATGTTTTCGTTTATTCAATCATTTGATAACTAAAGTCACTCATCGATAAACAGTCACTTATATGTTAACATATACTTAAGAATAATTGTAAGATTTGCATAGACAGTAAAATAAAATGAATATTAGCCAACACATACAGTATTCATATAAGCACTTTGAAACAAATATGAAATGAAGGCAACAATTTCCCTATTGTATTAAGAATTTAACTATTACCTGATCCCACCTTCAACATTTTTGCACAGAGAACACCAGATACAAGATTCTATGAGCAATTAACTCTTTTTCATGACGTTTTTCGTCTACAGTAGTATGGACAATATATATGTATATACTCTCTACTCTGTCTTGTCTTCTTCTACATCACCACCATTAGATGTCCCATCTCCACCAGGCGTTGATCTCACTTCGAATGGAATTCTTACATCCTTTGATGGCAGAGGGGAGGGTTTTATGAGTGTCAAGGTGATATCCTTATCAAACTCTTCACTATCATCAGAATAGGCATATCTGGTTGTATCGAAAAGAAAACCAATTAGAATGTGAGTGTAGTAAAGGAAAGTAAAGGTCGCGAACATATAGGTTCTAACAAATGGTTTGAAGAAAATGATGCTGAATCTTTGACACCGGGAAAATATGTATCATTTCCTTCGTTCTTTTTCAACTGACAAAGGAACTTCATTCGTTCATTATATCTCGATGGAAATGGGGAGGGTTGGGTGAAGGAGAAAATCATCTCATTTTTTCGCATGGTAAAAAGTATTTATATACTCTATTAAGATAAAAATCGCCAGTTCAGAGGACATTTCAGATCATCTTTATATAAGAAAGAACAATCATCATTACTAAAACGATCATTTTTAGCATGTTTTATGGCAAGCAATTACACAATAGGAGCTCTGTGAACTTAATCAAATCTAAAACATGTGTTATAGAGATGAAAGCCCGGTCTTACCTCATGGAGTTTTGAGATGGAGCCCAAAGAGCACAGATGACGCAAAGGAGAGAGAAAGACAACACTTGCCAGAAGGCAGGAATAATCCAGGCCTTTTGCCATCGCTCATTGTACACATCAGTGGACTTGAAGTACAGCTGCCATGGAAAAATAAGTTTTAATGCTTATCTTGGTAATATAAAAAACCAGAAAAATTAGGACGATAAGAAACTTATGTTATATGAGCTCAGGTATGAGATAGCAGGACATTCCAATTTTGAAGGATCCACATAAGCCCCCAATCATTCCAACTAATCCTAAGTTGAGGAGAGTAAGAATCTCGCTACCAAATATATGTGCTTCAGCTAATGGAAATGCTTAATAAATAGGTAGCTCTACTAGCCCTCACACACATTAAACTTATTTACTCATTATGCCTCAGTGATAGATTTACTCTTTCCTAAAATTTTGCTCATTTAGGTTTCTTACGAATTCCCCGATAGAAGAAAAAAGATTTGTTGAGTTATAATGCTTTTAGTTATTTATTTAATGGCTCAGAGCAGATGAAACAGGACACAAATAACATTACAACTGTAACTCCAAATAAAAGCACCATCTTCCTGTCACCCGTAAGCACCTAATTCACTGTTTTCATGTTTGTTTATCAAGAATTGCAGGTCAGTAAATGGATTAGATGAGTGCTAGATATTTTGGTTACTGTTTCAACAAACTCATTCCCTGTGGCCTGTACACATAAACTGGACACTTGAGCATTAAGGTTTGGCTATTTTCCCTTTAATTCAGATCACTTCGGGGTTGCCATCATTTGGTTCTTTCCGGGAGAATAGACAAATCTAAGAATCGCTATGTGAGGTTGATGAAAATAAACAAAAAGATCAGTCTTAAATTGAAGATAGCCAAATATTACCTCATAGCATACCCAACCAACAGAAACAATAACTGCGACAGCTAGAGCATTTGTGAACCTCCGGTATATGTCTAACTTGGCCAACAATCTTCTAGCCTGTAAGTCCACAACAGCAGCAAATGAACTACCACTGATTGATAGTAAGAATGATTGGAAACATGAAGTCATGTTATAATTAACCTTCATATATATATATATATATATATATATATATATATATATATATATATATATATATATGTATATGAAGGTGAACTTGTATCACATCAAGATCTCTGGTCACTCACAAATACATTAATAGGATAGGAATTGCGGGAAGGAAGCCCTTTTATTATAGACCACCAAATTAACACAACGTAATACGCCAAAGTAAAGGTCACTATACCTGAAGTTTATTCAAAGTTGCAGAAAGGGAAGTGAATATCCAGAGGATAAAGAAAGCATCCAAGATTGCCACAGGAAGTACAAAAAACAACCTTGCTTTTCCAGAGAAATCACTAACAGTACCAACATTTTCTACCAGTTCAAGAACTTCTGATGCCAGAAAGAAAGTTCCTCCAAGCAAAAGAACCTTGGATGTAAGACCACCAAGGGTAGGTCTAACAACACCATACCCCATAGAGACCATCAAAATAATCAAACGAGCAACTGTGCGCTTTACTGCACCAAAGGTAACAGCCCATACAGTGATCCCAGTTGGTCTGACTCCGGTTTCATTGAATTCAGCATAATCAAAGTACCATAATGCCGTCTCAAACATGCCTAATGTTATTACGAGAGTAATACAGTTTTGTAAAGCAAGAACTTCTCTCCAGAATCTCGCGTACTGAGAAAACCAAAAGATCCCAAGTAACACAAACATAAGAGACATGTACCCATAGAAATTCATAAGTGGTGCCATTCTACCAGGTAGGTAACCGGTAGGATTTTTCCATATGGTTTTCCCTTCAACAACAACTTCCTTAAGATTATGGTCGCAGTGCATAAAGTACACATTGTACATTCCAGTTTTTGTTATATGTATTGTTCTCGGCTGCAGTTTTGCTTCAAGCTCGTCAATGCCAAATGAGGCACCAAATACTTTAGGCCAACCAGGATTATTAGTAGATGGGCGGTTAATAATTTCCCCTTGTGTACAAACTCCCAGTTTTGCAAGGTCTGCTGTGCAACAAACAGCTCTTTGCCCCCCATAGGCAGAGCCGCCAATTGTCTCTCGGTCATCCACCTCAAAAACAACTGCATGAATTGATCCTGAGCTAAAGTTTGACAATTCTTCAGGTCTCCGGAATATAATCTTCTCAAAGCTGATTTTTACAAACGATAAAGGTCAGAAAATGCTGAACTTTTGTCTCTGTGATATTTGTTTCTATTACCAACATTCCAACAACAATAACAAGCAGGGGTGAATTTACATGTTAAAAATGGGGCACATGAACCTGGTCTCACCGTAAAATTAGGTATTTTATGCATATATTTTCTAAAATTTGGTATAATATTATCTGTTGACACTTATGCAACAAGAATGCTAAATGGTGCACTTGGTTAGATGTTGAGTTATTTACCTAGGGATCAATTTCCACTTAATACCTTTTTCAGTGTAGTTTTAGCATAAGAATGTTGTTATATTTGACATCTAGCTTAAGTTTCCATGTGACAAGTTAGAATTCTAGTAGAATTTAAGCTTTGAATAATGGATCATGTCGAAAGGGGCTACTTTGAGAATCTAAAACAATTTCAGATATCATTTTTCACTTTGAACAAAAACTACTTTTTTCAAATTTCACAATGTAACATGGTCAAACGCCATGGAAAGGAAAAACTAATTCACTTTATTTAAAATTTTTGAAGTTGGAGTTGTGTTTTTTTCTCGCACACCGCAACAATCATACATCTAGGCCTGATATGACACAGATAATTGATCTTCTTCAAGGACATCACACAGTGTTAACAAAGGTGCGCTTTAAGTGCACTTAAGCCCTAAAGCAAGGCTCAAAACATGTTGAGGCTTTGCTATGTGCGCTTTAGAGTCGTCATCAAGGTTCGAAGGCAAACTTTCCTTGCCAGTGAGCCTTTTAAGAAGTGACACTAGACTTGATATTTCACTCTATCATAATATTTTCCAATTTCGTTGATCATAAATGTGTCATTCTTATAATTATTATATTTGTACTTTTTTTCTCCCTTTGCACCGTTTTTCATTAAAGTCCACCCTTAATTTGCGCTTAAAGCCCCGCGGACTGTAGAGCTTTTTTGCGCTTTTCGCGATAACACTGACATCACATGCCTATGTAGAAATCTACATGTTCTTATCCTGAAATGTTTTGTCAGCTAATCTAACTCCAACTTCAAAAATTCCAAATAAAGCTAAATAGTTTTGTGTTTTCATGGCCAAACACCTACTAGTGTGCATTTGACCATATTTCATTGTGAAATTTGAAAGAAAAAAAATAGGTTTTGTTTTCAAAGTGAAAACTAATAAATTACCAAGTCAATACTCCACTCTCAAATCTCAATTCAGCAATCAACTAAATCTTCAATAATCCCAAATTAAGATCATAAATATCAAAATAAATCCCCAAAATGAGCAGAAAAAACAACCAGATAACAACAGTAACTACAAATGAAGCAATTTAACATCAAAATTCAAAACAGTCATATTGAAGGAGAGAAATTTTCACCGTATAAAAGAGTGTCCATCTGCCGAAGCGGTAGAAGATTGGTTGATGTTAGGGTTAGAAGAGTAAATTCCTTCACTACCTCCATGAACTACAAATACATTTCCTTTGCTTACGAATTTATCGGCGGAGTAATCGTGTAGTGAAGCTTGTATAGAGTGAATTAAGCATAAGCAAAGTACAACAATGGCTGAAGCTGAAACTCCGAAGGACGACATTGCCCCTTAACAGAGCTTGAAGTTGAGCTTCAGTGTAGAAAAAATGGTAGATCTGATATTTCAAACAGTAAAACAAGTGGAGAAGGAGGAGGACCCATGGAGCCAGTGGGACCTACAAGTTTAAAGAGGGCAATTTTCTAGTAACTATGGTGAATTTTTTTAAATTCGATTTTAGGAAAAATTATTGAAATACACGTTTTTCTTATTTTTAAGATCTCTTCTATTTTTAAAAGTTTTAAATTTTTTTTATTTGTTTAATGTACTTGAATTACATATTAATATATTTAAATCAGTATTTAATATATTCGAACTACATATTATATATCTGATTTATTTTATAATGTATTTCGAACTACATATTATGTATCTGACATGTGTTATAATGTATTTAATATACTCTTTAATGTATTCGAACTACATATTAATGTATTAAAATTATGTGATTTTTAAAATTTATCCTTTGATTTGACCCAGAAATTTTTTGTTGGTATCTTTTTTTTTTAGGGATAATTATATATAATAGCAAACTAATAACCTAAATTAAATGGAGTAGCTACTGTTTGATTTAATTGTGCCCCACAGCAAACGTGTGCCAAAGTTTGCTAGTCGCCACTCTCTCTCTGCTCGCCTCTCTCGCTTTATACAACAGAAGTGTATAAATTGTGTTTCTATTTTGTATAAAACGAGAGAAAATTGTATATACATATGAAAAAGCATATATCTTCGTGCTATACACTTAATTATACAATTTACAAACATTTTACTTCGATTCAATCATATACAAATGCAAATTCTATACAAATATTGCAGCGAAAAATCCAGCAAATTATACAATTGCAGTGAAATACAATTTTCTCTCGCTTTATACAACAGAAGTATATAAATTGTGGGTTTTTTTTTTTTGTATAAAGTGAGAGAAAAACATATATCTTCTTCCTATATACATATAATTATACAATATACACACATTTTACTTCGATTCAATTGTATGCAAAGTAAATTTTATACACATATTGCACCGCAATAGGCCGCCGAATTATACAATTGCGCATTATATAATTGCAGTAAAATAGGCCAGTGAATTATACAATTGCAGCGAAATAGGCCAGCGAATTATAAAATTTAGGCCAGCGAATCATACAATTGTATATGTATAGCGAGGCCAGTGAATTATACAATTTAGGCCAGCGAATTATACAGTTGTATATGTATAGCGAATTATACAGTTATATGTTTGCTATGGAGCGCAATTATGCAAACTTTGCTATAGCATACAAATATGAATTTTTTGTTTGCTATATGTGAAAGTTGCCATTTTTTTAATATGTTCTTAGAATATATCATTTGAATTTAATCAAGCTTTATTATATAAGTATTCTGGATATTGAATAAGAAAAATTTATTTACCATAACAAAATATATTGTGCAGTATGAATATTTCTTTTGAGAAGATAGAAAAAATATTTTTTGATAGATTTTCGCTAAAGTAATTTGGAAAAACACTTCGTTTGTTCATAATATTCATAGTCCATTATTCATTACAATATAGATTAATCATAAATAATATTCATATTTTATTAAGTGTTTTAATAGTAAATAGATGAAATATCGATATTTTTTATTCAAGTACCGTGACATTGAGTTTGATTATGAACAGTTTCAAACAAATATAATTTGATTAGTGTTTAATCATTGATTTTTGAATATTTTTAGAAAATATCTTTGAATAAAGTTTCAACATGTGTTTTAATTTTAAGAAAATATATTTTTCTTTTTTACAAATTAAACTATCAAAATACTCATAAGTTTGACACAAATTTTTAATTACATAGTGAACTAAATAATACGGTACACAAACATAATATCACGATAATAAATCACTAACAATATAATTATCAGTTATCGTAATTTATCAGAATGAAAATCTATTTATGAAAAAAAGTAAATAATTGTAACTAATTATTATTTTTATGTATAATCTAACAATGCAATCTCTTTAATAAAAATGCATTTAAGGAGGGAATGAATAGATTGAATTATAGTTACAGTCATAATTGATGGACTTTTTTTCTTCTTTTGATAAAATATAAAATTTTGATGCAAGTTTAAAAATCTTAAAAGAACCCAAACACTAGATTTTCACCTAAATATCATTTTTCTCTCTCTAGATTTTGGGATCTTGAATTTTTGTTAAAAACTTGAATTTTTCTTACCAATTTTACTAAAAAATTGCTTTTGTTAAATTTTATCACTAATATGTCTCAGTTAAAATGTGTCATCCAATAATATTGATTCATGTGTTATTTTTATTAAATATAAATATATAAAATTAATGTAATAACGTATAAATTTGAATTAAATGACACCGCTAAACAAAACTTATTTTGATAATAAGGTTGTAAGTTTGAAACTACCGCCTCTTCTTTTATCCAATAATTTTTAAAATTTATGAATTCGAAAAAAAAATGAGAGAGAGTTAACATGCGTACATGCAGAGTCATATAAACAAGTGGATCAGTTCTTGTGTATGCATGATTGAGATAATATTTTTAAAAAAAATTAGTTTTAGTAAATTATTATATCAAGTAAGAGAAATGTCAAATCAAAATAACATTAGTTTATATTTTATCGGCTTAAGTCAACTGACCTTTTAAAGTTGTCTAAATTATTTATTTAGACATTTTAATTAGGGCTAATACCTATTAAACACTTAAAATTAATATTGTTGTTTAGTAGGTATTTACCAGAAAGTTTATTTGTTAAGTAGGATGCATGAGAACAAGATGTAGCATGTTTGCATTTCTTGGAGTTTTAATAACAATTACTTATTCCGTATTTGAAACTAAGATATGGTTGGTTTGACATTTTATTCAAAATTTTAAGAGAGCTTAGTTTTATAAGAGTGTTATCATGAGCCTACCCTCGGAAAGGGCGTGTAGTCCCTCGATTCAGGGATTGGTAGTGTCTTCCTCAATCGGTAGGTGGGTATAAATGGAGTTTCAAGGAGTTGACACATGGCTTCCATTAAAGTGGAAATTTTGGGAAATGGAGAGAAAAAGTAATGAAGAGCGGTCTCTAACAAGGGTTTTCAATATGGAATTTGACATTCAAGTTCATACTATTATAATCAACTATCTATATAGACGAATAATCAATCATTATTTTTTGAGAGCATGTAAAATTCAATGGACAAGTAAAAATAAATATCATAGCTGATAGATCTTATTTTTATCTTATAAAGGATAAAGCATGTCGTAGTCAAAAATCAAACAATATAAATATATAAAAAAGAGAAGATCATATTATTAAATTTCAAAATAAGTGTTGTTACAACTCATTTTATGCCCTTTAATAAAAATATATAATTTCAAAACAAGTATTGTTACATATAACTCTTTAATATAAGGGTATAACTAAAAATAATTAAATATTATGTTTATCTTGAATTTTAAAATATACTTAGTTTGAGAAAAAAAAAAAACTATAGTTTGAGACAAAAAAAAAAAACTATGAAAGACATGAAGAAATGTGTATGTGAGTTTTTAAAACTTGTTTGGCCATAGATGTTTGCTAGGTGTTTTTAAAGAAAAAAGTTGGTAAAATTTGTTTGGCCTTAAAATGTGAATATCAAGTTTTGGCAAAAAATCAGATCCCAAAATCTAGAAAAAGAAATGGTATTTAGGCCAAAATCTAATTTTTGGGCTTTTTAAGATTTTTAGACTTGCATAAAATTTTTATATTTTATTCAAAAATAAATTAAATGAAATCCATCAATTATGACTAACTATAACTCAATCTATTCAATCCCTCCTAAATGCATTTTTATAAAAGAGATTGCATTGTTAGATTATATATATAAATAATAATTAGTTATTATTATTTTTTACTTTTGACCGAACTCATAAAATATTTTAAAATTTGTTGAATTTTTCTCTTCGGATATCTTAACTATGTCATTTTCATATTGAATCATTGAACCACTCACAATTTGTTCCTTTTAGATATTGTTGTGACTTTTCTATTGTAAATGTCTTTAATTGTGTTCGTATTGTAATGATTTTGATTGAAGGAATGAGACAAACTGTGTGTTAGTCTCATTTATCGTCTAATGTGTTCAAATGACTTGAAGTAAAAAACACAATTATTCTCGATCTATCAATTGGACTAAGGAGTTCTGGGAAAACATATGTATCATCTATCAATACCTCTCACAAATTATAGTTCCACATTAACCAACGGTGTTTAAAAGGAATAAATTTATAGATGGTTCAATGATTCAATAAGAAAATAGTATAGTTGAATTACCTGACGGAAAAAACCCAACAAATTTAGAGATCTGTTTATATATTTGACCTTTACATTTTTTCATCAATAGATTTTTATTTTGACAAATTGTAATAACAGATTATTACATTGATATGTACTCATCGTCTTCAAATCTTAAAGTCGCTGTCTTACCCACAATCATGACATAAAAAAAAAGAAGATAAATCATAAACTATGTGTTGTTTTGATTGAACATTTCTCTTGCTAAATAACAACACACATTATGCCAACTAATGCAACATTTTCAAAGTCACAAATAGTACTAGGTACTTAAAAGAAGATTAGAGAGACTTCTTGTACTACATTTCTATAATATTATCATAACATATAATAAAATAATATAAACATTCCCAACAGATCAGTACAAATCACAAGATTTTCTTTTATAAAAAAAAACATCACACAACATGTGTTGCATCCATTATTAACAGATACAACCATGAAAAAAAGGACAAGAAACCTAGATAAAGCTATATTTGTACAATAAAATTGGAGGGCCATTAAGGTTTGCTTTGAAGAAAAACCCAAACAGGATTGTAGAGAAAAATGGAAAAAATGTCAAATTTGCCCCTATACTAGTTACGATCGAACTAAGATTTCTGGTCTAATATTATCCTTCTGTTAGGAAAAGGCGATTGTCTTCACCCTATATAATAAGGGTTCACAACAAAAACAAGACCTCTAACGTGGATAATAACAGAACAAAAGTCTAACAGAAACGATAGTACATGAGTAAATTTGACCTTTTTGCCCTAAACAAAAAATTTATACTATCATAATACATTGACTTTTCCTGAATGGAACAACTAGCAGAGAGGCGATATTTATATTTCCAAGACGATAACTGCAAAAACAAAAAATTAAGTTTTAATTAATATAATCAAGCTAATAATAATTTTTAATTTATTTTTATTGAAAATATTTTACAAAATATTACTTACATTCAGAATCAGTCTTCACCCATTTAGATCCATCATAACTATTTTCCTCTCTTTTTTTCTCTTCTTTCTCTTCTTTTTGTGGTTGTTTTTCCTCTAAATATCTCTTTGTTGATGTTCGAGGGGCATTTTGGGGATGTATTTTCTTGGAAAGCATTGTTCTCAAAAGCTATAATAATAAATATAAAATTTTGTTAACACAAATGACAAAAAACTATTAAAATTTTAATAAATATTAAATATAGCGAGTTCAATCGTAAATATTTAAAGTAAGTTGTAAGGATATATTTAAAGTCCAATTAGAACTAATTAATGCTTCGTTCGTACGTATTAAATTTAAATCTTAAATTAGTGGAAAAAATAGTTACCTTTTCCATTCTTGATTCGGGAAATGTGTCACGTAAACTGGGAGCGGGAGCAAAACCACCCTTTGTACAAACACGCATTTTCTTGAGAAGGAAAGAAATTGATTTCATCCCAATTGATTTCTTTTTGCTCTGTTTTCTACAAACATCCTTGCATCTACCTATAATTACTCTTATTGTTCTGTCGATTTCTTCCTCGTCGTAATCATACGAGTAATCAACGCTGCTAAATCTACTGGAATTAATCCTACGATCAACTTCCAAACTCGATGGACAATTAAGAAATCTGTCCAACGGAAGCATATCATCAACATTGTTCTTGATGTCAACAAACTCAGAATTACTAGTAGTTGGTGGTGGTTTTCGCGATAGTAACTTTGTTAACTCCTTTTGTAACTTCTCGACTTCTTCAGATGTGAATTCTGCTAATTCTGGAGAAGAAGAAGAATAAGAAGTTTGTTCATCGTCTTTCACGTGTAATTTGCTCTGTTCTTTGAGATCACTGCTTCTATTGCCAAAAGTTCCAATTGATAACAAGGAATCTGGCCAATCTTTGAATTCTTCATTTATATTATGATCTGTGGACGATGAAAAATAAATTAGTTAGAAATATATTAGTCGATAGAATTAAACAAATTTACCAAATATTGAGAAAATCCATCATTCTTCTCAAATTTCCAAAATTTATTGATTTTTTATTAATGAATGCACTAAACTCTCACTATGCATAGAATCACAAAATAAAATAAAATTCGAATCGTATTGAGTTTATTATATCGATGATGACGAAGTCAATTTTGAAATGTGTGAGTTTTAGCTAAGGTGAATGCTAATGAGCACATCCGACGATGTAATAGATGTCGTGGATATATTAAAAACGCACGAGAGTCTGACATGTAATTATTGCAGTAACATTCTTGAAGAATACGAGTTTTTATGAGAAAGAGGAAGAAGTGTTACTTGTAGTAATTGGAATAGCATTAGACCTCCTACTTCCTTGTCCACCATTGAGCTTGTTATGCATCCAATTAAAGAACTACAAGCCAAAACAAAGAGTAATTTAGTTACCAACCTAGACATAAATAGATATTTCAATTGAAAATTATGAAACAAATCTACGATAATTTAAAACTTAGAATTTTGACCAACCTTCATATTTGAAAAAAAAAAATGAATTTTGTGATGATGTTTGAATAGAAGAATTAAGTCAAAGTGAAAAGTTGAAATCCTAGAAGCCAATAATAAAGGAGCTTTGGATTGAGAGTAATAAATAAAGATTTGAGTTTCTCACTCTCTTTAGTATATTTGATGATTCCACTAATTATATATATACCAAAACATACAAGAAATAGATTTTATTTATTTATTTTTTATTATTTTTGTAATACGTGGACAAATAAAAAGGAAGCATGCAACATTTTCCTATGTAGAATAAAGATAATACACACACATGGGAGAGTAATTTGAGGATATTGTACTACTTTGAAAACGTGGCTATGATTTCTTCCATTAGATTAAAGATTAATATGCTAATCTTGAGGTTACTCTTTATATTAGATGTGTTTTAACGTGTTATAGTAGATAATGATGTGTTTCATTTTACAGATTTATATTTCGCCTACTAAAAATATTACATATAGTTAATATTTTAAATCGAATTTTGTGTGTTATATATAGAGATAATTTTTTTTTATCATCAAAAGTATTAATGTTGATAAGCAATATCAAAGAAAAGATTTATTATCCAATGGTTGTTGTCACACCACGATATGACTTAATTATATTACTAACCCTCCCCCCTTGATGACACAACTAGTAACTTAATTACATATTACTAATATTATCCTCCCTTGATGACACAACTAGTAACTTAATTACATATTACTAATATTACTAATCATTTGCTGTCAAATTTCATTCTTTATTTTACTTTTCTTAAAAGAGATGGCCAATCAAGCCACAAAAGACACTTGGTTGATTTAAATATAAAAAAAAAGAAGAAGATAAAATTAATGATATTAATAAATATCAAATTTTATATGAAATATATTGTAAATAATTTTTATTAAATTGAGAGAGTAGTTTTTTAAAATTAGTTGACTTAACTATGGTTATGATATTCGTTAATATAATATAATATAATCCTAACCTTTAAACTTTATATAAAACATTTGTCCCTCAGCTAGAGGTGCAATCAACGAGACGAAGGAAAATCGAACTTAGTGTTAAAAAGAAAAAGGAAGTACATTTGCAATTCAAGAAAACTGGACATTTCGACCAATATAAATTTAAAAAAACTTGCATCAATTTACTTTCAACATTTTTTCTATTTTTTTTTTGCTTAAAATTATATATTTACATTACTTTCAGTAAATATATGTACTTTATTTTATTGGACATCTCTAATAACAGATAGTATTAAATAATAGTATTAAATAATATTAGTATTTACTGTGTACTAATTCTAGTCCTATTAGGATTAGTACTCCTTAATCCTAGTCCTATTAGGATTAGTACACCGTCCTATATCTCCTATATATATCTCCCATGTATTCCCTTATTAGGTTAACACTTCAATACAATCAATATTCCTTCATGGTATCAAGAGCCAGAAAACCTAGATCTTCTTTTCTCTAGGTTTTTTTCTCTCTTTAGGGCACCGATCATTCCCTCTCTTCTCTTGGGCGGCGGCAGCCATGACAACCGAGGTGGATCCTCTCGATTCACTTCCTTTTGGCGTTAAACTCCTTCTCAAGCATCTTCATGCCCTGATTCCCGAAAAATTATTAGACATAAATTACCCTACATTGGAAATCACCGTTCTTACAGCCCTTGAGGCCAATTACCTTCTCAAATACGTCGATGGAAGCACAGAACCGCCGCCAACATTCATCACCGCCACGGACAAATCAGAAAAAACCAATCCGGCCCATGCCGCCTGGAAAGCCGTGGATGGCCAGATACGATCATGTTTGATTGCGGTCATCTCTCCCACGGTTCAGAAACACGTCCGATCCTACACAACTGCTTCAGCCCTGTGGACGGCCCTCGCAACACGCTATGCATCAATTTCCCACTCTCATATTTTTCAATTGCGTGATCGTCTTCACACAATTATCAAAGGCACGAAAACTATGGCGGAGTATTTAGACGAGGTCTCCAACATCATCACAGCCCTCGACACCGTGAACAAAATCATTCCCGAAAAAGATCTCGTCATGTGCGTCGTTCGGGGGCTCCCATCAGCTTACTCCTCCATTAAACAGGCGGTTCGCATCAGTCCAACGCCCGTTGACCTGGCTACTCTCTCCTCGTGGCTAAAAAGTGAAGAAATCAACGTAGATCTGGAGAGCAAACTTCTTCTCCGAGAAGCCGCTGTTATGGAGCCGGCCACCGCCCTCACCGCAAGCCAGAACTATTGCGGGGGGCGTGGTGGCGGCCGGCAGTGGAGCCACGGCGGCTACGGCAGAAACAGCGGAGGCCGCGGGCGCGGCGGTCGGCAGGGCAGTCGTCCGCCGTACGACGGTCAGCAGCACGGCAGCAACAACAGCCTGCATTCCTTCGGCAGCGGCGGGCAGGGCACATACGAGCGGGATTGTCCAACTTGTCAAATCTGTCAGAAAACAGGACACACCGCTGCTCGTTGCTGGTTTCGGTATGAGGAGAGCCGAAATAGTGATAACCGTGCCAATTATGCATCTCAAGCCGGCCCTTCCTCTGAATGACTGTTGGATACTGGGGCCAACATGCACGTTACTTCTGATCTATCCAAGCTTAACGCTCCAAATCCATATCATGGCTCCAATGGTATTACTGTTGGCAACGGTGAGTCCCTTAATATTTCTTACACTGGCACGGGTACCATTAAAACCCCCACCGCTATCTTTCACCTAGGTAACCTTACCCACGTCCCTTCTATTAAATCCAATCTCCTTTCAGTTCACCAATTCACAAAAGACAATAATTGCTCACTCTTGTTCACCTCTAAAGATTTTCAGATCCTAGACAATACTACCAAGAGGGTGATTTTTCAGGGCCCCTGTGAGCATGGTCTGTACGTTCTTCCTGGCACAAGTTCGTCTGCCCACCCAGTTTCAGAAAGCGTTCCTGTGGCTCCGGTGGCTCTTTCGGCTGATGGCCACAGTATTTTGTGGCACAGTCGTCTGGGTCACCCGTCTACTCAAATAATAAATTCTTTAATGTCTCAATTAGGTTTTCTTCCACTCATGTAAACAATTGTGACTCCTGTTCAATTGCTAAATCTCATAAATTACCTTTTACTTTATCTGAGAAGCGTACAACTACACCTTTTCAACTTATTCATTCTAACCTATGGGGTCCTACTGTTGTTCCTTCATTTTCTGGTTTTCGCTATTATATTTGTTTTGTGGATGATTTTACAAAATACACTTGGTTGTACCCACTAAAACACAAATCACAGGCATACACCACCTTTGTCACTTTTGAAAAAATGGTCAAAACACAATTCAATTCTCATGTTAAACTTTTTCGAAGTGACAATGGAAAGGAATATGTCAATAACATCTTTGGCCAGTTTCTGCAATCCCTGGGAATTATACATCAAACCTCTTGTCCATACACTCCCGAACAGAATGGGGTGGCTGAGCGTAAGCATCGCCATCTCATTGAAACGGTGGTTACTCTTCTACATCAATCTCATCTCCCTGTCTCCTTTTGGGTAGAAGCTCTAGCCACCGCAAACTACCTCATTAACAGAATGCCCAGTCACACTCTCTCCAACAAATCACCCTATCAACTCCTTTACCAAGAACTTCCCAATTATACCATCCTCCGCGTCTTTGGGTGTCTTGCCTACCCTTGGCTACGCCCTCATATTATTCACAAATTACAACCCCGATCCCGTCCTTGTATTTTTTTGGGCTATCATCCTACCTCCAAGGGTTATCGCTGTCTTAACCCACAAACTCATAAAGTCTACATATCTCGTCATGTCAAATTTGTCAAAAATGAGTTTCCCTACGAGTCTATTTCCTCCTCCACAAATACATCATTCATTGGTGTCCTTCCCCTTTTTCCAACATACTCGCAGGGTCCCTCACCACCTTCTCCCACACCTCCACCCATTACCCAACCACCCCTCATCACCCCTTCGACCGTCACCCACAATACACCCGCAACCACCACCCACACCCACAACCAATCCGAACCACCCCATACCCACAACATCTCTAGCCCGATCCGTTTTGGGTCCTTCCCGGCCACCCCCGAATCACCACCGCCCATGCCACTCCCCAATACTCATCCCATGTTAACCCGTGGCAAAGCTGGTATCTTTAAACCCAAAACCTTTCAGGCTACCATACTACCAAATACACCCCTTCCCGATAGTGAACCAACAACCTACTCTGTTGCCTCAAAAAATGCTTATTGGCGTCATGCTATGGATGACGAGTTTAAGGCTTTGACTGATCAGAAAACTTGGGTTCTTGTACCTAAGCCCCATGGGCGGTACCCAGTGGGCTGTAAATGGGTGTACAAAATTAAACACAATGCGGATGACAGTATTTCCAGGTACAAGGCTCGTTTGGTTGCTAAAGGCTACAATCAGGAGTATGGGCTTGATTACTCCGAGACATTCAGTCCTGTTATTCGGCAGGAAACCATTCGTCTGGTACTGTCACTCGCCGTGCGCAACAATTGGCTCATCAATCAGTTGGATGTTTCCAATGCTTTTCTTCATGACATGCTTGATGAAACTATCTACATGACGCAACCACCGGGCTATGTTGATCCCCGCTTCCCTCAACATGTTTGCAAACTCCAGAAATCTCTGTATGGGCTCAAGCAAGCCCCCCGTGCTTGGTACACACGTCTGAAAACGTTCCTCCAGGGACTCGGCTTCACGTGTTGTGTACATGACACGAGTCTGTTTACTCGACATTCAGCACACGGTACAATTATTCTTCTTGTCTATGTAGATGATATCATTATTACAGGCTCTACTGTAGCTCTCATTCAGGATGTCACTCGAGCTATGCATACTACCTTCAAAATGAAGGACCTTGGCCCGTTACATTATTTTCTGGGAATGGAGGTTTCTCGGACAGGCAACGGCTTGTTTCTTCATCAGTCAAAATATACTCGAGATCTGTTGCAGAAAGCTGGACTGGAAAATGCACTAGTCAACCAACACCGATGACAGTCTCTTCGTCTACGAATGGAGCCGACACCCCTTTTGCCGATATCACCCACTTCCGCAGCCTCCTTGGGGCTCTACAGTATTTGGCCATTACCCGTCCTGACATCCAGTTTGCTGTCAACCGAGTTGCTCAGCGCATACATCAACCAAGTGAACATTATTACCATTGTCTAAAACGCATTCTCAGGTACATTTTTGGCACTCTTGGTCGTGGTTTACTCATTCGACCCGGGGACTTGGAGCTTCGGGGTTTCTCAGATTCAGATTGGGCGAATGATAAAAATGACAGAAAATCTACATCGGGGTTTCTCGTTTTTTTGGGGCCGAACCTGATCTCCTGGTGTACAAAAAAACAACCCAAGGTCTCTCGGTCCTCGACTGAAGCTGAATACCGCGCCCTTGCTCTTCTTGCTGCTGAGACCATGTGGGTCACATATATTCTTCGCGAACTCTGCGCCACTCACACTGTTCATGGTCTCTATTGTGACAACAAATCAACCATCTGTGTGGCCAAGAATTCCGTCCTACACACCAGAATGAAGCATGTTGATACCGATTGTCTCTTTGTTCGCGATGAAGTTCAGGCCGGCACCATGACTGTGCAGTATGTACCCACTGAAGAACAACCGGCTGATATTCTCACCAAGCCTCTCCCGAGCCGACAACACGATTACCTTAGTTCCAAGCTTCCGTTCGCTTCCGCTCAGCTCAGCTTGAGGGGGATAATAATAGATAGTATTAAATAATAGTATTAAATAATATTAATATTTACTGTGTACTAATCCTAGCCTATTAGGATTAGTACTCCTTAATCCTAGTCCTATTAGGATTAGTACTCCTTCCTATATCTCCTATATATATCTCCCATGTATTCCCTTATTAGGTTAACACTTCAATACAATCAATATTCCTTCAATCTCAAGAAAAAGAAGATATTGTATTTTTAAGGTAAAATGAAGGACAAATGAATTTATAATGTACTTGCTCTTTTTCATTTTAAATTTATTTCAAGAAGAATAATTTATGTTTGCATTTAATTTTTTTTTTTAAAAATACATTTTTGGTCTATAATAACATGATTCTATAGCTACTTTATTATGTTACATGTTTAAGATTATAGTTTCTAACAATACTTCAAAGTTATATTTAAATATGTTCAAGCATATTTTCAAATATTCTTTGTAATAAGTACAATCAAATAACTCTAATTTAATCAATTTCAAATAAAAAATATTTTAAATTTATGACTAAGTGTCTACCTAAATGAAATTTTTTGTCCCCATCAAACAACATTATATTATCTAAAATGAGAGGATATGCAATAGCTAGATACTAATAATTGACTAGAACCACAAAAAATAAAAAGAATGTTTGTAGTATACAACTATGTAAGAATGGATTGAATCGAAATGATTTTTTTTTTTGGTTGAAACGGTTTATTTTAATTGAGTGAAGGATATTGTTTGTCTAAGAGCAGTCGGTACCAGTATTTTTTGTGGATATGTGATAATCTTTTAAAATGTATTTAACATATATTTATAGTTTGTTCCAATATACTATGTAAAGTCATAATATGTAATTAAATTAATATAAAATTAAAGTTTTATTTAGATTTGTAAATTAATTTTTTACGATGATAGTTTTTCTTAAAACGAGAAAATTTTATTGATTGTAAAACTATCAACTTTTTTAAATTCTTAAATAATCTTACGAAATGAGTGATGCACAACTCATAAAATAATATATTAAAACATCCTTAGACATCACAAAATGTCACTACTTATGGACCCTAATCTGGATCGATGATCTAGCCATGACTAGGTTGACAAGTCGCATATATAGGCATGTTCTTTTCATTTAATAGATCTTTGTGATTACAAATTCGTCGTTTTATAAATATTCACTAGTCAATATTAATAATAATTGATTATTCTTTAATATAATATTTTCACATAATGCGAACGATATCATCATACGCATGGATCCCCTTCTAGAAAATTTAAAATGGTAAAAAAAAAAATTTATCTACAAAGTATAAATATATTTTAAAAATTATAATTTGAAATCTCAAATCACGTCTTATGTTAAAAATTAAATATAAAAAATAATCATATATTTAGACACTAATTTTAAATCATAATGCATAATTACCAATCAAAACACAGACTGAAAATTGAGAAGCCCACCATTATATTCTTTTCATTGGAATTTTGGCCATCTCTCTTTGGGAGCTATCTAAACAAATAGGAAAAAGAAATTGCTAGATCTTTCTACATGACCCCTCAAATAAATGTATAGGCCCCCATGTCTCATGTACCAACTTATTACCATCACATTTTTTTTATCAGTATCAAGTGTTTATGTTGAATCTATAGATACAAAATATTTAGAAATGGTTTGGTATAAAAAAATAATAATATATAAATTAGTTATGCATTAATTTGTTGTGTAAAGTTTATTTTTTTAATCAAGTGTTTGACATATTGCTTTTCTTCTAAATCTTGTGTTTAAATTAAAACTCTACAAAAAATTTCTTCTAAATTATGCATTTAAATTATTATGGAATGGTCTATTTCATGTAAATTTGTTAAGATAGATAATTGTTGGAGAATATTTTTTTTGTAACTAGATTGTTGTTCTTTCTATATTTCTAAGATACTTAAAAATTCTTTTTTGAAGAACTTGGTACGAAACAACAAAGTTTAAAAAGTATTTTTCAAACTAGAGAACTAAAATCAATAGAGAAATTAGAATCAGAAACAAATTTGCAATAATTGCAAAATATTTTTCTCAAAGAAGAAATCGAACCCACTGAATGCACAGTGTGTCCTTAGAGGATATTATTCCACTTAAGTACACGAGGTTAATGAAATATATTCTCTTAGGTTAGAATAATCTTACTCGCTAGTGTATCGATACTTATACTCATGATGTCAGTGAACCACTCAATGACACTAAAGTACACTTAGAATACTAGATTTAGTAGTAGAATAAGAAGTCCAGAAAATTGGTTGTTTTGAAATGAGAGAAAATTCCTGTAAAGGTAGTGTAAACAAATACTTATTGTGCATTTTCGTCAAGGTCACAACCTTTTGAAAAGTTATAACTATTAGGAAAGGTCATAACTTTTCATTAAAGTTAAAACTCTTCATTTTTCATTCACACATTTAAAACACATAGTTAGAAGAAGAATATTGTGTAGTCATGTTTGCTATTTTCATGTCTCACTTGAATTATTAGAGAATAAATAATGGCCATCTTAATAAACTGATCATTCACAATATATTAATTTTCAATTTAAAAAAGATAGACAATATAGTTTTAAAACCAAAAAGATGATAAACAATAGTAAATCGAATAAACTATCTTCGTTTACACATAAAGTTAGCAAGTTGAATTTATTTAGCAACAAACGACTCTTTCTAAATAATAAAATTTGTAAATCAATTTCTTTAAATAAATGTACTAGTATAAATATAAGACATAAAACCAAGAAAATAAATAAAATGACTAAAAGAATATGAGATATATATTTTTCTTTACTTAGATCAATCTCGTGATATTATATTAAATCATATGTATTACTTATACCATCAAATATAACATATTAGTTATATATCCTACAATACTATGTAGGGTATATAACTAATACATAGATTGGTTATACATAGGCTCAATATTTTTATCAAACATAATACTAAGTAATATCATACATAATATATGAACTATTCTTAATCCACCCTATGAATCGATCTCTCTCTCTCTCTACATATATATATATATATATATATATATATATATATATATATATATATATATATATATATATATATATATATATATATATATATATATTCCTTCCATCCGGAATTGTTTGTCATATTGCGTTTTTCAAAAGTTAATTTGACTAATTCTCAAAGTTAAATTAAAATACATTAATTCGATATTTTAAACAAAAAAATTAGATATTCTAAAACTATATGAAAAATACTATAAATTGCAATTTTTTGCATATCAATATGATGAAAAAATATATCTTAAAATGCTAGTCAAAGTTTATATAGTTTGACTCTAAAAATAGAAATCATTATAAACAATACCGGACGGAGAAAGTATAAGGTAACTTTGATTTGTGGACAAATATTATCAATTAGATACTCATGATCATCTCTATAAAATTGATATGATTTGCTTTAAAGAAATGCATTATTTAGTGCCTTTGTCTAGGTAAACCGTACGTTTATTTGATAAGTATGTGCACTTCTAAAAATATACTTTTATTTGCACTTTGATAAGTATATGCCAATTATAATTATTTTTTTTTTAAATTTAGGTCCTGTTTCCAATGAAACATTCCTACCCTTCCAATTAAGTATGGTAGACCTAATTTCAATTGTTTCAAACTTCATTATATAAATATAAGTAATACATTAATTCAAATCAGGTATGATATCCATTCATCACATCCAAAGGTTATTTTTCGAAATGAGTGATGAAATGCCAAAGAAACATATAGATATGCAATATCATTAGTACATACCATAAATGCGATATGAAGTATATATTGTGATAAATTAATAATAATATATGTACTTATACTTCACAATTACATAGTGATTATCATAGTTAATGACAATTTAGTACTCCAAGCAATTAAAAAAAAGGACTATATAGAATGATGAGCCACGTGTCCATACAAAATAAGGTCATTGATTATGTCATAGTCAGACCAACACGTGTCCCAATAAAAGAGGTCTGGTTGACTTACATTTCAACCATTCATAGTACAACATTCTCTAGATTATTGTCTAATATTTTTAATAATTTATAAAAAAATTGGGATTATATATTTAAGTTTTCTTATTTGCTTAAAAGAAAGGGAAAATGCACAAGTACCCTCTATATCTATGTCGAAAATTCTAAAGACACACTTATACTATACTAAGATCCTATTTATAAGTAATTTTCTACTCCTTTTCAGCCTACGTGGCACTAGCTTGAAAAAATAGTCAACCAGTGTTGAGCCCACAAGATAGTGCCACATAGACCGAAAAAGGAGTAGAAAATTATTAATAAAATAAGTTCAAGGATAATAGGACCTTAGTATAGTATAAGTGTGTTTATAAGATTTCGAACATAGGTTAAACGAGTACTTATGCATTATCCCTAAAAGAAATAATTAGGTAGTGATTTAAAAGGTTCATGCATGGAAAGGTACATGAAATCAGAGTCATTCTCTAAAGAATTATTTCACAAAATGCCAAACAATGAAAAATTCTTAAATTTAGAAAATCATATTTTTTAATAATTGAAATGATTTAATTTATTGATTATTAAAAAAATATTATTTAAAGCCATAATAAATTCAAAAAAATAAATAAAATTTGTTTATGCTCTATCTAATTAATCAATACCAACATATGGAGTATATTTTAAAGGTTATATTATTTGAGCAAATACTAATGAAGCAGAGCTGTTTAATTTCAATTAGAACGACAGAGTATATTTTGATCAAGAATCTTCGATTTTCAATAAGGACACATGACAATTATCCAAAATTGAATTGCTTATTATTTGAGCAAGAACTAATCGTTTCCAATTAGGAAAAGAAGAGTATCTTCTAGTTGTAAGAGTCTATTTTCGATAAGGACATATGACAATCATTCTAAATCGAATTACTTATTATTTGAACAAAAGCTAATAAAGGAGGGCCGCTTACAATTAGGAAGAGATGAGTATGATCTTTTGATTAAATTACATTTTCGACGAAGACATATGATAATGATGTAAAAAATTAAATTATTTATTATTTAAGTAAAAACTAGCAAAGCAACGATTAATCTATAGAAAAGGAATTGATTATTTTTTTTCCCTTCCCCTTATGAGGGTGGGGGCCTATAACTTTTTGAAGTGATTGGATTGCACCATTTGCACATAAGTTACTTTAAAGAATTGGTGGTGATGATTAAGCCTCTCTTGTATATGTTCATCCAAAATCATATGTTTAGTTAGTTAGTGAGGAGACAATTAACATGTGGTGATCATATGTTATTTTCCCCCATATTAGGTTTAGTTCAATATGTTTGCTTTAACCCTAGTGAAGTATATCATATGCCCACTATATATCTTCACTATGCATTTTAGAAAGTTTTTCAGTATTTTCATATTTTATTATGTGTTTTTTTGTAAGTTGATTCGGTTGAAAAATAATAAAAGAATCTTGTTTTATAATAGATTCGAAGTGAAAAAAATCTTTTGTTCCTAATAGTGTCTAATTTATGGACGATGATAAGTAGGGGCGAAGCGGTGGGGTGGGGGTGGGGGTGGGGGTGGGGGATTATTTTTGCAAATAAAATATATACTATATCAAATTTCAATTACTTTGTTGTATATAATTAAAATTAGAATTTTTAAAACCGTTCTAATTATTTTGATACAACTTCGATATTGATACTACATTTTAAAGACTTTATGTAAGAGTTGCATTAATGTCTCATTGTTATATATGTAATGTAAAATAATAGTAACTTTTAATGTGATACACAAAGTATTGATCAAGAGTATCATAGATTCGTTGAGTGTAATATTTTACAATAAGAGTTTGTATTTATGCATGCAATGCTCAAGAAAGATTTGATTTACGTGGCAGAAATTGCAACCATGCAAAGGTTGCACTCCTAACTCATTATTAAAAATAAAAATAAATGTTTGTTGTATCTTAAGAACGAATACTGAGTTTTGTTTTTATCGGCATTCAAAATCTGTAATGAAGTTCCGACTAAAGCAAGACTCATTTGGGGGTGACACTTTCAATAGAATTTTCTCCATACCCTTAAAATGTCTGGCTTAAGAGTAAAACAATCCAACAGTGCAGGAGAACCTTAATGAGTTGCTAATAAAAAAGAAATTACTAGATAATGTGCAACATCGGTACATCGCTAGAATTTGTGAAAAAACTTACTAATCTTTAGCCAATTTGTATACTTTACATTTCATTCTGGTTCGACTAAATTTATTTTTATTAATTTCTTGTTATAATATGGGATAAGAAACTAGTATCCCTATGACTGGAATTTCAGAGATACACCTTAATTAAACTAAGGTCATATTACTTTTTGATTCTTTGTTTTTTTGTAATTTTGTACATCTTTTTGGCGTACGTGGCCTCCAAACATCTCCCACACACCTCATTTAAGTAGAGTCACAGAGTGTGTCACATGAGTCAAAAGGTGTACAAAATTACACAAAAAATAAGTTTAGGGGTAATAGAACCTTAGAATAGTTAAAGTGTGTCTCTGAGATTTCAGTCATAGTCTAAGGGATACTTATGTCTTATCCCTTATAATATTAAATGAAAATTATCTCTCTACCTATGTAGGGTTAAAGTCTGCGTACATTTTATCTTCTACAGAAGCTACTTTGTTGAAAAATAGCACCGTATAAATATATATATTTAATCAGTTTTTAAAATTTTATGTGTATATATTAACTTTTGACTCCACTAACACAACTGTAACCCTTGGCGCAGTGATAAAGAGGGCTTAATTTTCTCACCCTACCCGAGCTTGAATCCCTACTCCCACATTTTAGTTTTATTTTTTATATGTTGAACCCTAATTCTCATTAATGTGTTATACAACTTATAATATTAAAAAAAACCATCACTTAAATTATTGCATCAAATAATGTTCGATTCGATTTGACTTTTTTAAAAAACAATTACATATCTATACTACCAAGTTAGGAGTAATGCTTACACAAATGATTAATCTTATATAAATATAAATTAAAATTCTTTGGCGTCACCAAGTTCGTCACTTAAGATATTAAAGCCACAAAATGGTTTATAAAAATGTAATTAATTAGTGGAACTCGAGAGAATTAGTGGAAAAATCACAGTAATCAAGAAAAGTTAATTAAAAGTAAAGCAGTAATTAAGGGCATGTGAGTAGAGTACTGCAAAATGATAAATCTGCTTATATCGAGAGAATTGCTAGATGTGGAAAGTTCTTGATTTAATTTAATTAAATTAATTAAGTCGCTAATTGCATGATGTGGAGTTATCTCCTCCATAATAATTAAAGTTGTGTGCACTTTATGTTCACTTTGACTAGCTATCATAAATCTCCTTTTTCTATAGATTTACTAAATTAAATTTTGAGGATAGTTGACTTTGCATCATAGTACCTAATCACAAATTCATAAAACATATATAGGAGGAACTACATTTATAATATAAGGGCGTGAAACAAGTACTTTTAACTGATTTGCCTGTTTTTTTTTATATCATGTTTGCTATGTTTATGTGGAGAAAATGAACGAAAAATGAGATGAATATACTATTTTAAAATTAATTGATAGATGGTCTGATCTGTTATGATAGATTGAAAGAGATAAAGAGGAAATCAATCTCTCATTTCTATCTATTGGTGAAATAGCTATTTATTGTTGATCCATCTAAAATAAAGCGATATTATGTGATGTAGTTGATCTACGTCATACGTAGAGTGACCAAGCTCTTTTAAGTCATATCCGTTCTCTTTATCCATCAGTCTAATGCATGAAGTGATCTTATTGAGGAAAAATTTCAAAATATAGTTGTCTTGCTTGACGTCCAGACACATTCCCCTCTCTCCCTGATATAGTTCCACCTAGAAAGAAAGAGCGTAGTGTCCCGATCTGACCTGTGGGTCCGCTAACGTATAGTGGGTCCACTAATATGTAGCAAGAAGTTGAGTTTAAACTGGCGAACCAGAGTTACTTTCGGAACAATATTTCGTACATGTGAATGTATGCATGCATCAATAGTTTTGTTCTTTGCTTCTACTAATTATACCTTGTTTGGTACACTTTTTCAAACTACGTATAATCAATGATACATTCTACTTGATATTATGTATAACTAATAAACGACAAACCATGATATTAGTAATGGAAGGGTCTCTCGAGGGATAAAATTGTCCAAAATCATATAAAATATGTAGATTCAGTTTCAAGTAGCACATGGTGATCAAGCTAATGTAGTAGTTTATGTTGTTCCTTGTTCAGTCAGTGTAATACATGATTTGAAATGTGTAATTTGACACATATATCTATATATTACATGTCGAAAATACTGAATTCATCGTACTTTTGAAAATATACATATATCTATGTTACATTTCGAAAATACTGACAACTAAACTCATATAATGTAAGCTCCATCTTACTTTCATTAGATTGAAGGATACAATATCTCAGAGGACAACTCTATTTAAGTTAGCTGCAACAATCTGTTCATAGAGGAATCTGAATGGCACGATTCGATTGTTCTTCAATGACTTATAATTCATCATGCTTAGATGCATATCCTGCAAAGTAACAGATTTTGTGTAGAACGTAAATCAGACAAAGAATCTTAATGGCAACAAGTATACTTTAGTCTCTGATTCTTTTAATTAATAGGCTATCAATTTCACCAGAAAGGTGGCACACGAGGGGGGCCGAACCTTACCTCCAAAAATACATCACGAGATTGATTGCAGTCGATCTCTCCAGAAAAAAAAAGCTAAAATAAGGATTACATTTCAATTCTAGTCAGTATGCTTGGTACATCAACCAAGCAAAAGACAGGTACGGTTATTTTCTTAAGGGAAAAGGGGCAAATATATGTATCAATTTAGTGATTTAGAGTAGATATAACCTTCTTAAAAAGATGTGCATAGACCCCTCCGTCGTCTAACAAATAGTGCATATTTACCCCTTTTAAACCAGTTTTAGGATTTTACTTTAATTCAGTCGGTTAAAAAAAGGAAGGGGAGGGGGGGGGGGGGGGGGGCTAAATAAGAAGTATGCACCATTTGTTATAGGGTATATATGCACCACTTTTTTAGCAAGAGGTATATACACTCTAAATCTCACAGTTGAGGGATATATTTGCCCCTTATTCTACATATTTAGTATTGTATTGTCTTTTCTTTTGTTTGGGTCGGGAATTGGGGGAGGAGGGCATTTGCACTCGAGAGGAAGGACATTTTTCCTTTCATATAATCTCGTCTCGAACCCTGGAGGTTTAGAGGAACCATTTAAAAGGTTTAGAAGCAATATAGAAGAGGCAATGGATTGGAAGTGTAGGAATCCTTGTAACTGTTAATCCCATGATCCCAGAGGCTGAAGGAATAAATTCGTTTGTCTCAATCTAAAAAAGGTTAATGGAGGTATGCATAAGCCTATAATCTAAAAAGTAATGGTTGTTGATGCCTGAACAACATGTCACAGCCAGCAAAACCGAATATCATTAACATGTCATAGCCAACAAAAACCGCCTTTTCTTTTCAATGTCAAGAATAAAATGCATACACATAATTAGAACATAAAATGGGCTTAGTAATTTGACCTGATGATGTCGTTTTAAAGAAGAAAGATATTTCCCGGCTAGCAGACTGAGGTGAGTCAGAACCATGAACACAATTCTCCTGTAAGTTCAGCCCACATATGGCTCTGACACTGTATGTGTAAAGACAGTTGAAAAAAACATGTCTTGTTCAGAATTAACAAAAGCCTAAAAATAATTTTCAATGTAAAAGGACAACTTGGGCTGACAATTTCTTTAACTATGTGCTATGTATGGAGTCTAAGGCACTACCAACAACTTTAACATCGTCAATCATTGAGGTAGTCGAGAACCAAACTTGCAAATGCTCATGACAAAGAAAGCGAGAAGATGCTAGCTGTTATAGATATAATGTTAATCATATCTGGCACGAGAAGAGTCACATAATTTGAAAGAATATCAGTAAAAATAATGTATTATTTCCATAAAGGAGACAACTTCTTTGGGGAAGTAACCTCATACTAAGGGAAATCAAAGATACACATATTTCACTATGTTTCTTTTTTAACAAGCAAATCTTTGAGAAAGCATTTTTTTTAATTTAATAACCATGGTGTTGGGGCCAGCTTGAGGCTTTCTCGCACCTCGACTAATTCTACAGGATACTTGCCACCCCCAAAAGCAATAAGTGTCATAACTCTGTCCACCAAGTCTACAACAAAAGGAAAAAAATCACCTAGTGTTTTTTTCTTTATTAATATTTGAATCTGAGATCTCATGATTCTCAACCTACTTCATTGCCACTAGGTCACATGAGTTAAATTGAGGTAGTAACCCTTTTTTGCAAGGAAGGAAAACTTATCTATGGCTATCTATTTAGTTTTCTAATATTCTAACTATATTGCCCATGCAATAGTAATAGACGTAAAAATAGAAAAGAAAAGGAAGAGAGGAGGTCTAAACCTGTGAGGATGAGTAACCTTTGCCTTGAGTGGGTCTGTGGGACCAATTAATGCACGCCAATCAGCTATGGCATTCCCTTTCTCCAGAACCATTATCAACACTGGACCACTGCCGATAAATGGTTAACGAAGGAAAAAAGGAGTAGTAAATGGATGAGAAGGGAGGAGGAGCAGCTGTAGAAAAATCTCACAAGAAATCAGTCTATGAAACTATTCTAATTCAATCAGTAAATGAATAGCATATATCCGATTGACAGATCTTTCACTAATTACATGGACAAAAGACCTTTTTTTTCCTCAATAAACAAGGTACTTTATTTGAAATGGATGAAACGGCAGCAATCAGTTATATCAAACTAAATCTTTAAACCACTCAAAAGATTCGTACAACTTTCTAAAGTATGTACTTTTTGATGAAGAGTTTTCTATATCATTCATACAAAATTTATATCTCTATAAAGGTTACTATATCATTTAGAGAACTTATTTTTGTTTCTTTCTATTGAAGAAAATATATCTTTTACAAACCTTTGTTCCATTCAATTGTGTCTCAAGTATACGATTACACAACGAAGATACTTGGACTTCCTTTTGATTTAAAACACTTCAACGATGATAGACATTCCAAAACCATCCCACTCCAAAAGGCACATAAAACATGCTCAACCATATGAAAAAGGAAGTGATTCACATACTTCTTCATCCTTTCTCACACAAAACACCCCATACAGAGTTTTCCCTATCTTTGCAAATTATCCAGGTGATTTTGCAATACTTATCATTCACAACAAAAATAGCTGCCTTACAGGTGCTTTTGTCTAGCAAATGCCTCGATGGAAGTAACATCCTTCATCACCACTGACTGAACAGGGAGTAGAAAACACTAAAGCTCCCATTTTTCTGTCAACAAACAAACAAGGGTTTTTGCTTCCTGTCCGGCTGTCCCATATTTCCAAAACCATACAACGTATGCCACCTTCCAATCGTTCTGATCGCTGAAGAGCCTCAAGTCTCACTTGTTTGGAATATTAATTAATAGGTTCTTTCGTATTTGTTCGGAATTGACTAATTATATTCTTTATATGATTTTTTCTTGGGTTCTATGGCTACTGTCTTGGGGAAATGATCATTGATGATAACATGGATTTAATTGAAGTTAAATACTTGAGTTTGTGTTATTCTAATCCGTAAAATTCAATCTATCCTTTACTCTTTCTAAGTGATTTCCTCATATTTGTTGCGTTCTGCTGAGTCGTTGTGATATGAAGTGGTATCAGAGAATTATCACTCAATATACTACTTCCTGTTGTCCTGTTAAAAAAGCAAATATAATAGCTCCAATCTAGAGGCAGATGCAACAGTCATGTTAGGCTGCAATGCCTTTTGGTTATGTAACAACTAACAACCATCATCAAATATTGTCCATTTTCAAAAGGAAATGATTCTTTTCTTTACAAATTCTTAGCTTAACCGTATAAATGTTCTCAACAACCACTTGATACCAAATTAAACTAGCCTACACCCTATACTATAACCTGCAGTTTTTACTTCCCTCAAAACGGAATGGGGATTACTAGAAAATTCAGAATCAAATACCATCTCTAGACGGGAAACGTTTACCTTGTCATGTATTCAACAAGGCTTGGAAAGAAGCTCCTTGAAGAGTGCTCAGCATAAAAGCTTTTCACACGATCATCATCAAGCTGAATGAGCGATTCCTCTGTGATTTTGAATCCATGATTGAGAATTGTCTCCTTAACGGAATTTGTATGGTTTCCAGAAACACCATCTGGCTTTATTATAGCCAATGTCCTTTCTGTTTCTGTAGAAGAGTCTGCCGAACATCTACAACATTAGAACATTGACAAAAGAGAAGCACAGAATGTGAGTATTATAGCTGACTCCAATTGAATAAAGTCGAATGGCTATAGAGAACTAAAGTCCGACCAACTCACGAGAAACGAGTTAGATATCTTACACACTCAAGTAACAGTTATTATCTCAGAAAGTCACCTCTCTTCTCGATTCCAATTTTCTTCACAAAGAAAGTGACTTTCTAAATAATAACTATTAGCTGAATGACCATATAAGAAATCTAAGTCGAGTTCACATGTAGACATTGAAATTTTGTGGACAAGCCCAACCATATTAGGGTTATTGGAGGTCGGCTACTCTACCCTAAACTCTAGCTCACGCTTATATAAACGGTAGTATCTCGAATATCCCATAAACTCGATTCACAATGTTTAGCTGACTGCAGTTATTTTCCAGACTTGAGAAAATTTATTGCAAACAACACAATAATAGGGACAAATAACCACAATAATAATTGTATAAAAGTCAAGAATATGGCCTTGATCTTCAAAATCACCACTAATACTTCAATCCTAAACTTGTTTTGGGAATTAATTATAGGAATGCTTTGTATCTATTCATTTTCAGTACCAAAAATGGTTTGTGCAGATAATAAAAAAGACAGTAAGCAAGTGAAACTCACCTGTTAGGAAGAGAGAGAATGAACAGCAGGAAGAAGGGAAGCAACATTTTAATGAAGAATTGAAGAAACTGAAAAAGATTACAAAACATTGCAACAATTTTACCTAATTGATATAAGAATTTCAGAAACAATTATATTTGGGGGAGAAGATGCTCATTCGGACTAGCCACTTGGACTAAGGGGCGAAAATCCTTGGACCCATAGTTGCCATTATTTTTTTTAAAGAGTAACATGAGTTTTAATTAGGGCAATTATCGGTTCGGTTCGATTCGATTTTGGAGTTAATTGATTTGATTTATTCATTATTAATTTGTTAACAAGATAAATCGTTAGAGAGCCCTTTGACTTATTGATCGCTGTCAGTTTGATTATTAATTTAACAGTTAAGATTTGATCAAAATCACTTAATTAGAAACGAGGTGACGAACTAAATGAACAACGCACGTGATTTGGCATATTGCATTTTGCTAATAAGTAAAAGTCGACAAATTATAAAATAATCGAGAGTTGGGACAACTAGAAATGAAATTATGAGACCACAGACTAAGTCGATCAACAGTTTTATATATCAATAGTATAAATATAGAATAATTGGGGGTTTGAGATAACTTAAACATGCATATAAAGGAGATGTGGATGTTAAGGTGGATGTGAAGTCATACTAGGAGCGAAAAGCGAAGAAATGATAATATTTGAAAAAATATAGGAGTAACCTTTCTGGTGGACAAGATGATGAAAGCGAGACTGAGATGATTTGGACATGTGGAGAGCAGATGCATAGAAGCACCTGTAAGGAGGTGCGGAAGGTTGGTTATAGAGAGTACGAATAGAGGTAAATGTAGGTCAAATAAGTATTGAAGAAATGTGATAAAGACATGATATGATGCAACTTCAGGTCACAGAGGATATAATTAACCCTAGATAAAAGGGTGTGGTAAAAATGTATTAGGATAGAAAGTTGGATGGTATTGTGGTATATTGTCTTTGCTTAGGGTGGCTGGTGATTGCGATGGTAAGTTGTATTATTGTAGTTTTCTCATTGTTTATTATGTTTTCTTGTAATTTATCCTAATACTATGTTATTTCAATTATCACATGATTTTATTGTTTTGGCCGACTTTTGCACTTTTTCCTTGTTATTTGTTATATTCCCTTCATTGACTCCTTCATCTTTATACTGAGATTTATTGCACTTGAGTCGATGATCTTTCACGCACAGAATGTTTACTTCTACGAGATAGTGATAAGATATGTGAACATTTTATTATTTCCAGATCTTTTTATGAGATTTCACATACTCTGTTATTATATCGAAATCACTAAATGAATAACCTATTATCAAGATTTTCTTTCGTTTGCTTCCTTCTTCTTTTCATATTCATATTAAATATGTTGAACATTTTTATTATAAAATAATTATACAAGCTTATGAGTATTTTAATAATTTTAAAAATATATATATATAAATTATATTTTTTTAAAGTCAAATATTTTTCCCTAATAAATGGCCAAACACATGAAAAATAATTTGCCAACAATATTAAAAAAATTTTGATCAAAGGCCAGCTAAATATCAAGAGTGTAAAAAAATCATTTACACTAACTTTATACACAATCAAAATTAAATTGATCCTTAATTTTTACACGCCATCTTTATTGCCTTTTGACTTATTAAATTGATCACTTTAATATAGGGGTATTAAATAGACGGATTGAGTTGTACTTAATAAAATTAAAATAAATTAAAATAAAAATGAATTAACCTAAACAAATAAAATGTTAACTCAAATTCAAATCCTCTTATTAATTCCTACCCGCCCCAACTAGAAAACCTATATCTAAAGAGGCAAAACTCAAATATCAGGTTCAGTTTCATTTATAAAAGGAAAAATAACTTAAATACACCACTATAAGTTTAGTATTCTCTAATTTTTCCTTCTTTTTTAAAATATTACATAATTTTTATTTTTATTTTTTTATTTTAGTAGAAGTTTAGAGATACATAGTCTTCTCTCTCCTATAACACACACTTCCCCAATATCATGCCTATTTTTTCGCCACTAAAACACTTAATCTTCTGAATTACTTTTTGAATTTTGAATTATTAATTTTAATTAAAAACGTTTCACAACATTTAATATGAAATTTTGAATTTCAAAATTCAAAAAATTTGAAATTTCTGAAAATTGGACTATTGTTTCTGGTTCTTCTTCTTCTTCTTACTCCATCATCCGTCTATAGTTCTTCTTCTTCTTCTTAATCCATCATCTGTTCTTATTTTCTTCTTTTTTTTCTTCTTGTTCATTGCTATATTACATCAGCCGTCTCCAGGTCTTCTTTTTCTTCTTTCTCCATCATCCGTTATTCATTTTTTTTTGTTCATTGTTCTATTACATCATATTAATGGATCCTTTTACTAATACAAGGATTTATGATTCGGACGATGAAATTTGGAAAGAAAATAGAAAAAAGTCTTTGCATGATCCTATGAATGTTCGGAAGGATTCAAACAAAGATTTTGAGGAATCATCTAAATCAAAGGTTGACAAAATACACCAAAAATAAAAAGATAAAAGAAGCAGTAACCATTGTTGTTGAAATTAGTAAAAATTTTAGTAAAGGAATCCCATATGTATCATGAATTTTTGAAAATTGTTATCATGTATCAGACAATAAGTTTAATACATAAGTACTCAGTGTGTTATAGTGTGCTAGTCGATGCATTGATACATGAATTAGATGTGTATCATATGATTTCCTATGTATCAAGAGTTTTTGAAAATTGTTATCATGTATCAGTCAATAAGTTTAATAATTGCGCCATCGAGTGTGCTTGCTGATACGTATCGACTCAGTGTGTTATAGTGTTTAGACGATGCATTGATACATGAATTTGATGTGTATCATATGATTTTCTATGTATCACGAGTTTTTGAAAATTGTTATCATGTATCAGTCAATAAGTTTAATAATTGGATGTCCATAAAAATGTCTTCAAACTAGATGATATAATCTTGAATTTTCAAAATTTGAAATTGTTATCCAATTACGTACTGAATTAATGCTTATTAATGAACTGTTGCCGTAATTTAAGCTGATTTAGATAACAAATTTAAATGTTCCGTTTTTCCCCCTTTTAATCTTAACAGTTTTAAGTTACTGTGTATCATTTACCATGTATCACAACATACTAATGTATCACGCCGCAGCAATTTTAAGGGATTATTAGTAAATACTAAATTTGTCGGGATAGTATGTAATTATTGTATTACACTATGGGATTCCTTAAATTTATATTTTATAAATTATACTACTTAGCCAAACTTTTAAAATCCATTTATTTTTGAAAAATTATTATTTCTTTTCAAATGTATTTTTGTGAGAAATAATTTATGTTTGATCAATAAATTTAAAAGCACTTTTGAGCGGTAAGAACTAAGGAGAATCTTTTTTTAAAATGTTTTTAAATGTATTTTAAGTGCTTTGAGAAAAATCTGATTATAAATTTTATATTTTTTTAATAAAAAAAGTGCTTATGTTATTCGTATAAAATATTTATTTTCTCCAAATAAACTTGGTCAAATACCTAATTATTTAAAAGTACTATTTATAAGAAATAATTTACTCTTGACTAATAAATTTAGAATGTGAATTAGATTCAAAATCTTGTTTTACAAAACTTGGACTCTATACACCAAATTATCTATTATACAAGTTGAACATATATATCTGCGAAAACGATCTATTTAATATAAAAAATCATAAAATTAAATATAAATAATTATACCATAAAAATAATATAGCTAACAACATGTTTATAATATAGTCCAACAAATAATACGTGCCAACAGTAATATAAGATATGTTAGATACTAAATAATTTTATAATGTGGCAGCCCAACTAACAAACAAATCAAGAGATTTGATAATAGTAGTTATAAAATAAACGGAAAAGGGCCTAAAATACCCTCGAAGTATTGAAAATGGTACACAATTACCCTCCATCCACCTATTGGCCCCCAAATACCCTTCACATCCACCTTTGGGTCCAAATTTACCCCTTCATTAACGGACCAAAATTAAAAATACGAAAAAGGGCCTAAAATACCCTCGAAGTATTGAAAATGGTACACAATTACCCTCCATCCACCTATTGGCCTCCAAATACCCTTCAAATCCACCTTTGGGTCCAAATTTATCCCTTCATGAACGGACCAAAATTAAAAATAATTAAATAATATTTTTAATTACGTGGCACTCAATCATTTGTTGTAATTTAATATTTAAAATAATTTTAAACCCACCCATTTTAACTAAACCCGCCCCACTTGATCCAATTTAAAAAAATTAACCCATCTAATTAAAATATCCCAAAATCTTATTCCTCCCATTTTCACAATTTTCATGACTCCATTGTCTTCTTCTTCTTCTTCTTCTTCTTCATGAAGAAAATGTCAGCTTCTTCTTCGGTTTCTTTCCCCGAAGAACTTTAATGGGTGGGTTTAAAATTATTTTAAATATTAAATTACAACCAATGATTGAGTGTCACGTAATTAAAAAATATTATTTAATTATTTTTAATTTTGGTCCGTTCATGAAGGGGTAAATTTGGACCCAAAGGTGGATGTGAAGGGTATTTGGGGCCAATAGGTGGATGGAGGGTAATTGTGTACCATTTTCAATACTTCGAGGGTATTTTAGGCCCTTTTCCGTATTTTTAATTTTGGTCCGTTAATGAAGGGGTAAATTTGGACCCAAAGGTGGATGTGAAGGGTATTTGGGGGCCAATAGGTGGATGGAGGGTAATTGTGTACCATTTTCAATACTTCAAGGGTACTTTAGGCCCTTTTCCGTAAAATAAATTTATTTTAAACATAAGAGATTTTAAAATATAATTTTCTTTCTCAATTGGAAAGTGACTACCAGAGATTAATTTCACACAAAAAATAATAATAATCAAGTAGCTAGTTAATAAGAATCATATAAATTAATTTTAAAATAAGATAATTAACATCAAATTTCATAAGAAAAAAAAGTATAAAAACAAATTTTAGGCACATTTTTAAAAAATAAAATAAAATAGTCAAGCGTAGCGAAAGACGATTATAAAATGAGAAATCGAATTCTGACCAATAAATAAACATTCAAATAACCACTCAATTACTAAAATTTTCTAATACAATTAATTAATGTTCTAAAATGATTTTGTTAAGCACGTTTACAGCTTTTGCAATTAGAAAATGTGACATGAGACAATCTGTTGTTGTTACCAAATTGAGCTTTTAATAAAATCTTAAGTATTTAGGGAGATATAGAGTTCTTGAGATTTGTTAATACCTTCAAAAAGCATATGGGAATCACGTTCAAGATCCATATTTATATTTCCATCTAATATGTAAGAGCTATTCAACGAGTTACGATTTTAACTTTATAAATTTTGAATCGTAAATTAAAACTTCGATCAAGTGATAATCATTCGGTGCTAAATTTAATATTTATATATAGTTAAATGTTTTTTATAACATAGGTATATTACTTGAACTAAAACTATTAAATTCGATCGAACTCGTATGTGAACTCCTAGTTCCATGCTCATCTATTTTCTCTTCACTATCTCACCCGTTGGATGGTTGTTACCTGTCATATTATATTGTATTGTGTTGTCTAAATATAACGGCTATTCTGATTGTTATTTAAATTTCATTTTATTGTCTCGTTTTAATCTATGTAATGATCGATTTAGTGTAATCACATTGTTACCTTAATATTTTCTTCTTATTTTATCTTTACTCGTTATTTTTAGAATTAATAATCACATTTAAACCTTTACCTTAGTTTTTAATAATAGCTCTACTCCATACCCTACTTTTGTTTTAGATATATCATTCAAATTATTAACGTGTATCATTATATAACAACAAGAAAACAATACAGTCTATCCAAATACTATATTCATTGAAATAATACAACACAATGTAAAACATGTATAAGGCCATTATTTTAATGTTATGTTTGTTTTCAAGAAACACGTCTCCCACTCATAATTCCATCTATATGTTTCTTTATATAACTAGCCATTTCAACAACAACATTGTTTCTTCTATCTTTCATTTAACAATAACAATCATGGAGTCTCCAATATTGAACACCTTCACTAAGAGTAGCCATAATCATCCCTCCAAGAAGAAGACGCTGCCATCAGCGCGACTCGGTGGGGGAAATGGAGAGAAGACAATACATCAAGTATTCATGGCAGCTAAGTTTATAGGAAGAGTGAAAGTGAAGTGCATGGTTGAGAAGGTTAAAAAATATTCAGACTCATTAGTGAAAGAAATAAAAGAAGGTGGTAAAACCCTAGAGTCAATTCAACAAAATTTTATTATGCAAACATCTTTGTCTGTCCCTCTTATGACACCTTCCTTTAAGTCCAATCACAAGGCAAATTTGAGCAAAAAATGATCTTTATATGGTAAATATTCTTCTTTCAAATATGTTCTTTTACATTAGTAATACTTTCTTAGTACGCCATCTGTCTCAATTTATGTAACACATTTTCCTTTTTAGTATTGCTGAATGACAAATTCTTATATTTAATACTTTCTCCGTCTGTTTTTATTTGTAATGTTGTGCGAAAGTCAATTTGACTAATTTTAAAAGTTAAATTTGGTTACATTAATTTGATATATTGAACAAAAAAGTTAGATATTTAAAAACTATACGAAAAGTGCTATACATTGCAATTTTTTGTGTATTAATATGATGAAAAAATATACAGTAAATTATTAGTCAAAGTTTTTACAGTTTAACTCTAAAAATAGAAAATATGACAATTAATAGTGAACAGAAGAAGTAATAATTTGACTTTAAAATGCTTAATTCATCCTCGACAAGATAAAATTATACCTACACAAACACCTATGACATTCTTCAAATCATGTATTTTATGAGATTTTTATTTTTATATTTTAAATTTCATTTCAAGTCAATCAACATTATACGAATTGAGGCGGAGGAAGTAGCGATTTGGTCAGTTAGAAGATATTTTCTTTGATCATAAGTTAGCACAAATACTTTATAAATAATTTGAATTGTTAATTATTGTAATTTATAATATTTTTTTTTGTTACTTCTAAATACATAATTTTTATTTCAAAAGATATTAAAGATTTTGTGTACTAAAATGACACCCAACATTAATTAGTTTAACTCTAGTATTCGAATCAAGTTTTTTTTTTTGGCACGGATGACAGATAAATTTATGTAGAAAAAAATTATAATCTCGAGTAAATCTTGAAAGTTAATTAAGCACTATTAAAACTCAAATTCTTCTTTTGTGGTATAAATTAATATATAATATTATGTTGTTCTACATGTCACGACCCAAATATGCAAGTCGTGATGGCACCTATGTTCCCAACCAATAGGTAAGCCAACCCAACATATTAATCCAACTAAACCAACAAATGAGTAAAAAGACTAACACTTAGCAAGAATCTCCAACATTGAGTTCCTTATAAGTACGAAATGCGGAAGCTAAAATATATCACCCCAAGAATTGGTGTCTTAAGTACAAGAGCTCTAGAATACGATGCAAGTCTGAAACTAAAATGACAAATATAACTTAAGGGATATCCTGTCTAAATACTGAATAACATAATACGTAAAGATAGAGGGAGGTGTGGGCCACGGAACAGCCAAGCAGCTCACCACAACTCCAAGAACTTCAAGCCGGACTCAATTTGCTCCACGAGATGTGCTCCTACTCGGAATCGAATCTGCACCACAAAGAGTGCAACAAGCGTAGTATGAGTACGAAACCACGTGTACCCAGTATGTCTCATTGACCGACAACGAAGAAGTAGTGACGGGAGTTTATACAAAAAAAAATCGTAAATTATATAAGTATAAATATATATATATATATATATATATATATATATATATATATATATATATATATATATATAGATATATATATATATATATATATATATATATATATATATATATATCTATATATATATATATATATATCTATATATATATATATATATATATATATATATATATATTACACTCACTATTTAGGTTCCATCAATAAAGGTAATCAAACATCAAGTACTTTCCAACACCAAACAAAACATATAATCATCAAAATAAATGATGTGATGAAATGCAATGCAATATAACACCGTGTAATGAATTGTCTCAGAATACCCAGAACACACTCAACCGTATATACATGATACTCCTCGGAAATACATCGAGAGTTCATGACCCATGGGGGACTCGCGAGGTCCATATACTGACACGGACGATCTCCACGTGTCTGTTCGGACGATCTCAACGCACTATCATAATATCAAACAATTTTCGCACGGACGGTCTCCACGTGCCCAAATTACTATCTTAACCTCTCACCCTCCCAGCACGGACGATCTCCACGTGCCCAACCTATACTCAGTCTCATGTCTATGCATGTGCACAATATTGTTTCAATAGAGGGGATGATGATGCATCTGAATCAATCAATATGAACATAATACATAACCACCTCAATTATCACAACTATACGGGTGAAATAAACAAAACACACTCGCACGAGGAATTCAAGTCAATAATATATCAGCTAATGCCCATATGCTTTGGCATTCTCAAATTTCAATCCACATTCTATAATAGAAATTTTCCGTTTCATAACACCGGTACTCGTACCAATGCCCGACACACCATTGATACGAGACCACCATCTTTCCCCTTTACCCCTTTGTCTATTTTCATTTTTAATCTTTAATTAGGGAAACGTCCTTCAACAAGTCTAAAAGTCTTAACATACCTCAAGTGTCGAGCTCGTGTCACGAATCCTCAAGATAGTTCCTTCCCTTTTCGTTAAGTTTTGGAATGTTCACGATCTACCAATGATGCAATATTCATAAGTAAGCGAGTTTGTGGACATACAAATTATTATATGTATATCATAGACCCTAAACTCATTCATATCTCTAATCAAACGTCAAATCTTGGTATAATTTATATGCCAATTCGTCAAATTTCAAGCCAAGAACTTAACCTTAACCTCTCCAAATACCCTAGATTCAATGCTAAATCATATAATATACACCTAATAATTAATTACCTATCTCAATATATCAAAAACTAGTATCATAATTTGATAAAATAAATACAAATAAGAATTAATAAAGAAAATCAAGGAATACGATAATGCAGACCACGTTCTTTTTTTCGTTTTCTTCAAATGGTACTGTCAAATGTCTAACTTGTAAAGGAATATGCATATAATTGCATGAGAAACCAATTGTATCCAATGATTAAGCAATCATTGGTCGCCATTATCAAATAAATCCTATGCCACATTATAGTTTTAAAAAATACATTACAGTGACTATACATTACAATTTAATCCTCTCAAAATCTTATTTTATTATATTAATACAAGTGTACCATACAATTACACATAAACCTTTACAAATTTGGATTGATTTACCTGGAAATTTATGTTCTCCGCAACCGTTGGTCCCTCTCGTCTCCAGGTAGTTTCTAACCTTTATATATTTTTTTCTTCTTCTAAAATAACCTAACTGATTTGTTTTAATTATATAGTCAAATGGTAAGGGTTATTAAAAAAAATAATTTGACCCAATTATTATTCAAGTATATTAATTATAATATAGATATATGTATCAACTAAGTAATCCTAGTTATCAAATAGTTTAAAATACCTCTTAAATTTTCAAAAGAAGTCGAACTAGTCCTAGTTCTCAAAACGACCTAGCGGGTCGTTACATCACCTACCACTTAAACAAACGTTCGCCCTCGAACGGAAAAGAAAAGAGCTCACCTGAACGCTAAAAAAGATGAGGATATTTACTCCTCATGTCTGACTCTGTCTCCCATGTAGCCTCCTCCACTGGACGATGCTTCCACTGAACCTTTACTGAAGCAATCTCCTTGGACCTTAGCTTCCGAATTTGCCTATCCAAAATGGTGATCGGATCTTCCTCAAAAGTCAAATTCTGATCAAGTAACACTGAATCCCATTGAATCACATGATCACCACCCTGATGATACTTCTTAAGCATTGAAATATGAAATACAGGATGGACACCTGACAACCCAGGTGGCAAAGCCAACTGATACGCCACCTCACCAATACGCTCAACAATCTCGAAAGGACCAATATACCTTGGGCTCAACTTACCCTTCTTTCCAAACCTCATCACACCCTTCATAGGTGAAACCTTCAATAAAATCCTCTCTCCGACCATAAACTCTAAATCACGAATCTTTCGATCTGCATAACTCTTTTGCCTACTCTGAGCCATGAGAAGTCTATCTTGGATCAACTTGACCTTGTCCAAGGACTCCCTCAACAAATCTGTACCCCATGGTCTAACCTCAGATGCATCAAACCAGCCAATTGGAGATCGACATCTCCTACCATACAGAGCCTCAAATGGTGCCATCTCAATGCTCGAATGATAACTATTATTGTAAGCAAATTCCGCTAATGGCAAGAACTGATCCCAGTGACCACCAAAGTCAATCACGCATGCCCGCAACATGTCCTCAAGAACCTGAATAGTCCGCTCAGACTGACCATCAGTCAGAGGGTGAAAGGCTGTACTAAGATCCACCCGAGTGCCCAACTCTTTCTGCATAGACCGCCAGAAATGAGATGTAAATTGGGTGCCACGATCTGAAATAATAGATATAGGAACCCCATGCGAACGAACTATCTCTTGAATATAGATCTTGGCTAACTTCTCTGAGTTATAGGTAGTCTGAACTGGTACAAAGTGTGCAGACTTAGTCAGTCGATCCACGATGACCCATATAGCATCAAACTTACCCAAGGTACGTGGCAACCCTACCACAAAGTCCATAGCAATGCGCTCCCACTTCCACTCAGGTATGGGCATCCTCTGAGTCACACCTCCAGGCTTTTAGTGTTCATACTTCACTTGCTGACAATTCAAACATCGAGATACAAATTCTACTATGTCCCTCTTCATACGACACCACCAATAGTGTTGCTTCAAGTCACGATACATCTTAGTAGCCCCCGGATGAATAGAGTACCTCGAACTATGGGCCTCCTCCATGATTAATCTAGTCAAATCACCTGTACGAGGAACACAAATACGACCTTTAATCCTCAAAACTCCTTCACTATCAAGAATTGCAGCCTTGGCTTCTCCTTTTAACACCTTGTCCCTAATCTTACATAAATCACCATCATCAAACTGTTGAGCCCGAATCTGCTCCAACAAGGATGACCTAGCCTCCATATAAGCCAACACCTTACCAGATTTTGAAATATCAAGTCTCACAAAGCCATTGGCCAAGGATTGGACATCCCTAGCTAAATGACGCTCGTCGACCTGTAACATGGCTAGACTACCCATACTTACCGCCTTTCGACTCAAGGCATCTGCTACAATATTTGCCTTGCCTGGATGATAAAGAATAGTCATGTCGTAGTCCTTGAGCAACTCCAACCATCTCCGGTGCCTCAAATTCAGATCTCTCTGATTGAATATATATTGGAGACTACGATGATCCGTGAACACCTCACAATGCACACCATGTTGACACCCAATTTTGACCGACCTTTGACCATTTTTAGGAATACTATTCGATTAAATACGTATTTTAAATTTTAGAATTTTTAATCGACTTTGCTTGAAAATTATATATTTTTTAGTATGTTTTATTCTATAAAATTATCATAAATATTATTAAAATATTTTAAAATTATTAATGAATTTCAAATGTTAAAATTTAAATGATTTCCAATTATATAAAAAATATTTTAATATATGTAGTATTTTAATTAAATAGTAATTCCTACACTTTCCTTAAATTTTAAATTCTAGCCTATTCTATTCCAATTTCTTTCAATTCTAGCCACTTGAATTAGAGTTTTATTACAATCATAGCCTCTCTTTCATTCCAATTCTAGCCAAATTTTAATTACAATTTTAGCCATTCCGTATCTTACTCATCTAATTTCAAGAAGTCATCATTTGATCTCATCCGTCCATTTTAATTAATTCCTAGATCTAATCCTAACCCCTCATCTCTTCTAAAATCAATGGTCCATATTTAATTCACCTATTCTAACCTAAGTAGAACCCAAACCCCTAAAAATCATTCATTCTCCTCCCTCCTCTTCCTCTCCATCCGCCTCCCCTCTCCTCCATTTTTTCCGGCGAAAGCCATCATCGCCGGTGAGCTCTCCCTCTCGCTCCTTCTTCGTTTTCTTTTCTCCCTTCTTCCCTCTCCTCTCCTCCCCTCTTCTTCTCTTTTTCTCCTCATCTGACCAGCAGCCTGCGAGCCCCGCCAGAAGCAGCCGGCAACGCGAGGCAACCAGCGGCGACAGCCGCCACGCAACAGCGACCAGTGAGAGAGGGCAGCGCTGCAACCGGCGAACCCCACCAGCAGCAGCGACCGTCGAGAGCTCCGGCGAAGACAATAACGCCGACACCAGCGCCACCAGCAGCAGCGACAACAGCTAGCCGCCGCCGACCGGTCTTCTCTCTACACCTCTCTCGTTTTCTTTCCCCCTCTCTCCGCCTCCTTTGTTCCTCCTCATTCTCCCTCTCCCGTCGTCCCCCTTCTCCCTCTTTCTCTCTCTTCCCCTCTCTTTTCCTCCCGTCTCTCCTCTTTCCTTTCCTCTTCTCTTTGCAGGTAGCGACAGCCACCACGCAGCAGCAGCCAGGCGAGGCACCGGCGATGACAACAACTCCCACCAGCAGTTCCGGACAGCGAGACGACGAGCTCGATGAATTTGAAAACGGTTTTGACGGATTTTTTTTACAAATCCGTCCAGGTCTGCTCTCTTTTGACTAAAATCGCTTTTTTTTTAATTTAATTTTTTGGTGTGGCTGAATTTTCAATGCTTTGCTTGTCACATGTTAAAAATTATACGAAATCACTATCTTGAACAATTATATTGTTAATATTCTGTGAATTTTTTTTATTATTATTTCTTTGATCCATATAAATATGCTCTTGTGTTATATGCTTTAGTTCCTAGTATCCTTTGAGGTTTTCTACTGATTTGAAAATTTTAGTTTTTGACTCAATATTTGGCTTTCATAATATGTCCGCAATATGTTTAATCCCTCCTTTTCATTAATATTTGATTTGATCAATTGTTACTTGTTTATGACAACCTTATTTATCTTCCTTGTGTTATTTTGTAGAATAATATTAGTTATTTTAAAAATCTGATTTTGGCTCATTGGAAGTAAAAATATTTAATTGATTTCTTAATAATTCTTTTCCTTTTATTCTGTCAATTTGTGTATATTACTAATATATTGAATATCCTTATTTGATTTGTTTGGGTAATAAGACTTTAAACTGATTCGTATATGGTAAAATAATTTTTTGGCTCCTCTTTATTTAAGGAAAATATATTACTCTTCTTATTTTATTTTCTTACTTGTTTATATTTGGTAATGAAATATATTAATATATTTTCTGATTTGGATATCCTTTAAAATAAGGAAAATTGTATTATAATTTATTCCTTGAAATATTTATTTCCCTTATTTGTTCCCCCCTCCTCTACTATATAAAGAGACTCCTTTTATTCATTCAGACACTCATTCACTTTCAACCAAAAATTCTCTCATCACTCTCTCTTCTCTCATTGCTCTCTTGCTACTTTAAACAACACATTAATATTTCGATAAACATTCAAGTGCTCTTCTTCGCTACCTTGCTTTTTGCTTTTGTTCGAGTAAAGGTTGAATCAACTTGCTTTTCATTGCTACCATTTCTAATCTACTCAAACGTTATTTGACTGCTTTAACAGGTTTCAAACTTGAAGTTCAAAGTTGAAGATTAATTGAAGAAAGATTTATTTGTTTATTTGAATGTATATGTATTTGTTTATTTTTTCTCCTATTTTATTTATTCAAATGTTGTAACAATTGTAACTCTAAAGATCATATATAATAAATTCATTTGGGGGTCGTCTAGGGGAGGGGGATTTATATGCTTATTTGTTCGTTATAATTTTTAGAAATCATGCCTATAGGTTTGTCTTTAACCACCTAGATTTAATGTTTATAGGTGTTATAATCTAATCAATTTTCAATTTGCTTGACACTTTTGTTAATAAGTCTTAAAAAATAATAAATTAGATTCCGTTATTTTTTTAATGTTAAAATAAAATCATAATAATTTAGTAGGCTGATTAGGTGTTTTAACAATGTTATAATTTAGCATCATCTTGTCATGTAGAAACCATGTCTAAGGTTTAATTTGTTCATAACATTTAAATTTACAAAATTAGGCATATATATGTTATTTTTTTGAACACCTAGAAATCATGTCTATAGGCTTGTAAATAAACTCTAACATATCCATAAAAGATAATAAAATTCGTTTGTGCATATTTGTGCCCTCCCCCTAAAATTAGTTAATATTATTTGATTAGTAATCCTATTTGTTTTCTTGACAATTTTCGCATTTTATGATGCAATATGTTGTATCCTTAAAATAGTGATAATAATTTAAAGTCATTTCATGCATTTAACAAACTACTTGGCTTTTGAATATTGCATATCAAAACCTTTGCATTTAATAAATTTACTACCTTAATGTTTTACTAGTTTTTTTTTTTTTATTTACAAAGTGTTGCAAAATAATTTTCTTAAAAGTCATTATTCAATCTTCATTTGAAATTTTGGATTGATTGTGACATTATTTTTGAAATAAATTACAAGTACTATCTCCTAACCTATCGTTAGTGGGAAATTCAAAGGAACTATGAGGTCTAGTTCCAATTTTTAAACCGACGCATCCTCGGAAGTACCACCTACCCATGAATTTCAAAAAGAATTATGTGAATTTATATGTAATTGTTTATGTGCCTACGTGTGAACTAAATCTTTTAAATCATTTTTCAAAACATAACTATTTTTTAGACCGACCTCAAATCAAAAAATTGTTTCTATGGTGGAGGAGCGCGATCAATAATATCGTGTCATCATCCATATAAAGAAACAAACATTTTTTTAATAAAAATTCATATTCAAAACTTGCTCAATTTTCAAAACCTTACTTTCTCACATATTAATTGTTTAATATTTACAAAATTTTGTTTATAACATAGTTTCATATGCTTAAATAAATAAAACTTGATTGTTTACTTATTGCTATCATCTAGCCTTGCATGTTTAAATTAATAAAATAATAAAATAGTATTAATTGTCATCACTTAGCAAGATTAAATAAATTAATAAATTGAATGACCTTGATTGCTACTTGTAACCCCCACATAGATTGCATGAGATACGGTCGGGACCCACACCTGTGGACCTCGAGGGATGCCTAACACCTTCCCCTCGAGGTAATTTGAACCCTTACCCTAATCTCTGGCTCGTTGACCTTAGTTAGACTTAGTTAGGTTAGATAGGTGCCCTAACGCGCCTTAATTCGTTAGGTGGCGACTCCAAAACTCAAAAATCCCAAAAGAGTTGTTAGGTCGTGCACAAAACCTGTTTTCTGCGAAAATGGGGCGCGACACACCATAAAGATAATGCCTCCAAATCTTTAATGCAAACACCACAGCCGCCAATTCTAAATCATGAATAGGGTAGTTCTTCTCATGAACCTTTAACTGCCTCGAAGCATAAGCTATCACCCTTCCCTTCTGCATCAACACACAACCAAGACCAACCCGAGAAGCATCACAATATTCATAAGTAAGCGAGTTTGTGGACATACAAATTATTATATGTATATCATAGACCCTAAACTCATTCATATCTCTAATCAAACGTCAAATCTTGGTATAATTTATATGCCAATTCGTCAAATTTCAAGCCAAGAACTTAACCTTAACCTCTCCAAATACCCTAGATTCAATGCTAAATCATATAATATACACCTAATAATTAATTACCTATCTCAATATATCAAAAACTAGTATCATAATTTGATAAAATAAATACAAATAAGAATTAATAAAGAAAATCAAGGAATACGATAATGCAGACCACGTTCTTTTTTTCGTTTTCTTCAAATGGTACTGTCAAATGTCTAACTTGTAAAGGAATATACATATAATTGCATGAGAAACCAATTGTATCCAATGATTAAGCAATCATTGGTCGCCATTATCAAATAAATCCTATGCCACATTATAGTTTTAAAAAAATACATTACAGTGACTATACATTACAATTTAATCCTCTCAAAATCTTATTTATTATATTAATACAAGTGTACCATACAATTACACATAAACCTTTACAAATTTGGATTGATTTACGTGGAAATTAATGTTCTCCGCAGCCGTTGGTCCCTCTCGTCTCCAGGTAGTTTCTAACCTTTATATTTTTTTTTTCTTCTTCTAAAATAACCTAACTGATTTGTTTTAATTATATAGTCAAATGGTAAGGGTTATTAAAAAAAGAATTTGACCCAATTATTATTCAAGTATATTAATTATAACATAGATATATATATATATCAACTAAGTACTCCTAGTTATCAAATAGTTTAAAATACCTCTTAAATTTTCAAAAGGAGTCGAACTAGTCATAGTTCTCAAAACGACCTAGCGGGTCGTTACACTACAAAGCTAATAAATTTGTGCTTCTTTGCAGGGGAGAAATTTTTTACAAATTTCAATTAATAAAATATTCAATTCTTTTTGGAAGAGAGGCAGTACATTTACTTAAAATGTGTGAATTTCTTTTTCATTTCCTTCTTTGTGATATTGTATGGAAAATTAGTAGTAATTATGTTATTAAATATGTGTGATTAATATGGAGCTAATTAAAGTGTGAATTTATTTATTTTCTTTGAGATATTGTATAGGAAATTATTTCTGCAATAATTATATTATTTATTTACTAGAATTTGAATTAAGGTGTGTATGATTTCTATGGAGTGGTAAATTAAAATCACGTACAACAACAAATTAAGGTCAGATATTTACCTGAAATAGCGGTAGATTAAAAAAATTTACATTATATAGGAATAGTTTGAGGTTTTATAACAAATAATCATGAATATAAATAGACAGAAATATTATATATATGCGAATATAATCTATGGAAAAGGGGTTAATATATCTTTGAATTATTGAAAATGACACAAAACAATCCTTCATCCACCTGTTGACTCCAAAATATTCTTATCATCCATCTATTTGCTCCAAATACCTTTGTCATGCACGTTTGAGTTCAAAATTAATCACTTATTTAACGGTTATAAATTTAAATTGTTTAAATACTGTTAAAAATTATTTACCGCTCAACTATTGGTTATAATTTAATTTACTAATATCATTTATAAACCAACCCACTACCCACTAATACTAATTAATCCCCACCCAATTAATAAATCAATTCTAATATCAAAATCACCCTAAACATTACAAAAACACGATGAAGTTGCAGATTTCTCAAAATGACATCCAAGATTATTCGAGTTCGAATCGAAGCCCAATTAAATTTAGATTGAGACGTTTATTTAGGAGGACACTTTCAATAGGTTTCTCTTTCAAGCTTGAATTCGAAATTTATGATTAAAGGTAAAGAAGTAACACATTCCGAATTAATTCATGTATTTTTTTAAATATGACTTTATAAATATTTATGAGTTGTTTTAAATATTAAAACTTCAATATATTATTTTTAAGACGTTATCTATTAATTAACATCACATAATTGAGACGAAGAAATAATTAAGATGAACATAGTGAGACTTTTAAGTTTATCGGTAATTTTATTTAGAAATTTGATATATAATGTGTTTTGATTGAGGACTTAAATGTATGAAAATATACTTCTATAGACATTTTCGCCTCAATATTTTTGAAACATTCATTGACACTAGCTTTCATGTTACTACATTAGTAATAGGACAAATTTATTAATTGGGTGAGATTTAATTAGTAATGGATGGGCAGTTGATTGATTTATAATTATATTGATAAGTTAAATTATAACAAATAGTTGAGTACCACATATTTAAAAAAATATTTAAATAGTTTAAATTTAAAACTGCTAAATAAGTGATCAAATTTGAACCCAAAAGTGGATGACAAAAGTATTTTGGAACAAATAGGTGGGTGAGAAAGACATTTTGGAGCCAATATGTGGATGAATGATAGTTTTATGCCAAAACTAATAGTTTAAGGATATTTTAAGCCCTTTTCCGTATAATCTATTTCATAATAATTTTATGCGGGGGCACAATCGCTATGAATATATTTGTATATGCGTAACTAATATGGAGTACTTTTCACTATTATATATTACGCGCGCATATAATATATAAAAAGTAATAAATAAAATAATAATTTTACTCTATTAATCCAAATTGTTATAAGTTATTTTTGGATAAAGATCCGGTGAAGTATAATAAGATTAAGAGCCTGTTTGGCTCAGCTTAAAAGCTGGTCTAACTGACTTAAAAGCTGATTTTTGACTTATTTAGTTGTTTGGCAATAGTCAAAATAACTTATTTTAAGTTTAAAAAAACTTATTTAAGCCAAAAGTTAAAAGCTGGGGTAGGGGTGTTTTTTTTTTTTTTCCAGCTTATAAGTTGTTTTAAGTTGACCACATTTTTACCTTTTTGCCCTTAATATTTTTATACAATCTCCAAATTACCCACATAACTAACATCTCTTTCTTCTATTTTTCCCTTTTCACGTGCGGATGATAGACAATTACTATTACTAATGAATGAAAATAAAATAAATCTTAAATCTTTCAAGTGATCTATTCAAATTATATATTATTAAAATGTAAAATAAGTTGCACATATAACTTAAATAAAAATTTATATTCCTCTTATAAATAATTTGTGATAATAAAGAAATATGTGAATGATAGACAGTTATTATTACCTATGGATGAAATTAAAATAAAATCTTAAATCGTTCTTTAATCTATTCAAATTATATATCTTTAAAATCTATAATAAGTTTATATTCCTCTTATAAATAATTTGTGATGAGAAAGAAATATGTGAATGATTGCAAAATATAATTATTTATGGCTGTAAAATATAAATTAATTAACTTTTATTATGTTAACAGCTCTTAAGGGTATTTCAGACATTTTGATTTAAAAAGCTGTTTATCAGCACTTATTTGCCAAACACATCAACAACTTTTTTTTTAACTTCAGCACTTTTATCCAAACGCATAACTGCTTATTTTAAAAATAAGTTTCAGCACTTTCAAAAGTACTTTTTTAAAGCTGCTTTTATTAAGTCCACCCAAACGAGCTCTAAGTAATGTTTAATGGTCTTATAGATTGATGCCATGTGTACTGTATTATAATTTATGGTTGAGATTTATTTAAATTATATACTTATCTTAATAATAAATTTGAATTATATATATACTCATCTTAATAATACAAACAACAAAACTGTCAATTATTTTTATTTTTTAAAAACTATCAAATAAAGCAATTAAGTGTACTCAAGCTAATATTTTCAAGAAAAAAATTAAGAATGACGAATATTCGGATCGAGAGTTAACGATAAGACTCAATTTGATAATGCAAATACTTTCAATCAGGTATATTACATTATTTTTTTTTAAAATTATTAACTTAGGCATACACTTAATTGTTTTATTCGATAATTTTAAAAAATAAAAATAGTTGACAACTTTGTTGTTTTTATTATTAAGATGAGTATATAATTTCAATGAATCTCAACCATAAATAATCATATAATACATATTGCATGAATCTATAGGGCCATTGAATATTACTTGACCTAATTATACTTAACCGGATCTTTATCTATTATTTCTTATCTTACTCAATGAAAAATAAATAATATTCAATAAAAAGTAAAATAATAATTCTATCTCTTGATTTTTTTTTAATAAATAATAAGTAGAAGAGATCGTACATCTATTTTTATAATAGACAAACAAAAAGGAACGTTGGAAATATTATATATCTACCGTAATTTAACAAGATGTGTTGGTTATTATTTGGTATAACAAGAGCATATTGCTTACTTAATGATGAATATTTTGGTCCATCAAAATGATTTTGACAAAGGACGTTAGTTCTGTGGCCGGACGAATCGAAGTTATTATTTTTAATTAAAATATCCTTTTGAAAAATAAGTAAGAAATCACAGACGTATTTTTTTATATACATTGAATATGTACCACATTTGCTCTAACATATATATATATATATATATATATATATATATATATATATATATATATATATATATATATAATTGTTGACTACTCTTCCATCAGAAAAATGTGACAGGAGAAATATAATATCTACATAGTTTAATTTACTTGAGATGGAAGTGAAGTTGTGAAAATATCTTTTAATTTGGTTTAAATTATTAATTTTATTTGTAAGCTATTGACAGTTTTAAAAATATTTTTTTATTTGACTAACTAAAATTAAATACACTCTGAATTTACAATATGAGAGAAATACGTCCCTAAATTTTTGTCAAGTTTAGAGGTGTTATCAAAATTTCTCTCGACTTTTTATTAAAAATCTCATATTTCTATAAGAGTTTGAGATTAGTTAAATTCTAACCAACAAATAAACGTTCATATAACCAATCAACTACTAAAATTTTCTAATACAATTAATTAATGTTCTAAAATGATTTTGTTAAGCACGTTTACAGCTTTTGCAATTAGAAAATGTGACATGAGATTATCTGTTGTTGTTACCAAATTGAGCTTTTAATAAAATCTTAAGTATTTAGAGAGATATAGAGTTCTTGAGATTTGTTAATACCTTCAAAAAGCATATGGGAATCACGTTCAAGATCAATATTTATATTTCCATCTAATATGTAATAGCTATTCAACGAACTAGGATTTTAACTTTATAAATTTTGAATCGTAATATAATAACTTCGATCAAGTAATAATCATCCGGTGCTAAATTTAATATTTATATATAGTTAAAAAAAATTTATAACATAAGTATATTACTTGAACTAAAACTATTAAATTCGATTGAACTAAAAAATTTTTATAACATAAGTATATTACTTGAACTAAAACTATTAAATTCGATTGAACTCGTATGTCAACTCCTAGTTCCACGCTCATCTATTTTCTCTTCACTATCTCACCCGTTGGATGGTTGTTACCTGTTATATTATATTGTATTGTGTTGTCTAAATATAACGTCTATTCTGATTGTTATTTAAATTTTATTTTATTGTCTCGTTTTAATCTATAGTTATGTAACAAGAAAAAGTCTCATTTTGTGTAATGATCGATTAAGTGTAATCACATCGTTACTTAATATTTTCTTCTTATTTTATCTTTACTCATTATTTTTAGAATTAATAATCACAGTTAAACCTTTACCCTACTTTTTAATAATAGCTCTACCCCATACCGTACTTTTCTTTTAGGTTTATCATTCAAATTATTAACGTGTAACATTATATAACAACAAGAAAACAATACAGTCTATCCAAATACTATATTCATTAAAATAATACAACACAATGTAAAACATGTATAAGGCCATTATTTTAATGTTATGTTTGTTTTCAAGAAACACGTCTCCCACTCATAATTCCATCTATATGTTTCTTTATATAACTAGCCATTTCAACAACAACATTGTTTCTTCTATCTTTCATTTAACAATAACAATGATGGAGTCTCCAATATTGAACACCTTCACTAAGAGTAGCCATAATCATCCCTCCAAGAAGAAGACGATGCCATCAGCGCGACTCGGTGGGGGAAATGGAGAGAAGACAATACATCAAGTATTCATGGCAGCTAAGTTTATAGGAAGAGTGAAAGTGAAGTGCATGGTTGAGAAGGTTAAAAAATATTCAGACTCATTAGTGAAAGAAATAAAAGAAGGTGGTAAAACCCTAGAGTCAATTCAACAAAATTTTATTATGCAAACATCTTTGTCTGTTCCTCTTATGACACCTTCCTTTAAGTCCAATCACAAGGCAAATTTGAGCAAAAAATGATCTTTATATGGTAAATGTTCTTCTTTTAAATATGTTCTTTTACATTAATACTACTTTTCTTAGTTACGCCATCTGTCTCAATTTATATAACACATTTTTCTTTTTAGTATGTCTGAATGACAGATTTCTATATTTAATACTTTCTCAGTCTATTTTTATTTGTCATGTTGTGCGAAAGTCAATTTGACTAATTTTAAAAGTTAAATTAGGTTACATTTATTTGATATTTTGAATAAAAAAGTTAGATATTTAAAAACTATACAAAAAGTGCTATACATTGCAATTTTTTGTGTATCAATATGATAAAAAAATATACCGTAAATTATTAGTCAAAATTTTTACAATTTGACTCTGAAAATAGTAAGTATGACAATTAATAGTGGACAGAAGAAATAATAATTTGACTTTAAAATGCTTAATTCATCCTCGATAAGATAAAATTATACCTACACAAACACCTATGACATTCTTCAAATCATGTATTTTATGAGCTTTTTTTTTTTTATATTTTAAATTTCATTTCAAGTCAATCAACATTATACGAATTGAGAAGGAGGAAGTAGCGATTTGGTTAGTTAGAAGATATTTTCTTTGATCATAAGTTATCACAAATACTTTTCAAATAATCTGAATTATTAATTATTGTAATTTATAATATTTTTTCTGTTACTTCTAAATACATAATTTTTATTTCAAAAGATATTGAAGATTTTGTGTACTAAAGTGACACCCAACATTAACTAGTTTAACTCTATTATTCAATCAAGATATATTTTTGGCACGGATGACAGATAAATTTATGTAGAAAAAAATTGTAATCTCGAGTAAATCTTGAAAGTTAATTAAGCACTATTAAAATTTAAATTAATTTTATGTGGTAGAAATTAATATATAATATTATGTTGTTCTACAAAGCTAATAATTTTGTGCTTCTTTGCAGGGGAGAAATTTTTTTACAAATTTCAATTAATAAAATATTCAATTCTTTTTGGAAGAGAGGCAGTAGATTTACTTAAAATGTGTGAATTTCTTTTTAATTTCCTTCTTTGAGATATTGTATGGAAAATTAGTAGTAATTATGTTATTAAATACGTGTGATTAATATGGAGCTAATTAAAGTATGAATTTATTTATTTTCTTTGAGATATTGTATAGCAAATTATTTCTGCAATAATTATATTATTTATTTACTAGAATTTGAATTAAGGTGCGTGTGATTTCTATGGAGTGCTAATTAAAATGGGAAAATTATATATAATAGCAAACTAACAACCTAAAATAAATGGAGTAGTTAGGGTTTGATTTAATTGTGCTTCATAGCAAACGTTTGCAAAAAATTGTCAGACGCCTCTCTCTCAAACATCTCGCTCGCCACTCTCTCCAATCTCTCGCTCGCTTCCTCACTTTTTTATACAAACACAAGTGTATAAAAAATGTTTCTAATTGTATAAAACAGAGAAAATTGTATAAATACATATATTTTTGTTCCCCTCTCTCCCCTCTTCCAGATCTCGCTCGCCACTCTCCCAAATCTCGCTCGCCACCCTCGCCTTTCTCACTTATTCAAACAGAAGCGAAATGTATAAATTGTGTTTCTGTTTGTATAAAGCGTGAGAAAATTGTATATACACATGCAAGTATATATATTTTCGTCCTATACACTTATAATTATACAATAAAAATACTCCCCTGCCCAGTTTCTTTTATCATTCTCTCTTTCTCGTTTTATACAATTTTCAAATTATATCTAATTTCTCTCTTTCTCGTTTTATACAATTCGATTCAATTGTATATTCCTTATCAAGTCTCTTTTGTATTTCTCTCTTTCTCATTTTATACAAATTTAAATTATATATAATCGTTCTATACACTTATAATAATACAATTCGTTTTAGACACTTTGTTTTTATACAGTTTTCTGTCAAAGTATCTTTCTCTTTCTTGTTTTATATACTTTGTTTTATACAATTTGCTTTAACTGTAAATGTATAGCGAATTATACAGTTTCTATGTTTGCTATGGAGCGCAATTATGCAAATTTTGTTATAGCATACAAATATGAATTTTTTATTTGCTATATGTGAAAGTTGCTCAATTAAAAATCACGTACAACAACAAATTAAGGTCAGATATTTACTTGAAATAGCGGTAGATTAAAAAAATTTACATTATATAGCAATAGTTTGAGGTTTTATAACAGATAATCATGTTATAAATAGACAGAAATATTATATATATGTGAATATAATCTATGGAAAAGGACCTAAAATATCCTTGGATTATTGGAAATGGCACAAAACTATCCTCCATCCACCTATTGACTTCAGAATATCCTTATCATCCACCTATTTGCTCCAAAATACCCTTGTCATCTACGTTTGAGTTCAAAATTGGTCACTTATTTTAACGGTTTTAAATTTAAATTGTTTAAATTTAATTTATTAATATCATTTATAAACCAACCAACTACCCACTAATACTAATTAATCCCCACCCAATTAATAAACCAATTCTAATATCAAAATCACCCTAAACATTACAAAAACACGATGAAATTGCAGATTTCTCAAAATGACATCCAAAATTATTCGAGTTCGAATTGAAGCCCCAATTAAATTTAGATTGAGATGTTTATTTAGGAGGACACTTTCAATGGGATTCTCTTTCAAGCTTGAATTCAAAATTTATGATTAAAGGTAAAGAAGTAACACAATCCGAATTAATTCATGTACTTTTTTTTAAATATAACTTTATAAATATTTATGAGTTGTTTTAAATATCAAAACTTCAATATATTATTTTTTAAAAAGACGTTATCTATTAATTAACATCACATAATTGAGACTAAGTAATAATTAAAATAAACATAGTGAGACTTTTAAGTTTGTCGGTAATTTTATTTAGACACTTGATATATAATGTGTTTTGATTGAGGACTTAATGAACCTCTATAGACATTTTCACCTCAATATTTTAGAAACATTCATTGACACTAGCTTTCATCTTGTTACATTAGTAATGAGACAAATTTATTAATTGAGTGATGTTTAATTAGTAATGGATAGGCAGTTGATTGATTTATAATTATATTAATAAGTTAAATTATAACAAATAGTTGAGTACCACATATTTAGAAAAATATTTAAATAGTTTAAATTTAAAACCGCTAAATAAGTTGTCAAATTTGAACCCAAAAGTGGATGACAAGAATATTTTGGAACAAATAGGTGAGTGAGAAGGACATTTTGGGCCAATATGTGGATGGAGGATAGTTTTATACCATTTCTAATAGTGTAAGGATATTTTAGACCCTTATCCGTATAATCTATTTCATAATAATTTTATGCGGGGGCACAATCGCTATGAATATATTTGTATATGCATAACTAATATGGAGTACTTTTCACTATTATATATTATGCGCGCATATAATATATAAAAAGTATTAAATAAAATAATAATTTTACTATATTAATCCAAATTGTTATAAGTTATTTATGGATAAAGATTCGATCAAGTATAATCAAGTCAAGTAATATTCAATGGTCTTATAGATTCATACCATGTGTACTATATTATAATTTATGGTTAAAATTTATTTAAATTATATACTCATCTTAATAATAAAAACAAAATTATATATATATATATATATATATATATATATATATATATATATTATAATTGTTGACTACTCTTCCATCAGAAAAATGTGACAGGAGAAATATAATATCTACATAGTTTAATTTACTTGAGATGGGAAGTGAAGTTGTGAAAAAATATCTCTTAATTTGATTTAAATTATTAATTTTATTTGTAAGTTATTGAAGATTTGGAATCATTGAGATTGAGTTGTTGAGATACTCTATGTTGTACCTTCAAAAAAGATATGGGAATCACGTTCAAAATTCACTTATAGTTTGCACATTTTTTTCACATTTTATTAAAGCTTCTATTAATGTAGGTATAATTTTCTCAATTTTTTTTGGCTGTATAGGTGAACTACTAAAATAATGAGGAGAACATACATAAAAAATTTCACTTAATTATTTAGGGATAAGTAAATATGAAAATTCACTAACTAAGATGAGTTAGTATATAGAGAACATACACAAAAACGGCTAGTCATGTATTTGTATTATCCACTAACTAAGACGAGTTATATAATCTTGATGACAATTTAAAATTCATAAACTTCAAATTCCGACTTTGACTATATGATGCGCGGTCACTTGTCCATGTATCAAAAGATCGTTTATTAATTCATTATTTAAGTTTAATCAATGTAAAAAAAATGAAGTTGTGCTCATCCTCCAAATTATATATATACATAAGCTACATTTTTTGAAAGTTAATTAAAAATAATTGATAAAATAATATGTTGATATTAAGTTATTTATTTTTTCCCAAACTTTTCTTTAATACTCCTAGAAATGTAAAATAATTTTTTCTAAAACACATTGTAAAAAGAGTAATTATAGAAAATAATGATTGATATATATTTGGACATCAAAATGGTTTATTTTTTTTTTAAATCATTAAAAGTGTGCTAAAAATTTATTTTTATTGGAATGGAGTGACTAATCAATAGGGCAATTTTATTTTGAGATACTACATAATTCTAAACATTTTTTGTCATCTTTGCATTAGTGTTTGGGCTTGGGCCTTTAGTTAGAACACACGTTAGGTCTTCAAATCACGTTCTTTTCGAAAATGGGTTTTTTGAAAATATATATCTTAAGTTATTTTAATAAGTTATATCGTGTGAAAACGTGATATTTGATCTAATAATATCGTGTGGGCTCATGACACCTGATTCAAATATATTGTGTTGGCTCGTGGTATTTGGATCCAACAATATAATTAAGGGAAAATTTATATAATAGCTAACTAATAATCTAAAATAAATGGAGTAGCTCGGGTTTTATTAAATTGTGCTCCATAGCAAACGTTTGCAAAAATTTGTCAGGCGCCTCTCTCCCAAATATCTCGCTCGCCACTCTCCTCCAATCTCTTGCTCGCTTCCTCACTTTTTATACAAACACAAGTTTATAAAAATTGTTTCTAATTGTATAAAACAGAGAAAATTGTATAAATACATATATTTTTGTTCCGCTCTCTCCCCTCTTTCAGATCTCGCTCGCCACTCTCCCATATCTCGCTCGCCACCCTCGCCTTTTTCACTTATACAAACAGAAGCGAAATGTATAAATTGTGTTTCTGTTTGTATAAAGCGTGAGAAAATTGTATATACACATGCAAGTACATGTATTTTCGTCCTATACACTTATAATTATACAATAAAAATAATCCCGTGCCCAGTTTCTTTTGCCTTTCTCTCTTTCTCGTTTTATACAATTTTCAAATTGTATCTAATTTCTCTCTTTTTTTTGTTTTATACAATTCGATTCAATTGTATATTCCTTGTCAAGTCTCTTTTGTCTTTATCTCTTTATCATTTTATACAGTTCAAATTGTATATAATCATTCTATACACTTATAATAATACAATTCATTTTATACATTTCGTTTTTATACAGTTCTCTGTCCAAGTGTCTTTCTCTTTCTTGTTTTATACTCTTCGTTTTATACAATTTGCTTCAACTGTATATGTATAGCGAATTATACAGTTTCTATGTTTACTATAGAGCGCAATTATGCAAACTTTGCTATAACATATAAATATGAATTTTTTATTTGCTATATGTGAAAGTTGCCCTATAATTAATTGATTATCTTTTAACATCACTTTCCACTTCATTAACAATATTTCATTAAGTCTTCTTTATTCAAGGCACTACTTTAACAGACAAGTTCAAGAACCCAACGTTTTTTCTTTCCTCAATGTCTAAGAATGTTTCCAATTATCAAGTATACATAATTTGTAAGTAAACACGTTCAATTCTATAATCAAGTTTCAACTGTGATTTCAATTAATAGGTCAAATCTTATATATTTTTTAAATGCACGCCTAGGGGTATCAATTCCGCAATTATCATAACTTTAGTGGTATTCAAATGAGGAAATGACACATTAACAGTATATAGCTCAACATTAATATGCATTAAATTGTAATATATAGTACTTTTCATATAGTTTTAGGATATCTAATTTTTTTTGTTTAAAATATCAAATTAATGTGATCTAATTTACCTTTGAAAATTAATCAAATTGAATATCAATAAACGCAACATGACAAACATTTTCGGACGGAGGAAGTAATAGGGCTTTTTTTTCACTCCATTATGAAACCAATGAATAGCATAAACTAAGGAGACGTTGGTTTTATTTTAACTCTTGTATTGATAAAGACGGTCATTTAGTTTCCATAGAATTCAATAACTCGATATCAGTTAGTATATCCAAAAAAAATCAACGCAATTCGATAACCAATAAAAAATAGATGACATCTGAAATAGTTTTGATTCATCATAATAAAGAATGTGATAGTAAAATTACTACAATAAATATTGATTACGATTGATTCAATTTCTTTTTGTAACTAATGGTCGAGACTTTGCTTCTCCTAGGAAACCTCTAGGAATTAAAGTCATGTGGACCCTAATTTATCACTAATTACTACTCTAATGCTACTTAGCATAATTATCATCTACCCTAAGAAAAGCAAATTTAATTTCATGCCTAAACATGCCATAATTGATGCAAATTTCTTATTTAATTTTATGGTTTACATTAAATAAACGTGCTAATTTTTTTAATTAAGCGCTCACACTATATGTTTGGTTAAATCTTATGACTTTTCAAGTCCTAAATAGACCTTAATGTAATGTGCATGAATATTGTTCTTGTCTTTGTTGTATAGCACTATCTTTATTCCAACTTGTACATTTTTATTTTATTTTTCATTTTAGCTTATTATTCCAAATATGTGACATCATATATATATCACTATTGTAACAACTTTCCCTATTTTTAATAATTATAATCTCATTATGCTATTTAAATGTTAAAATTAAACTTTGGTGTGATGTTTTCTTCTTTTCATATTGAATTGACTTTCAATTATATGTTTTAAGGAAAGATTCTAAAATTTGTAAATAAATTATATTTACACATTCGATTTAATAATAATTTCGACTCACAATTTTGGACTTTTTGGACATTTTCTCAAGTGCGTTCATTACGTTCATAAGTTAGTCAGTTAAAATATATCATCTCTTTTAATTAATTATATGTGTTATCCTCGTTAAATTGTAAAATCTAAGGTATGTTTAGTTTCAATTGATTTTGTTATTTATAATTAAAGAAAGAAAATATTTTATGAAATTAACTTATCTGTACATAGATATTTGAGAGCACACCCAAAAATTTATTTAAAATACGAGCCAAAATTAACTAATAAGAAATATTTGAAAATACACGTCTTATTTAAGAAAAATATAACATTTGATTCCACTTGTACTTTTAATATTAGAAAATAAATTTTGTAATTGATTATGATGTTAGTGCTGCAGTCAATTCTTATATACAAAATTGAAGACAAATATAACATTTGATTCTACTTGTACTTCCAACAAGTTGCTTCCTTGCCACATTCAATCTTGTTTAATGTTGACCTTGGAAAATCTTAATTAAAGGTTAATTAGAAACAAAAGTAAAGAATTGTCTTTTCTCTCTTATCAAGTTTGAAATGTTTTAACAATATAATTATTTTGACTCTTTTTTATTTTGTGAAAATTGTTTTTAAAAAGTTTAATAGAAAATCTAGCTAAAATTTATTCAAATTTCTTTTATAAATTAAGTACATCAATAACATTCACACCGTTAACTATAGTTATGATTGTTAAATATCTAATATTCATAATTTAATAGCTTAACTAATTCGTATTTCTGCAATAAATCTCGCTAGTGGGAGTTCTAGCGCTCCCTACAGTACAAAATTTTGTTCTCAAGATTAAATCTGAGACCTCTGCTTAAAAATAAAATAACTGATACTTTTCTCTTTTTAATTTAAAATTTCTAGTTGGATTATCTAAATTCTTGTCTCAAAAGTCCTATACAAATGAGTATCTAAGTGAATTAAATATTTGTAGCAGACTTTTGTTGATTCTTTTCCCTTGCATTTTCTTTGTCATGATCTTTATCACTTATTATATGCATCTTATTTTCTTCATTCCCTTTTGTCTTCAAACCACTTTTAGAGTCAAATGAGGGAACCACATACACAAATGAGCCAATTGGTATATCTTTCAAGTCCAAAATAGGTTCCAATGTCTTGACCACATTGCTCATGGTAGGTCTAGACTTGGGTTGATGGCTCAAGCATTGATAAGCCAATGTAGCCACCTTTTTGGCTCCTTGAGTCGAGTACTCGCCTTCAAGTCGTGGGTCCATTATTCTTTCGAGCTTGTGTGAATCTCGGAGGAACGGCTTAGCCCATTCCACCAAGTTTTGCTCCCTACTACCACGTTTTTTGTCAATCGCCTGTCTTCCTGTTAGTAATTCTAACAAGACAACTCCATAACTGTATACATCGCTCCTAGTTGTCAAATAACCTGTTAAGATAATGGTCATATACTTTTAATCCCAGTATTTATCATTTTAATAAATACAATATTAATCAATAAATACATTTGAAAGAGAGATAAAAGTAACCTTTTAGACAAATATTCTCAAGATTAATGGGGTCATATTACTAAAACTTTAGAATAATGGTGGACCTATATATATAAACACTATTGGGTGCTCAAGCAACTATCGTTTTTTTTTTTTCATCCAAGCACTACATATAGAAGACTAATTTTAAAATTTCAATATTCACTACTATTTTTAAATATATTTTTTATTTAAATCAGAATACGAATACAGAATATATTTACCAGTCATCATGTACTCGGGAGCAGCATAACCATAAGTGCCCATAACACGAGTCGTTACATGTGTGTCACTACCCTCCGGACCATCCTTAGCTAGTCCAAAGTCAGAAAGTTTAGCCGTATAATCCTGAAATTTTGAATTTAAATGTTGTTATAAGGTATAGTGTGGTCTAAATTAATTAAAAAGTTTGTTAAAAATTAAAGAGTAAATTTTCAAAGTAGAAAATTAAAATTAATTATAGATCATTACCGAGTCTAAGAGGATATTAGAAGCCTTAAAATCTCTATATATTACTGGTTTTTTTTCTCCATGAAGAAATGCTAAACCCTTTGCAGCATCAAGTGCAATCTTCATTCTAGTTAGCCATGGTAAGCTACTTGAACATCCTGTTTTAATAGCAAAAATAAAAAACGTTCAGCTTAAAAGCGGTAAAAAATTATGTGATCAAGAAGTATATTGATATCAAATGGATAAGTTGAACCAAATTTGAGTGAGTCAGAATGAAATATGATCAACTCTTTGAGTCAAAATGAAATTGGCCAAATTAGACAATTTACTAATAATAGGTTTATTTTTACCACATCTTAATTATCAAAAATATTAAAGTAAGCTTTTAATGGAAAATAAAACCAAAAGAATGTTAATTAATTATGAGAAACATACTTCTAAATAATTGGTTCTCTAAATTGCCTCTTGCCATGTACTCATAAACAAGAAGCCTTTGCTTATCCTCCCAGCAATATCCAATCAACTTTACTAGATTTGGATGTCTCAATTGTCCAAGTAACACTACTTCTGTCTGAAAAAAAAAACAAAAAATATTAAACTATTAGTAATAATTGGAATTAAAAAGAAAATATATTAGCTCTTCTATTTTATTTCATGTGTGTCTTTTTTTTTTTTCAAGTTTGTTTAGAAAAGAATGTCATATTTTATGTTTAACAACTCGTTACTTTCGACATGCTAAGTTGCATATTTAATACCATAAAATTCAAACACATTATGGTATCTTACACACATTTTTAATTTAAAACATCGATATCTAGGAAATCAAAAAATGGTTCATATTCAAGATCAATTGAATTTTATTGGAATTATTTATATTCGATTCATCTTTAGAACTATATACATATATCTTAGATATGATGAAATAGGATGAATTATTTCAAACAATCTTTTATAAATACGTAATTATCTTGAATATATTGATCATTTACAAAAATATAAGATTCATAAGTCATCTTGTATTTTTTCTAAACTACGTGCCCAGACAAATTAAGACAGATTAAAGAATAGTATTACTTACCAACCACTCTATGTGTCCTTGATCACCTTCCAAATCCAACAACTTAACAGCAACAAGTTGAGCATCTAAACCATACTTAATTTTATCATCAATAAACCCCTTAAAGACAGGTCCAAATCCACCTTCTCCAAGAAAATTATGAGAAGAAAAATTACTTGTAATAACTTTTAGTTGAGCATATGTAAAAACATGAAGATTTGTTCCAATTATAGCATTTGATGAAATTTCACTCATACAATTTGATGGTGATTCTGGATCACTAATATCACAAACACCTAGCCTTGAATTTCCATTAATCTTATCATGATGTGGATGAATAATTGCATCATTAATCTTAACATTGAAGCAATTAGGTAGTAAACTTTTCAACAAAATTTTGATAGCCATAGCATTAGATGTAACACTAGAGCTTATAATTAGTAAATTAATTTGTATAGTTTGGTGATATGTGAAATAAATAAGAATGATAATAAGAAGGGGTGAGGGAGACTATATATAAACATATGAAAATATTAAGTGAAAGTGTGAAGAAAGAAATAGAAAGTCTATTATAAGGTCAAATGATAAATTAATAAAAATAATAATAGTAAAAAGTATAGTTGTTAGTTAATTACTATTATTTCTATTATTTGCCGCGTATACAAGCAAGGGAGGAGTTTGTTGGGAATAAATCCGTACAGAAATAATATTTGCGGTAATAAAGGCAACAAATGCGGAACACAACAATGCGGTTAAACAACGAGAATAAAAGAGAAATAATGACACCAAGATTTTACGTGGAAACCCTTCTAAATAAGGGAAAAAACCACGACCCGAGAGTAGCAACAAATATCACTATAGTAAGGATTTTACACTTGTATGTCTGAGTAAAAACTCCAAAGACCACTACACCTTCAAAAGAAATAACACTCTTTTGATTTTCCACCTCACTACAATATCGCTCACACTCTCTATTTTTTCCTCACAGATTATTTTCCTCTGTGATGCCTCACTCTTCTTTGTAATTCTTTTTGGTGTACTTAGAATGAAGAATTGTCCTCCCTTTTATAGAGAACAAATACACTACCCTCCAAATGTGCTATAGAAGAAAAACACTTTTTTCTTCTTCATAGCTTACCTACTCTACCAAACTTTGAAATTGGCACAAAACAAGTTTTTCTTCTTTATAGATTACCAACTCTACCAAACTTTGAAATTGGCACAAAGTTATTCAAAGTTTGGCACATGGGGATGGACCTCACAATCTCCCCCTCCAGACCCATGCACCTGAAGGAGGTAGCTCCAGGTTTCTAGCTTGAGTACATGCCGACAAGTTCTTTGCATAGCTCAAACTTGTCCTTTGATACCACCTTGGTCAGCATATCTGAAGGGTTTTCAGTAGTAGGGATCTTCATGACCTGCATAGATCCGTCCTCTATCTTTTCACGAATCCAGTGATATCTCACGTCGATATGCTTCGTCCTTGTATGATACATGGTGTTCTTGCTCAAGTCTATTGCACTCTGACTGTCACAATAGACGACATACTCCTTCTGATGCAATCCAAGTTCTTGAAGAAATCGTTTCAGCCATACCATCTCTTTGCCAGCTTCAGTAGCTGCAATATATTCTGCCTCAGTTGTAGAGAGTGCGACACACTTCTGCAACTTTGACTGCCATGATATAGCTCCCCCTGAAAATGTAAACAAATATCCAGTAATGGATTTTCTATTATCGAGGTCACCTGCCATATCAGCATCAGTATAGCCTTTCAAAATTGGATCAGATCCTTTAAAACACAAGCAATCTCTTGTGGTACCTCTTAGGTACCTGAGTATCCACTTAACTGCCTCCCAGTGTTCTTTTCCAGGATTTTCAAGGAATCTGCTAACAACACCAACTGCATGAGCAATATCAGGTCTGGTACACACCATCGCATACATCAAACTCCCCACTGCTGAAGAATAAGGAATTTTAGCCATTCCCTCTTTCTCCTCTTTTGTTGTAGGACACATCTGTTTGCTCAACTTCAGATGACTCGCAAGAGGCGTGCTAACAGGTTTAGCACTCTTCATGTTGAAGCGTTCTAGTACACGTTCAATGTACTTCTCTTGAGATAGCCACAACTTTCTTTTTGTTCGTTCTCGAACAATCTTCATCCCTAGAATTTGTTGTGCTGGGCCCAAGTCTTTCATGTCAAATGACTTGGACAAATCTTTCTTCAACTTTGCAATCAGCTCTTTGTCTTGTCCTACAATTAACATGTCATCCACATATAACAACAAAATAATAAAATTGTTGTCAGAAAATCTTTTGAAGTATACACATGGATCAGAATAGGTCTTTGTGTACGTTTGACTTTTCATGAAAGAGTCAAACTTTTTGTACCATTGCCTTGGGGCCTGTTTCAACCCATAAAGACTCTTATTCAATTTGCACACCATGTGTTTCTTTCCAGATACTTCAAATCCCTCTGGTTGCTCCATATAAATCTCTTCTTCCAAATCTCCGTGAAGAAATGCAGTTTTCACGTCCAATTGCTCCACCTCAAGATCTAGACTAGCTGCTATGCTCAAAATAGTTCGAATAGAAGTCATTTTGACAACAGGTGAAAAAATTTCATCAAAATCAATACCTTTCTTTTGTTCGAAGCCTTTTACAACCAATCGAGCTTTGTACCTCACCAACTTGCCATTTCCATCTTTCTTGAGTTTAAAGACCCACTTGCACTTAAGTGGTCTTTTTCCTTTTGGAAGTTCAACTAGTTGGTATGTGCCATTTTTCTGTAGAGATCCCATCTCTTCGTGCATGGCTTTCATCCATTGGCTCTTTTCTGGATGAGACAACACCTCCTTAAGACTTTCTGGCTCACCTTCATCATTGATAAGGACATACTCTGAGGAAGGGTATTTGGTTGATTCTACCCTTTGTCTTTCTGATCTCCTCAAAGGTTGAGATTGTTCTTCTTCTGGGTACTCCATTTGCTCGGTATTATCACCAAGTTGCTCCCCCTGCTCAACAATCTCATCGGGTTGCTCTTCATGCTCAGCAACTTCATCAATCATACTTTCTGCACTTATGGGATGGTTAGAAGAAGAAGGAATGGTAACAAGATTAGGGACTATACCATTCTTTTTCTTGGCCTTCTCGGATAGATCATCAGCAGTTCCAACTTCACTTTCTCGAAAGATTACATCTCTACTTCTGATGACCTTCTTCTTCACAAGATCCCATAGTCTGTACCCGAACTCTTCATCTCCATATCCGATGAATATGCAAGGAACTGATTTATCATCTAGCTTGGTTCTTTGCTCCTTCGGTACATGTGCAAAAGCTTTGCAACCGAACACCTTTAGGTGCGAGTAAGACATCTCTTTGTTGGTCCAAACTCTCTCCGGAATGTCAAACTCCAACGGAACTGATGGACTACGATTGATAAGATAACACGCTGTCCGAACTGCTTCACCCCAGAATGTCTTGGGTAATTTAGCCATTCTGAGCATGCTTCTCACCTTCTCAACAATGGTGCGATTCATTCTCTCAGCTACACCATTGTGTTGTGGGGTTCCAGGAACTGTCTTTTCATGTCTGATTCCATGGTTTGAACAATACTCTTCAAATTCTCTTGAAGTGTACTCACCTCCATTGTCGGTTCGGAGACGTTTTAGCTTTCGACCTGTCTCTCTTTCTATCAGAGCATGAAACTTTTGAAATACTTGAAACACCTGATCTTTGGTTCTCAAGATATAAACCCACAATTTTCGAGAAGCGTCATCAATAAAGGTAACAAAGTATTTATTACCTCCTATCGATTCTATCTCCATTGGACCACAAACATCAGAATATACCAAATCAAGTATATTCGACTTTCTTTTAGATGATGTCTTAAATGAGACTCTATGTTGTTTACCAAATAAGCAGTAGTTACAGGGTTTTATCGTTGTACCTTTGGGAAAAGAGATGAGTGACTTTTTGGAAAGAATTTGCAATCCTTTCTCGCTCATATGACCCATTCTTTTATGCCATAAATCTGCAGAATTTTCTTCGTGAGCCGCATTTAATTCACCTTGGCATATTTCTGCATTTGTCCTGTATAACGTGCCACGAGCAACTCCTTTTGCAATCACCAATGCCCCTTTGGTGAGTCTCCATTTTTTATTTGCAAAGTAGTTCTCATATCCATCTTGGTCCAAAGCAATTCCCGAGATCAAGTTCATCCGCAAATCAGGTACGTGGCGCACATCTTTCAACACTAATGTGCATCCAACATTTGTTTTTAAGCAAATGTCTCCGATCCCCGCAATCTTTGAGTAACTTGTGTTACCCATTTTCACATTGCCATAATCACCGGCTACATATCTGCAAAAAAGATCTCTTACCGGTGTGGCATGATAAGAGGCTGCTGTGTCGACCACCCATTCCGACTCTATACCTGCCAAGTGCATGCATTCTTCTTCCTCATTTATGACGAGAACAACATCGTCATTATTTTGCACCATGGCAGCTGTGTTGTCATCATTCTTTTGGCCGCTGCTTTCCCCTTTGCCCCTTTTTAGATTTGGACAATCTCTTTTGAAGTGTCCTGGTTGATCGCAATTGTAGCAATTTCTGGCCTTTGATTTTGATCGGACTTTGGACTTTCCACGAGCTCCGGATCTACCATAGTTACTTGAGCTCCTTTGGTAACTTCTGCCTCTACTTTCCGTGATGAGAGCCTGTCCGTGATTTTCAGGCCTTTTTCTCATCTTCTCATTAAGCAAAAGGGCTGATGTGACATCCTTCAACTCAATAGAGTCCTTACCATGTAAAATGGTTGTTGATAAAGTATCGTAGGAAGATGGCAACGAGTTTAGGAGCACTATGGCTTTATCTTCATCCTCGATCTTTACTCCGAGGTTTGCTAGCTGCGTGATTAGTCCATTAAGTACATTTAAATGAGACAAAAAATTTGTACCTTCATCCATATGTAGTGCATATAACTGTTTCTTTAGATACAATTTATTTGTCAGCGTTTTGGACATGTATAGATTTTCTAACTTTGTCCAAATGCCACATGCACTCTCTTCATCGACGATGTTATTAACTACATCATCTGTTAAGTGCAATCTGATTGCACTAGCAGCCTTTTCATCCAATTCTTCCCAATCCTCAAGTTTCATGGATTCGGGCTTTTTGAATTTGCCGCCTAGTGCCTTATGCAAACCCTGTTGGATGAGCAAGTCTTTCATCCTTCTCTGCCACATTGAGAAACCGCTATCACCGTTGAATTTTGCTACCTCGTACTTTACTCCAGACATTTTTTCTTTTATTGAGTATAGTACAATGAGCTGCAAAAAATATTTCTGTAAATGAGCAGAACCTGTGCTCTGATACCAATTGTTGGGAATAAATCCGTACAGAAATAATATTTGCGGTAATAAAGGCAACAAATGCGGAACACAACAATGCGGTTAAACAACGAGAATAAAAGAGAAATAATGACACCAAGATTTTACGTGGAAACCCTTCTAAATAAGGGAAAAAACCACGACCCGAGAGTAGCAACAAATATCACTATAGTAAGGATTTTACACTTGTATGTCTGAGTAAAAACTCCAAAGACCACTACACCTTCAAAAGAAATAACACTCTTTTGATTTTCCACCTCACTACAATATCGCTCACACTCTCTATTTTTTCCTCACAGATTATTTTCCTCTGTGATGCCTCACTCTTCTTTGTAATTCTTTTTGGTGTACTTAGAATGAAGAATTGTCCTCCCTTTTATAGAGAACAAATACACTACCCTCCAAATGTGCTATAGAAGAAAAACACTTTTTTCTTCTTCATAGCTTACCTACTCTACCAAACTTTGAAATTGGCACAAAACAAGTTTTTCTTCTTTATAGATTACCAACTCTACCAAACTTTGAAATTGGCACAAAGTTATTCAAAGTTTGGCACATGGGGATGGACCTCACAGAGTTTCCTTATATTAGGTGTAAAAACATGAGGGCACTATTTTGTTTGCTTTTGTAGGAACTAAGGCTCGTTTAGATTGAGTATCGAAAACACCTTTAAATTTGATAATTTTTTTTTAAAAAATTATTGATAATTAAAAGTAATTTTTTATTTGACTAACTAAACAAAACCTTTTCAATTTTGTAGTATGATTGAAATACATCTCTAAATTTTCGTCGAGTTTATAGGTGTTTTTTCACATTTCTCTCAACTTTTTTATTAAGATTACTATGCTCTAAGAAGAGTTTGAGATCACTTGCAATGTCATGTGACATATCGAGAGTATATATATATTGTTATAGTAAATATAATTTTTTCTGTGGCATAATTGAAATTTTGAGATTTCAATTTTTAAGTTTTTGACCATAAATTCATACATAACTGAAATAAAATTCTTATATTTGAAAAGTACGTGAAGAGTTACTATAAATCATCGTATTAACAATTTAAAGGGTATATAAATAAATTTCAATTATAAAATAAATTTGATTGATTCTCAAACTTTCAATTATATTACATGAATTGAAACAAAACAATTACTTTATCAACCTTTTTTATAAATAAACGCTAGTTAATAATAATTTGAAAACAAAGATAAATCATCTTTTATAATTTATTAAATTTGCGGTCATAAAATAAAATTATTAGCCCTATACATAATAATATAAATCCAACACGCTAACAAACTAATCAATTTTCTCTATAATTTTAAATTAATTTTCTCTATAATTTTATAATTTGATTAATATATTTGCTATAGAAAGATGTGTGGTAAACATGAGAAAAGTTATCTCTTTAGAAATGAAAAGGAAAGAAAAGGGAAAAAGGGTCGATGAAGATAGAAGGAAAAAAGAAGAGGTAGTGGGAATAGTGGTGTTGATGTTGATTGAGTAGTTATCATTTTACTAATGAGTACTCCGTTTGTTTTAATTTATTTGATTTATTTTATAGTATAGTAAATTTAAGAAAAATCTTTTTATATTAAATTAATGATATGCTAAAGTTTAAATATATCAAAATATTTTTTAATTTTATAATTTTAAACATGTGTATGCGAAAAAATGAAATTGAAAAGTTGTTAAAAAAAGAAGGAAAACATCATTTTTTAAAAAAAAAAGAAAAATAGGGGAATAAAGAAAAAATAGATCAAACAAATTAAAACAAAAAATGCATAATTCGAGGAATTTCCACAAATAGTCATTATGATAAATTTAATTATGTTTCATAGCTATAGTTTACATTTTTATGGGTAGGGCCGACTCAACAACATTAGGGGCCTAAAGCGAAACTTAAGAGAGAGGCCCTACTATTTTATTTTTTTCATCATATACTTTTATTTAAAATGTATTTTTCTAGTTATTTTAGATGCAAAGTCATTGAGTACTGATTTATAATCAATCTTCTTTAATAATCCTTTTTCAAATGATAATATAGCTATTTCATTCAATATCTCTTGAGACATTGTTGATCTTAAAGAAGATATAATCAATTTTAATTTTTTAAAAAAAATCGACTAAGGTAACTGCTACAAATTTTGTTAACATTATCCTATAAGCAATATGTGTATTTGGAAAATAAGTTTTTTATTTAATTGAGTATTTTCATTAGATCATTATCTTTAACTTTTATTATTTCTCTTAACACTCCTAATTCAAAAAACAAATCTAAACCATCAATATCAGAATAACTATTACGGGTTAAAGAAAGGTCAAGGTTAAGACAATATTTTTTTTAAAAAATTTTCATCATCTACTAATCTCAATATTTTACCACTAAATAACAAATCAAAAATATTCTTATATGCTTTAATTGGTTAAAATCTATTTTGAACTGAAAAAATACTTTGATCTATTCAACATATATAAAGTAATCAACTCTAAAGATTCTTCAAGGGACTTAATGATTTCCTTATCCATATTTTCATCAAATTGTTTTTTACGAAAATCAGGTTTATAATCCTCACAAATGTATTTTCCTCAGTAGCTATCATAGCACTCATAGTACACATAACTCTTTTTTTTAAAAAAGTGTATACTCCAGTTATTGTTTTCTTTTTAAAAAATGGGGGCTCCAAAAAATATGGGGCTAAATCGATTGCTTTAATGGCCTAGGGGATAAGCGATCCTGCTTACGGGTTGTAGCTGTAGTTTAAGTTGTCTCATTGTATAATTCACAGACGAGTTTGTTTAATTTTTAGGTACGTTTATATAATTAAGCTATTTTTATATAGTAAATTCAAAATAATGAATTTATACAAACACAAACATCTGAACTTTAAACAACTATACAAAATATTATATTATAAAAAATTCTACAAATTATATATTATACAAACGTGTAAATTGTACAAATTCATAAATCCAACCCACGTATTATCACTGAATATTGATCACAAATGATAACTAACTGAACTAAAATTATAATAACTAATTAACTAGTATATATTTAATTAACCACGTAAGTTTACATAATTCATATGCCTAATTTACACAATCATATCACTTAAAAAAATAATTATAAATAATTTAATTAATAAATAGTATTGAGTGACAACTCATAGTGTTTAAGTTATAAATATTTAATAAAAAATTTAAATTACATTGACAGATTTATTAGTATTCCACTTAATTAATTTACTAAAAAGGTTTTAATATAATAATATATATTTTGTCTTTTGGAAACACCATTCCACGAGGCAGATTATGTTAATTTCCAAGAAAGGTATTTGCAATCATTCTCAGTGTGGCCATGTCTCACTTTGTGGGACGACTTCCACACATATATGGTCAATCATATATTTCGTTGGTTCATTTTAATTATCGTGTTTATAAAATAATCGGTAAAGAATTTAAAATGTTTTTGAAGTATTTGAATTAGTATAAAGTTACCTTTCATTCTCTTTTTGATCCTAAAAATATACTTTTGACGTTCATTTTTTGGCTTAAAAATATCATCTATGTTAATCCTTTAACTCATATTTATCCGTATTTTCAATAGCTTCGTTAAAGTAAAATTATTAACTATTTATTTGTTATATTGCTTAATGTGATTGATCCAAATTTAAACCCTTTTCTAATAAATGATAAAAATGATATTTTTTAATTTTAAAAAATCTTATAAAAGAACATACGATTTATATGTTGACATGATACACTTGAAAATAATATTTAAAAAGAATGAATTTCATGATATCTACCTGTTGATCTATTTTAAATCAAGCCCCGACGCAATTCAACTCATAAATGGAGATTCAACTAAAATTCATATTCATACCGACTGATTGTCCATCTAAAAAACAATATTATTTTCATTAAATAATTTATTTTCTATCAATTATCCAGATGTCTTGTTCATTCTCTTTTATTCCTTTTTTAATGTCTTATTCTTAATTAGGATATCAGAGACTCAAACTTGAATGAAATTACATGTTTATGTTCTTTTAGTTTGTATTGTTGTCTTGGTGGATGAGTTGCGTGGGGATAAGAGAATTTTTTTTTTATTCTTTTATTTTGAATTGATGGGTACATACAAAAGAAAAATGTAATAGTCGTACACATTTGCTTAATTAATTCATTTGTTTTATTGAACTTATTATTTCTATATGAATGCATCGTTATTTTCCTCTTTTTCTCTCTCTTGTCTGTCATAAATTGAAAATAAAATAAAATTTGAAATGGTGCACAAGATCCAAATAGAAAAAAAGAAACGGAAGAGACAGGAAGTGAAAGAACAGGGTGGAGCCCAGGAGGTGGATGGAGGTGTAAAGAGTATATCCTAACCTTTTTTTATTTTTAATTTACTACGAAATGCAAAATCAAGTTAATATCACGTGGGTTATCTATTAAGTAATTTCAAATTATTTTAATGAAAATGACCTAAATTGCGCTTAAACGATATGATTTGGTACAATACCGCCCTTCATCCACCTAATGTGTATGCTATGTTATGCATAAGGATATTTTTTAGCCAAAAAGTTAAAGACAAGGGTTTTTGATGGCCCAAAGATGAATGAAGGATAATTTAAAATAGATATCATTTAAAAAAAGAAAAGATAATCAATTGCTTATTTTCATATTATTATTCTTTTACCAAATAAATGAAATGAAAAAGTACTATGGTGAAAAAGAGACTATTTCTAAATTAAAATAAAATCCCTATTGATTTGATATAACTTTTAACAAAATCTTATTAGATGTGTATTTTACCAAACTATATTTACTAATGATGTTATGGGAAAAAAGTTAATAAAACTCTCTTAAATTACTAAAACAAAAAAGTAAATTTAATAATCTATTTAGATATATGGATCAAGTAAAATAAAATGAAAGAAAATAACTTATTCAAAATAAGATGCAATTAATTGTTAATTCTCCCTTTACCCTACCTTACTCATGAATCATGATAAATGTGGTTTGTGGAAATAAAATTTGATTAAGAATTAATAAGACTACCTCAATTAACTACTACTTTTTTAGTAAATAATTTTAAAAAAATACATGTAAAAAATTATGAGAAGTAAAATGAATAAGTCGAGTCTCTAAATATATATTATTGAAAATCAAAAGCTAAAAGGAGGACTAAGAAGCTTTGACTATTTAATATTTGTTTGAATAAGTAAAGCATAGTAACGTTAATAAAAGGTAATAGTGCCACCTTGAAATAGACATGTGTTGGTCATGGTCTCCCAACTACAATTCCTCCACTTTAAATCTAACAACTTTAGGGGACCATTACTACATATATACACATGGCGTATGAGCAAATTATTAGTTTGTAATATCATATAAAGAGGGATCGATAAGTTTTTAGATTGATAAATTTTTAAAAAATAGGTGCATATGATATTTTAAGTGAATTTTATTACTTTAAAACGAGAGTTAAAAGTGAAATTTTACAAGGCATGATATAAGTTCATAATATGTTATGAGTGCTTTTAAATTCGATGACAACATATTCCGGAAACAGATTCATGAAGCATTTGTGTTAAAGTGAAAAATATGTGTTATGGGTTTCAATAATGACAAATATGATATTAGAGTCAAACTCTCTCAACCTTAAAAATTATGTTGAGTACTCTTATTTTACAAGATATGCTTACTTATAAATCAAAGCTCGTTGGTACTTGTAACTACATCATTAAGGGAACAATATATAATCATGAAGATGATCCGTTGTATAAAAGCAAAGTTTATACTGATTGTATTATCGAGCAATCAGAGATGAAAAGAAGATTTGGAATTTTGTGAACAATGCATATGGTTGAATTTGTTTATCGAGTACTTTAAGGGTGTATGTTATACCTATGACGGAGGACATAAAAAAGGATTGACAGATATTAAGGTTGACAAGTTTTTAAAAAAGAAGTGCACAACTACATATCATATCTTTAAATCGTTAAAGTTTATCCAGCCATGATCTCGTATTTATCACAATTAAAGCTCACAATAATAATAATAATTTAATTTAGTATAAATATAAGCTAATAAAATTCTATGTCTATCTATATTTATGTCAATTTGTACATTACTTATTCAAAAAGGAATACCTAAGGACCATAGTTGAAATTTTCTTAAAAGAAAATAACATGGTAGATCTAGTAACTTTAGAAGATTTTCTACGAAATTGGTGCCTTTTATTTTGTCCAACTTGAAATTGGTGCTTTTTTTTTTTTTTAAAATTTCATTCCATTTATTTTTTATATGAACTCTGATTAATTTGAATTTATACCACATGGAGTTACATATCGAGAAAATCGCTCTCTATCAAGAATTCTTTTAAAAATACAAATCAAATTAACTTAATATTTCTGATTAATGAAAAAGTAATTAGACTCATCTACTGAATCATATATTTTGATTTTGTAATTTTTTTCAAAAATGAACTATAAGGGTTCAAATTTGGTAGATAATGTTGGTTAAATGTGGGCTAACTTTTCTGAATAAATGATGTCTTCTTTCAAATCCTAAACTCATTATTACACCAAAAAGCCAAAAATTTCCAACTTCAGACTGAGGAAAATTTTAGCCAAGACCAAAGCACTAAGTATCAAGAATGCTATATGCATGACCAAAATAATATTCAGATTTTTCAATATTAATGGATCTGTCAACTTATAAAATCTTTTTTTTTTCCTATCACATAATTATTAAGTTCTACAAGTTGAGTATAAATTACAAGACCTTAATTGAACTATTCCAAGTCGGCAACATTATTTAAAACCGAAAATGTTGAAAAATATTGAGAATTTTATCTACTAAAAATATATACGTATACGAGTTCAAACCCTATATATATACATAAAGAAATTAACTAAATATTATATTAATGTAAACTCGATTATATTATATTAATTTGAAATTGAGATAAAATAATAAATTTTAAATCCCAAACAAAGATTGCGTTAGAAATCGACGTACAGACTCAACCAAAATCAAGAACTTTAATTCAATTTCGTATTTGTCTTATTGAAAAAATGTATAAAATTATATTGAGAACTTATATAATTATTAATACCTGATATTATTATCCTAGAATCTAAAATAAATAAAAATCATGACTTCACCTCAAATTCTGAATTCGCTTCTATATATACTTTTAAGAACATATTAATATCATTCATTTTTCAATGTGGACAAATATTTATTGAGGAAACACAAGTCAAAAGTCATGATTGTCTTGAGATATATATAACAGTAGATTTTTTATGGAATAAAAAAGGAAATCTACTTAATTTCAACCTAGATCTATTCAATATTTTAATGAAGTTGTTTGGAAACATGTCGTATTTCTGTTTAAAAAAATTACAATTTCAATAAATATTTTTTTCAGCCGATTATTATCGTGTGTGATCATTTTATCTGTAATATTTCTATAGAGCATACATGCAAATTCTTTTTCATATTGATGATGGTGAGAGTCGATCTCATAACCTATTCTGATATCATATTGTAGTGTGTAATCATCTCATCTAAAAATTTAAACTATTAAAGATATAACACACTTTTACTATTTAATAATACTTTCGCGGATTAGGTCTATTTTTGGTTTATTTAAAGTTTAAATTTTAAAAGATGAGTGTAATGTAAAATGGAGGAAAAAATATGTTAGAGAAAAAGTTTCCTCATTTCGCTCATTTTGATCGACTGATTGATAAGTTTTTGGGTAAAAAAATTGTTAGTGAAAAAACTTACAATATAATAAAATTGCAAGATTATAATTGAAAATAAAATGAAGAAATAAATTTTTAGGTTGAGGCACGGATATCTCGCTCTCTTTAAGGAGATTCAAGTCCACTTCGGCATAATCTACACTGATCCAGCAGTAATACTCTTGACTTCTCTCCTCCAGGATACAACAGCCCAACAATAGTGTATAACTCAAGCAACTCCGGATTAGTTGAAGAGTCCAAAGCTCTACAAAAAAAACACATTCCTTCAACGTATAATACTCTCTTTTGTATAGTGAATATAGTTGAAGACTTAGAATATTTTCTATGTCTCAACTCTCTCTTTCACTACACTAACCTCAATATAAATCACTCATCTTTTTCACTCTATATTTTCTTGTACTTCTCTTGTTTCTTCTCCTATCTCAACACAAATGAAGACTACACTATTTATAGGTGATGAATTCTTCCTTGCAATGAATAGGAGAATAGTGGATAGTAAATTTGCCCAATGAATGGCTCAATGTTACATAAGTTACAAGAAATAAATATATAATAATGGATGAAATGAAGAGTTGGTGGTTACATAAGTTACTAAAAACTAATGACCATTTTCTTCCACAATTAATGAGAGTAAAGAGGCACAAATATAACGTCTATCAATAGACATTACATGATATATAATGTGACATATAATATATATTTTTATTAATATTAAAATGTCACACCAACAAAATTATATATTTGTTTTCACTAATAAATTTTATTCTTTTTCTTGATATTAGTGTTAATTTATTAATTTAGGAAATTATATAATATTTATAGGGAAAGAATCTATTCCTTTCGAATAAAAAATTATCCCTTTAATATTCTTCACCTAAATTTCATGCAAGAGGTTAGCCCAATGTGATGGCAGTCAAGTCCCACTCAACTCAGCCCCTTCCGTTGTCCATTCTACTTAACGTTCAAGGACGTTTTTCTGTTTTCTGCCTTAGATTATTTTTCAGAACTTTAAGAAGGAAATCAACACATAAACATATGGGCCAAACCCAACCTTTATATGAATAATCAAAATAAATATAAAGGACTCACTCGTTGAAACAACAATTTTGTCCAACTTCGACTTCGACGTAGGCACAATCACTAGTCGATTGCTGCCTTTGACACCTTTTCAAAACCCTTACGTTTTTTCTAAGTGTCTTGGTGAAATTCCAGACTTAGTCTTCCCTCTTTCACCTTAGGATAACAAGTCTATCCCCTCTCTAAGTCAAAACGTCCGACACACAAGACTGTCCATTTATAGAACATGTGGCAGCCTTGTGATTTACATTGCATAGTGTTGTGACACATATCTAACACTTGTCAAATACTTAGCCCACTAAAATATAATTCAGCTGACATCCTCAACTGATAAGAAACATTCAAAATTTGAATTGAAAAAGCTTACGAGAGATACAAAGAATCTGGATACAAGCGGTTACAAAAAAGGTAACTGTCGCATGTGACTTTATTGACTGGATTTCGATCCTTTGCTGCAATTTCCCTCCATATTTTTGATTCCAATACAATTTCTAAACATTATATAGTCATTGCATTATCAAAGTCCACCCAAATCCATTCGCCTATTTTCCGTGCCTGCGCACCACCGACGTCTTGCCTCTGTCTGTCGTTGTCTTGCCTTGGCTATGCTAACTTTTAATCCACTTGTGTCATTCCTTGTTTTCTTGCTGCCTTTCATCACATTTGACTATGCTTCAATTTAACTCAGCTCGATTTACCTGCATTTGACCAGACCATGTGTTTTTCACATGCAAACTTTGCCCAAATCAATGTCGTTCAGTGTCCAAGCCATGTCATGGCTTGTTGCCTTGTCAACATCCATTTCATGTTTTGACACTGCCTTTCCAGCATTATTTGGTACCATTAGACATTCCAACACTTTGCCCACACAACGCATGATTGATTACACCCACACTTTGGCCCTTGACAAAGTCATTCATGTCAACTCTTTGCCGTCACCGTGACTATGTCGAGTAACTTGGTCAGAACCCTTACACCTTCACATTTCTGCTCTTATTCTTTGAATAAAAGTTTCTAGAAAAACACATTAAGCCTCAGTGTGATTTATTTCGTCTGTTGAGTTCGCTAAATTTTTGTATTTTGTTCGTACTGTGTCTAGTGTTTTATTCTATCCTGACGAATTAATTCAAACATTGATAAATATATGAGGGTATTAAATTTTTTAAGAATCCATAATTTCCTGTGGGCTTGGAACGATGCTTTCCATTTTGTTATTTTTGTTTTTGTTTATATCTTGGTACAATTTATGTCGTTTATGGCATAATTTGTGCGTTTTGAAATGAACTATGCCTCCATCGGCATTAATTTTAAGGGTATTAAGTGGCATAATTTATTATGTTTGATATATTATGGTACGAAAATTTAAACTTATGTCGAACAAGAAGTATTTTTTTTTTATTTTGATTTGATTTTCTATGTATTTTTGGCCACTTGTTTTTTTTTTAACTTAAATGCTCAAAGGCAAATTTAAAAATTATTGAATTTAATAACAAGAATTAAAAATCACTCTAAAATAAGGGAATTATCCAGTTCAATATGATTGATGAGTTGTTTAGGGTTCGAAACAAAATCAAAGACTCGAAACTGATATATATATATATATATATATATATATATATATATATATATATATATATATATATATATATATATATATATATATATATATATATATATATATATATATATATATATATATATTGCATGTTCCTCGATTTAAGGATTAATTAGGATTTTGAAATTATTTTATAGAATATTTGATTAGGGAACCATTTTAACTAAATTTGCTTATGATATGTGACGATATGATTAAGGTTTAACTTTCTAAATATTTTTAAAAAATTCTTTATGTCACCTTTTTCGACCGTTCTCAAATTATTCTTTGGTATGAAAAAATAACAGATTCAAAAGATTCTTATTAAGTTAATTTTTTTTTATATTTCATGGAACGTTAAATAAAAAGAGTCACGTCACTATGACTAGTCTAGATTGTTTAGTACGTCCATAGCTAAGCGTAAATAGAGGATGATTTTATACATTTGTATGCAATCCAAATAAAAGTTTTTCTTCTATAACAAATTTCTCTTATCCAAAATACACATGTTTTCTAGTTTTCTCTTTTTTTTTAGTTGAATCTTTCGATCTTAGTTAAGGATCTTGAGCTAGCAGAAGGTTTCTCAATTCTATTTTTCTTCTATTATTCTCTACATGGTATCAGAGACATACTCATACGTTGACTTTTGAATTTTATTTTTCAAGAATAGGTTGGTGTATAGATAGATTTAAGCGATCATGTTATTGGACTATGATGAAACTATTGAATCAGTTCAATTATAAGTATGAAAGACATGTATAGAATCGTACCTTGTGTGAGAGGATTTATAGGATGTTGTTAATGAGATAAACGTAAGTCCTACTGCGGACGAATCGGAGAATAATATCACATATAAGAAGTGGAAACAAGTTAATGTTAAGGTGAAGTTCGTCTTAAAGAGGTCAATATCCTCTAGTTTATTTGTTCATATTATAAGGTGTAAGTCAGCTCATGAACTATGAAGGACCTTCGATCTTTTGTTCAAGAAGAAGAATGAAACTTGGTGCAGATATTAGAGAATAAATTGGCTAACGCCACTCAGGGCAATCTTTCTATCGCACCAAGTATTTTTGAAAGTTTATGCTCTTAGATATTTTTATCAAATTTGGATGAGACTATTTCTAAAGCACGAATGAAAAGAATTGTCATTTGTGGTTTGAAACCTTATATATTTCATTTGCTTAAGAATTTGTTGTTGTCATAGGAAACAATCATTGGTGTATCTGTCGGAGATAGAGAAGAAAATGTTCGAAAAACTTCAAAAAATAATAACAGATATATGACACACTTGATCCTCAGGTGATTCAAGATCACCTAAAAAAAAGGGAGAGTCTACTAACAAGTATGAGTCTCTCAAATGTAATTGGTTTGGTAAAACAGTACATATATAAAATGATATTGTCGATCCAAGAGAGTAATATGACTCAAAAGGTTGTTTAAGAAGAAGAAGAAGGTTTGGGAAAATTTTTAGTAGCTCAGGCTCGAGTAATAGAAGTTATGATTTCCATCAATCTTAAAAGAGATTGAATCGAGATTCAGAATCTAATACAATCGATCACGTGGAGAAGCAAAACACTAATGTCATCAATTTGAAGCAAGAAACTTTTGAAGATTGTAGGTATTATTAAAGAAATCAAAGAAGATGTCTACAATTATATTTACCAATAATGATTTTTTTAAGAGTTTTTTAAGGGAGATATAGGAAATTTCAAGTCTCTGATCTATCATCAGACATATTTTCACGACCGAGATCATACCCTAGAAGAGACACTCTCGAATTGTGGCACGACGTACTTGACCTCTCAGAGGTCTTTTACAAGCCCTTTGACATCATTCTTTACATACATGTATGAAAAGTAGTGCAGAATTAAACATTTTCACAGAAAATCGTAATACTTCAAAATATCTTTTTTTTATAGAAAATCATAAGAAAATGCTAAGTCTCAAAGTCGGCATCTTAGACACACGAATATCTAAGTCTATTACAATACTTTTAACAAAGAAAACTAAACATAATGATGTCCTTGAATTAATTGAGGACATACCCCAACTTTGCTTGAATGAATACTAATCCAAGCTTCCAATTCAAAGGACGCCTCTCAAATGCCACATACACCTTTAGAGATAGACAAAATATATGAAATTTGTACATTATAATGCAGTAAGTATGGTGACATGCAATTAAAACCATGCTAAAAAAATATTTGTATAAAACATGCTCTTTTTGTAGAAAACTTCATAAGACAAGTATAATAGTCACTTACAAGTCAACATAAGCACATATAGTCACGTTACACAATATAGCATATCATCACTTCAAACCATACAAGCATAAGACTCTCATACCAAAGGTCCTCCTAAGGCGCACTTGAGTGAGACATGAAGGCCGCCGATACAACCCTTTCACACATACCTAAGAGATCCTCAAGTATCCTAAGATAAGATTATTCACTATATTGAATTAAACCCCCTACCTAAAGTTACTCTAAGATTCACCTAAGTGGAACATGAAGATACTGCCCATACACCCTCTCCAAGCTTACCTAAGCAATCCTTAAAGTTACTCTAGATAAATACTTTTTCATTTACATACATTTAATTTAAGTCACTATGTTCATTAAGTTATTTAGGATATAATCAATAATTAAGGACTTTCACATAATGGTCTTGGAGAAGACCTAGGGAACCTACACACTGACATCTTCAAAGTATACTCGTACAATGTCTATATAGCGTCTCATTCCACAACCTGAACCTTGTAAAACCTATCGAATACTAGAATGCATCCCACATGATGAGAATAAACAATAACCGACATATACCATACTAGCTAGGTATGGAATCCAGAGTCTACCCTACTCCGATGGTCCAATGGAGGGTGTTCTACTTGCCAATGGTAGAACTAGGACACATCCCATGTAGGCATATGGTTAAGGAATATTAAAAGGTTTCTTTGTACTCTAGTCTCATCTAAAGAAGAGTCACTCCCCAAGCATATTCTCTCAGTGCTAGCCTTTGTTCTCATAGAGTAATTCAATCTAAGGGCATATGAATATGTACCATATGAAAATCACAACCACATAATAATACACCTCACCAAAGGGGGTCCACTAGGGCTGCCACACAATGGTCAAATAGGATAGCTCAATGACTTTCTTAAGGATGGTTTCATGTAGTTCCATCCAACCTACCCCTAAGTCCATCATTCACTTGAGAAAGATACCATTACGACTTTCAACTTCAAGGATATGATAACCTCCTTTCTAGAAGGTTCCACATAAATTACCCTCTTAACTATGTTTAAGATCATATTTCAATCATACATATACTTTCATGACAAAGGTGCTTTAGCCTACTAAGTCAAGGATTCATATTCACATTCTTTATGTATCAAGTACGGGACATAGGTCTAACAAAACAAGACACACTTCAGTATTATCTTATCACATGTACCATATCATTCAAGTAGCACATAGGGTCAACTAAGTATACTTGCAAGTCACCCTACACACTTCTATAGAAACACCACTATAATCCATCACAAGACTCATAGAGTTAACTAGGAATATTCACACTTTAACATAAAGTATACACATATAAGGTATCATTATAGCCTATCATGATCACATATAATCACTTAGAAGAACGCATAGTTTGACTTCACATATACATAAGTCATATAGACCTTCAAAATACTCACATACCCAAGTTATAACATGATAATATCATAATTCATAAAATAACGCCGACGAGGCCACATTCTTTCACAATTCATAAAGTAATGATGACAAGGCCACATTATCACAAATATAGCACATAAACACCACCATCATAAGTGGACCATACCAAATCACAATTAAAGACCTATTCAAAACAATATAGAGAAGTTTAGGTCAACATACCACCAATCCAATCTCAACAACTCCAATCAATAGACATTTCAACCAACTCAATCCTCAAAGGCTCTTACCAATAGCCATAATCACCAATTCAACCCAATAATCACAATATCAAATTATCCAAGATAATACAATATGAATCATCAATTTAGGACAACCTACATACAATTCTAACATACTTCTTACTTAACTCAATAGTCTAAATCAAAGTACATAAGAGATCAATACAATTGAGACATGATCAAATCACCCATAATATAGTCAAAATAAGGAAATCATGGTTTGCATGAGTTCATGGAGTTTTTACTATAAATGATCAAGTTAACATCAATTCAATCATAATTCATTGATTCAAAACATTTAATGCAAGAACACATGGCTAGATAACAAAATATGACAATTTATCTTTTGAAAAGATCTTAGAATTCGTGAAGATTGGCTCCTTTAAGAAAAGAGATTCAAGGATGAAAATCATACCTTATGTGATGATTAGCCACGAAATTGAATTAGAATTGATGGAGAAACCAAGATCCAAGCTCCCTTCAAGCTTCAATGGGATTCTAGAGAATCTTTTTTGGGTTTGGGGTCTGATTTTTGAATAATGACTTGACTTGGGGGTTCTAGACTTATAAAACCTCTTAAAATACCCAAAATACCCTTAAGAAACTGCCCAAACCATTTTAGAACATTAAGTGAATTACCTAAAATACCCCAAGTCTTGACTAAGACTATGTAGAAAAATCTGCAGGTCACCATCGACGGTCCTAGTCGACGCCTCGTAGATCCACCTACAAACCGTCCTGCTGTCCGTGATTTGGGTCAGAAGCACTCACCAAATGGGATCTCAAGATCCCTAGTCAACCTACGCCCCAAACGACAGGGTGTTGATGGTCCTACGGTCCATTGATTGCCCCTCATTGGTTAAGACTGGTTTTTTGACAGTTTTGGTCACAAGTTGGGTCCTCCTCAAAGACCCTTAAGTTGGACCGTCGGGAGTCGTGCCCGGGCATTTCCAACTCAAATACACTCGTATACAAGTTAGGAACCTTACATCAATTTCAACAAAAACGAACACGTAAAATATGCAAAGGCACACCTAAACATATAAGCACTTCTCAAGGCAAATCTTTTGAACGTCATGGACGTTCTTGGACGTTTTACCTCCAAACATCACCAAAATTTAGACACTGCCTCAAAACGCTATTATAAACCATTTTAGAACTTTAAAAACCTCATGACACACGTGTTAGACTCTAATTTCATCTAATTCGTTTTAGAGGTGTTACACATATTAGGGTCAATCACTGCTCGACTCAGATGTGGAGGCAATATTAATGAATTCTCTCAATATTGTGTAGTTGCATTAAAAGAAGCATGTCTTAAAATCTTGAGCAATAAAGTTTCAAACTCTCTCATAGCATATGTTTCTCCATACAGTGCAACTGTCGAGAAATTAAGAAAAAGCAGGAGACTAAGAATTCAACAATATGAAACTCAACAAGGAGGAGATAATTTACATTATTTGAAAAGACCATATAAAAATATTATTAAGCTAGTCTGCTATGGAGAGTGGTATTTTATCAATACGTATTCTTTTTTCCTTGCAGGACAAAACAAATACAAAAATACCTTCTTCATTAGATGAACTTATAAATAATTATAGAAAAACCTTCATCATTGGATGAACTAAGAGGTCCAAGAAAACTGTTAAGATCTTCACCAAGAAATGCTCAGACCTTCGATTGATTTATTCCACAATAAGCTCGGGATAGTTTTCAAAAAATCACTTAAAGGAAAAGTGTGAAATAACAAAGTTGATTTTTTGAAACTACAAAAAATCCTAGATTTTTAGAAAAGCTTCTAGAATGAACTTTTGTAGTATGTTGGATTTTTCTCTCAGATATGACTAGAAGTTTTAGGTTCTTATTTGATAGTTAGGAGATAAACTAGATTGTTGTAGATTTTTAAAGAATTAGAAATTGTTGTAAATTTGTGATTTCTCGAAGTGTTTAGAAAATATATAGAAGAATTAAAATAAGTTAGGAAGTGTTTTGGCATGGTAAAAAGGGACTCAAAACAAGTTTAAAATGACTTAAAATAAGTTAAAGGGATAAGTGAAAAAACGCACCTAAATTATCCCCTTTAATGATTTTCATACTTAAACTATCACTTATTAGTTTGAGAAACACACATCTCTCTTTTATATCAATCTCATCAGTATCACATCACACCACACATGGATAAAACATTTCACCTTTACAAAAATTAAACAAATTATTAATATTAGTTTTAAAAATTTTAAAATATATATTTTTTGGTCATTATTCAATCTTTAATTTTTAATTAATATTTATAGTTTGTTATTTAATTTTCGTCAAGATGAAATATTTTATCCATGTTAAATGTCACGTGTTAAGTTTTTTTTCAAATAAAAGAGAGAGTGTGCATTACACACACCATTGAGGTGTGTTTCTCAAACTAATAAGTAGAGCTGTCAATATGGGCTAGCTCACCCCATCCCGGCTAATCCATACAAGCTTTGATATTTTATGGGTCAAGATGGGCTAGCCCATTTTTGGCGTAGGCCAAAAAACGGTCGGTCCAACCTACAAGTACGTGGGCTACATGGTTGCCGGGTCAGACCACTTTTTAAAAAATTATATTTTTTTTATAGTTATTCAATTAAATTATACATTATAATTTTAAAATTTTATCATAAATATTGACAAAACAATAGTACATGATATTAATGTTACTACTTGTTAATCAAATCCACAAATAAAATTATCTTTATAATATTTATTAATTTTTTTAAATTAAAAGTATAAATATCTGAATAGAAATATTAACCTAATTTTTTTGAGTTTGGACTCTCTTTAATTTTAAATTTCAATGTTATATTATATTTTTTAATTAATTTTTATTGGCCCACGTGTCGGCTCTACCTATATTTTTCAAACCCCAGAAATCAGCAGGCTTATTCAGGCTAGACTAAAAAACTCTTTTCTTAAATGGGCTTTAAAATTCTTATTCAACCCTATTAAATTTCGGATTAGGCCAGACCGGTTCAACGGATCTAGCCCATATTAACGGCTCTACTTATAAGTGATAGTTTATATATGTATGTAAATCACACTTTCAACAGTTTGATATGAAGGTCAAAAAAAATACTTTAAGTGTGTCTTTTTTGACATTTATCTCTAAGTTAAAAAATCAAAAGTATCTCTTCCCCTACTTTTTATTTTTTGGCTTAAAAGTCATTTCCATTTGACTTTTTTTTTACTTAAAAATTACTTTTTAAATTCAATTTTAACTGGATCTAAGTTGAACATCCCAAAATAGTATAGCAAACATTATTGTTGGAAAAAAAAAATCTTTTTGGCTAGAAAATTTTGCCAAATTATATTTTTTTATATATTATTTTACCTTTTAAAATATTTTTACCCTTTTAACTTTACTACCTTTTAACTAAAAATGGAAAAAAGATCTGTTTATTTTAAAATAAAAAAATATTGTAGTTTTTAAATTTTCTGATCATTTAGCACTTTACTTTTATAAATAGTTACTCCATGATATTTGTCATTTCATAAAATTAATGCATAAATTAACATATTGTTCCTTTTTTTTTTTATCCTTGTGAGTTGTTAGCATTGAAAACATACATTTGACCAACTTAGAAAAGTTAAGTAAATGATTTATGTTCATTAGTTAAATTTATTAATTAAAATAGTTTATTTCATATTCATTGACTGAAAAATTTAATTTTAAAAAAAATTAAATAAGGATAGAAGAGAAAGTTACATCATTTTTAATGTAAGTGCAAAATAAAAAAATGACATATAAATATAACACAAAAGATACTCCCTTTGTCCCTATTTAGTTGTCCACTTTAGAAGTGACACACATATTAAGACACCAATTATTATCATAGTTTAGTTACAATTTTACCTTTAACTTAAAAGATTATGCAACTCCCCAAGTTGTATGCTCTTAATTAATTCTAGAAAAATTCTAGTATTACTAAGTTGTAATGCATGCTTTTTGTTAAAATGGACAAGTATTTAAAAATAGATATAAAAAAAATATAAACAAGTAAACAGAAATATATAGCAAATAGCAATAATACAAACATAATATGAATAAGTTAAATTTTATGTCTTTATAGTACCTGACAAGTTGGAACTACACAAGTCCCCGTTGCAATAAATTCATTAAAGTTCAAGATGTGCCCATAAGTTGATGGAAACATTAATTAGATCTCTGATGGGAAGAGAGAAGTTGTGAATTACTCCCTCTGTCCCACGATATATCAAGATTAATAATTAGAAATTTTATTAAAAATATTTATCTTGTATTATTTGGTTACTATTTTTTTATATTTTACCTCTATAATATATATGATGTTTAAACAAATTTTGATCTAATATTTTTTTAGAGGCTAACTAACATTAAGAAAGAGCAAAATAGTGAGTTGATCAATTTAGTAATAATTTCTTAATTATCATATAAAATAGGAAGTGTTTATCTAATATGAAATGGAGATAGTAGTAATATTTTGTCTACTTCTTAAAAATTATAAAATATTCCTATTAATTCTTCATTACATCAATTCAAAATTCCATTTAAAGTGATTGAGTGAACTATTAAATTGATTTAAATTAGGAAAAAGTTGAATCCTAAATCCTTATATAAGAGAATCTCAACCATAAAATCGGTTATAACATGCAAATGATAAATTAATCATAAGATAAAGTAATACCCTAATTAAAATGAAAACACCTTTAATGGGTTTAAAAACTCCAAGGTTGGCTAGGGAAGCCGGCCTCTTGCTATGTCACTTGGTATAATCGTTTGGTTACATGAATTTGGTGATGTCTCCTAGGAGAAGACGATGATGATCTCCGACAGCTTCTACTCTTGCTTCCTTGTGGTGGGAGCTGTGTCTCATTTTTATGTATAAAATTATATTCTCTTAGTCGCTCGTGTACTTATTTAGACAAGTTTCTTGGAGTTATTTTTAAGTCTTTTACTAAAGTTTATTCTTCTTAATGTTGAAGAGCTTTGTTATTTTCCGCATGTTTAAACTCTGTTTGACTAGTAAATATTCTCTTATTTAGGTGTTAGCATATGTGTTCACATGACTCGGGTCCCTATATGTTGGATTGTGACAATACCTTCAAGATAATTATTGTTAATTATGACAGAATAGATCGTTACAACTTAACTACCACTAAATAGTAGAGTACTTTCTTATTTGAAAGTGATTCAACAACCTCTCTATAAGCAAAAACTTGTATTATCTTATTTATACAGTACAAATTTCCGACAAAGTTAATTTTCTAAAACGATGTTTCAACCTTGTTTACAAATATTATACTAAAGAATATTCACTTATTTTGAGATGATTCAACCACTTACATATAATACAAATACAAATATAAATATAAAATTTCAAATTTTTTTATTTTGAGACTAATAATAAATAGTGATGCAATTATTGAGTTATTGTTTTGAATGACATAAACATTAACTAGTAATGGTTGTACTAGGAACAAACAACGTGGGAGATGGAGCCCCTTAAACTCACCACTCGAAGGTGATCAACCCACGACTTACTCTACTACGTGGTCTTATCCATCTCCATACATATAAAACGCTATTTAAATTTACGTTTTTGATGTATCATTTAATTTGATATAAAAAAAATTAAAAAAACTTATATTTTAAAATTGTAATATTGAATAATTGAAAACATTTAAAATACATACACATATTTATTATTTAATATAAAATTAATTAAATCTCAAAATTTAAATAATATCATTAGAATAAACGAAATAAAATAAATATTAAAGTAGAAAGTTACGTGTTTCACTTCAAGACAAAAGGAATTATAACTACAATTAATGACTCAACTCGTGATTATTTATGGAAAAGAAAAGTTGTACGAGTGATTCAACATTGGCCGCGTCGGTATTAAGAGGGTAAAAATTTAAGAATTAATAATATATATGGCTTATTTTTATTTTTAAGTAGTAATATTAAATAGTTCACATTCCAGATATGATATTGAATTTATTTCGTAATAAATAACAGTACTCTTTAAATTATTTGTAAAATAATTTATTTAAATAAATTACTAGTATAAATATAAAATATAAAACTAAGAAAACAAATAAAATAGTCCCATGGATATTGGAGTAATTAAAATGATCCGAGGAATGTTTTTATATTTATATAGACTTATCTCATGATATTAAATTTTATATATTTTTAATATTTTCAAATAAAAAATATTATTAATACATCATATAATGTCATGTAAAATGTGTGACTAATCTATGTATTAATTATATAAAGGCTCAAGTTTCTATTAAATATAGTATTAAATAATGTCATACATAAATCATAATTATTTCTTCTTATGCTCCCTACCAAACCACCCCTAGTTTTATTACATATGATACAAAATAATATTAAACTTGTTTATGCTATGAATTATCATGTTAGGAGTTTTTGGAGTATTCTTGTGGTTCTGAACTTCTAAATTAGCAATAATAATAAATCTTTCTAACATACATTAAAGATCTAAAATAAAATTCCTAAATTTTATCGAACCTGCATCTACTGTCAATATTATATTTGATCATGTTCATTAAAAGTGGAAATATCACTACGTATATACTCTCTTTTTTAGTTAAAAGAGTGGAGGATTATCCAAATCCAGGAGACAATCAGTCTATTTTCCAAAAACGTGGGATTTTTTATCCACTATAACACTCCATTCACACTCAGATTTGATTGGAGCGTGGATTGAGAGTCCAAACGAAAATAAATCTAATTTTAATACCGTGTAAGATATGACACTTAAACTTAATTCTACTTCAAAAGTTGATTTATGAGAAAAGAATTGCCCAGATCCATATAAAGGGAGTACCAATCCATCTCCAATCAATGTGAAATTTTTGCCTACTCTAATTAAGCCACAACTTTAGAAAAACTAAGTTATGTTGCTTAATTCTTCTTCATTTTCTTGAAAGTAAGGCCAATGTGTCTCCAAATTTAGTTTTTTAGTTCTATATATAAGTGTGGTGAAGTTTAGTTTTTCAATTTAAATTTTAGGTCTTTTTCTTTAAGGATTTTTATAAAAATTTTAGCGGTATATATATATAGAGAGAGAGAGTGTAATTGGTTACAAATGTTCATATTTATTATTATTGTTAAATAAAATATAGCGTCAATTATACTGCTTTATCTATTGTAATTGTACATAAGCACATATATAGAGTCCGAGGGTATAAAATATTAACAAAAATTCTAAAACGGTATATAAAATTTTATATTAACCAAAACGGCAAAATTGTTGGAACAACAACAATTTTATAAAAAAAAAATTCTGGTTGAATAAATTGTTGTTGTTCTAGCGATTTTGCCATTTTGGTTAATATAAAATTTTATATACCGTTTTAAATTTTTTGTTAATATTTTATACTCTTTAGGCTCCGAACTCCACATATATACATCAAGATACGTACATATGTCCAAATTAGCGACAACGCACACCATATTCATTACTATACTCTCGCAAATGAAGTCTGAAAAAGATAGAATACGCACAAAATTTATATATCTTAATTTTTGTAAGATAAAGAAGAACTTTTCAGACTCACGTCACAAAAAAGAAGTATACGTCCAAATTAGCTACGCCATGACATTAAACAAGAGATTGAGAGGTAGGTGGTGGGAGTGAATACTACTAGTGTGGTGTATCTATTTATTGACATTCATGTTTAAGGTTCATTTGCACTTTAATTTCTCCATTTTTCATTTGGAAATATCCCAAAAAACTGTAGTGAATAGTTCATAAATCATATATATACTAGAAAATAGAAATGGTAAGAACACCTTGTTGTGAGAAAGTAGGTCTCAAGAGAGGGAGATGGACAATAGAAGAAGATGAAAGACTCACAAACTATATTCAAGCTAATGGTGAAGGCTCTTGGAGGACATTACCTAAAAATGCTGGTAAAAATGCATTGTTATATATATATAGTTAACGCATAATCATCTCATCTGAAAGTTTAAGAAACTATTACCGAATAAGAAAGTACATTTTTATTTACTACCTATTTTCTCTGTCTAACAATAGTTGTCCACTATTGACTTGACACACCTCTTAAGAAACTATAAATAGAAGGGTAATTTTACTATATCACCCTTTGAACATAATAAATATAGTCTTAAAAAATGTAATAGGGAAATAACTAGAATTAATAATAAGGATAATTAGGAGCTAAGTGTAAAATTATCCATAAATTTTTTAAAATAGATAAATATTATTGGATGGAGGAAATAGTACTTTTTCTTATATGAAAAGTCATTTGGTAATTGAAATTGACGTAATTAGTAGAATATAAATACACTAACATGTTTGTTTGTCCCACTTAAAACAAAATTAAAATACTCAATATAGAGAGAGAGAATATTGAAAATATATTACTTAATAAACCTATGTTTTTGAGTAATATTACAGAAATGGTTCATATTTTCAATTTAGTATATTTTAATTAAATTAATCATAAAAATTAAAAATATAGAATTTCTTTGAACATCATGAAATGCATGTTTCACAAAAAATAATAATTTAATATTATAAATATAATATCACAAAATTATAAAATAATTAATAAAAAAATGATCTATCAAATCTAAATCTAAAAAAATAAAATTTAATTATCAGGATGACTTTACAAATGTGCCCTTGTTGGAATCAAATTGTTGGGTTGTCATCGAGTAGAACTAACATTTGAACTTAATAGATTCTAAATTTTACGATATTCATATCAATTGTCAGTATGTTAAAGTTTGATTTAGTTTTTAAATATTCTTAGTAAATTTCTTAATATAGATATAAGGTTTGAGTCTTAGTTTGGCTAAAACCGTACGTCCTTTCTAAGTTTGAATTGTTGAAAATTAAAATATATTTTTATTTATTGAATTATATGTTAAAGTTTGATTTAGTTTTTAAATATTCTTAGTAAATTTCTTAATACAGATATAAGGTTTGAGTCTTAGTCCGACTAAAATCATACATCCTTTCTAAGTCTGAATTGTTGAAAATTCATATACATTTTTATTTATTGAATTATGAATTATGTGTTCATCCGCTTGATATAAAAGAAAAAATAAATAATTAATATTTTTTTAATTGTTTAATAGGGTTATTAAGATGTGGAAAGAGTTGCAGATTAAGATGGATTAATTATTTAAAGAGTGATTTGAAGAGAGGTAACATAACTTCTGAGGAAGAAGCTATAATCATCAAGTTACGTGCAACTTTGGGTAACAGGTATAGATATTTTATTTATAAATATCATTATATTTTTAAATCGTTAAAATCTATATTATAAATAAATATTTTTTAAAATATCTTTTTTAATTAACCTATCAAATATCATAAGTAAGACAAAATCACTTATTTTATTTCAGAAAAAACATATTTATTTTCTTTTTGTCCATGCATACCCTTTTCAAACGCTAAAAGCGTAAAAACTTTTTACATTATTTTTGTAATTTTTATAGTAAATATTTTCATTTATCATGAATTGTTCTTAGTAATTATGTGTTAACTAATTCAAGAGCGATAAAAGTGTTTTATATGGTGAGCGTATAAAGTTAAATTTTATATATAATAATAATAGACTATAGTTACCACGTTAATCATGTTATTCTTAATGCTTATCTTGATTATTTAACTCTAATTACCAGTAAATGATTTAATTGTTTAAATATTTTAACGGTAATTACCTATAAATGACTTAATTGTATGAATTTATTCTACATTATTAGTCCATGCATTACAGAATATATATATATATTTTTTAATGGGAAAAAAAATATACTCCAAACTATCGTAAATGGTATACATATACCCTTCGTCATACTTTAGGGACGTTGGTACCCCTGTCGTTAAAAAATTAGAGTATATATATATTCTTTATACTAATAGATGTACACGTGTCGTAGTCTTATCCACCGACCCAACATCGGATCGATGGATAAGATTATGTTATGTGTCCCTATATGACACTGGACTGCAAGAGCACCAATGTCTCAAAAGTATGAAAGAGAGTATCTGCATACCATATTCGATAGTTCGAAGGTATATTTGTCATTTTTTCCTTTTTTTATTGTATTGTAGTGATAAAAAATTAATGAGAAATGTTTAATTTGCAGGTGGTCTCTAATAGCAGAATATTTACCACATAGAACAGATAACGAGATAAAAAATTATTGGAATTCTCGTTTGTGCCGAAAAGTAGAAAGCTTGAGGATTCCAAGTGACAAAGAGTTGCCACAAGCTGTTGTCGAATTAGCCAAAAAAGGAAAACAACAACAAATTATCAAACAAAGACACAAAGGGAAAACAAAAATTAGCGGTTCAAATTTCATAAGTGAAACTATAGTTCACACTACATCATCAACGCCAAATATAGAGAAAGAAACCATAAATACTATTCCGAATGGTGATAATAATGCCACGGAGTTCGATCATAACGATGATCAAATGTTATGGCATGACGATATCATGCTAATGAACGATGAAGATGCAAAGTTGGACAAAGATTTCATTTTCAAATGTTTATGGAGTGACGAAGGAGAAAATTTTGAAATAATCGAAAATAACAATAACGATAATAATAATAATGAAATATTAAATGTGGATAATCATGGTACCCTTGATGGTTGGGATTGGGAATATTTAGATGAAATGTTGAATAATGAAATAGAGAATAACAATGTGTCAAATATTGATCCCATGAATAGTGATTTGGTAGCTTGGCTTTTGTCTTAATATACATTCATTATTTTCACTCCAATTATGTATATATATGGATAAAAATAAAAATTGTCTTTATTTTTTCAATTTATTTCTTAAATAAAGGTTGTGACTGGTGCTTGTGCCGGCGTGTTTTCTATTTACTTTTAAAAAAAGTAAAAAATATACACATATATACTTGAATTTTTTTTAAAAAAATGGTGGTGTCTAAATAAGTTTTACCCCTTTGATTAAAAAAAATATTAATATACCCTTTTAAAAATTTTATTAGATTTTTTTGCCTTTTAGATTTCGAACTCGTATAAATAGAAAAACACCTACTAATAATTAAAAGAACTGGAAAGAAGAACCCCCTCGCATCGTCTTTTGTTTTTCACCATAATCTTTGGAAATTTTTAGTGTCTTGCAAAATTTTACCGTGTCAGACCGTGATACTCCAATCCAATCATCTCATTATTTTATTTCATCAAGCCTTTTTTATTCAAGGCGTCATTTTAATAGAGAGGGTTCAAGATTAGAAATTCAACAATCTCATAATTTTAGGCCAACCACAAACCACACAATCAAGACATACAACCACACAATCAAGTACATAGGAGACTTTACAATATCACTCAATACATATCAATCGTTATTGAGAGTTTATCTATCAAATAGAAATAAACCATAACCTACCTCTACCGAAGAACCAAGTCAAGTAACTACTTCTCCAATGTCTTTCCTTTTTTTATTGCCTCCGAACCATTCCAATCTATCAAGTATATATATTTACATAAGGTGTAAGTTAACAAGCCCATAAAAACACTCTTGTTATATGTCTAGCCTAGAACCAAAACTCACACAATCCTATAATCAATTTCCTAAAGTTTAAACCTATGGGTAAGTCTCAATTCTTCCCATTAGCATATTTTTTAAAGAAATTTAAATTATTCGATACACCAAATAATTTTTATTTCCTTATTCTCTCTTTAAATTTTCTCTGAGATTCAAAGGCGGTAAAAAACGTCTTTCTAGGATGATTTAGACCTTTCTCTTTTTTTTTTTTTTCTTTTTTTTTTAAAAGAAAAAAAAGGAGGAGGGTTACTCCTAGTTACATAAGCTTACAAAAAAATCTAGAATTCATAAACTAGAAGCAACCAAACAAAATTTAACCAGGGTCGAATATGAAGTTTCCCTTCTTCACTCGAAATCTAATGTTGGGCTTGCCAACTACACCAAATAAGTAATTACCTATTTTAATATATCAAAATATAATTTATAACGTGAGAATTAGATATTTTAATATATTAGGTGGAAGCAACTTGTCACAAAACCAACGACATATGGACTAACAACCACCCTACTACACGTAAAGCATTATACATGTCATATACAGAAACATACCACAATACTGTATCCTAATTTCCTACTAACATAAGCACTAGATTTTTATATTAATTCTTAGAAATCATTAGGTACTTAGTAATGTCGAGCTTTATCCTTCATACTTCATCCTTTATTAATTATATATATTATGTACCCCATATTCTTCTAGAACGATCAACTATACAATATTTATTCTATGTAATTTACGCTACAACAATATTATATTCTTTCTGAATTAGATAGTAACTCACAAGGAAGTGTACCAATAAAGGATCACCGTTTGATTTTGCCGTCGCCGCTTTCACTTTGTTCTTCTCTTCTCCTCTTTTCTTTTCTTCTATAAATTTGTTTTTACCCTAGTTATTATACAACTAATTATAAGAGTAGTAAAAATGATCCACTTTAATTCTAATGTTATTTTTATTTGACCACCAACTAAACAAATTATTAAAATTTCCCCACTAATTTCATAATTATAATTATTAATAGTCCAAAATCCAATTAGAATCCCTCAAAAAAAAAATTATGAAACACAAGGCTTTAACACTCAAAAGGACCAAAGCGGGTCGTTACAGTAAATACCAATTTACCCATCATTCGTCCTCGAACGATCCAAAAGAGGTGAGAGTAAGGAAAAGGTACCTGAATTGGTAAAAAGGTGTGGATATCTTTTATGCATATCAGCCTCACATTCCTAAGTGGACTCTTCAACTAGCCGATTCTTCCATTGAACCTTGATAGATGCAACATATTTTGACCTCAACTTGCGGACCTCCCTATCTAGAATAGCTGTAGGCTCATCTTCATAAGACAGATTCTCATCCTGCAGAACTGAATCCCAATGAATGATATAGTTTTCATCACCATGGTATTTTTTTTAGCATAGACACATGAAATATCGAGTGCACTCCTGACAATCCTGGAGGCAAGGCCAATTAATAGGCCACCTCCCCCACACACTTAAGAACTTCAAATGGTCCAATATACCTCTAACTAAGATTACCTCGCTTATCAAACCACATCACACCCTTCATGGGTGAAACCTTCAGCAAGACTTGTTCACCTTCCATAAACTCCAAGTCTCTAACCTTTCGATTTGCATACTCCTTCTGACTGCTCTGAGCTGCTAAAAGCTTCTCGTGAATGAATTTCACTTTCTCTAACGATTCCTTCAAAAGATCAGTACCCCAAGGTCTCACCTCAAATGCATCAAACCAACCAATGGGAGTTCTACATCTCCTCCCATACAGTGCCTCAAATGGGGCCATATCAATACTTGAGTGATAGCTTTTCTTGTACGAAAACTCTGCTAAGGATAAGAATTTATTCCAATGACCACCAAAATTTATCACACACATACGAAGCATATCCTCCAACACTTGAATTGTTCGCTCAGATTGCCGATCGGTCTGAGGGTGAAATGCAGTATTAAGATCCAATCTAGTACCTAATTCATCATGTAGGGTCCTCCAAAACTTAGAAGTAAATTGTGTATCTCTATCTAATATGATGAAAAATGAAACTCCATGCAATCGATCAATCTCCGAGATATAAAGTTTGGCTAACTTCTCTGATTATAAGTCATCTTGACCGGAATGATGTGAGCAGACTTAGCTAACCTGTCAACAATTACCCAAATAGAACCAAACTTACCTAATGTCTTTGAAAGACCAACTACGAAACCCATTGCAATTCTTTCCCACTTCCATTCAGGAATGGGTATTCTCTGAAGTGACCCTCCATGAATCTGGTGTTCATACTTCACCTCCTAACAATTGGGGCATTGGGCAACAAAATCAACAATGTCACACTTCATTCTACTCCACCAATAATGTTGCCTTAGATCACGATACATCTTGGTTGCACCAGGATGTATAGAATACCTCAAACTATGAGCCTCTACAAGAATAGTGTGAGTCAAATCATCAACACGGGGCACACATACCCTTTCATTAATTCTCAAGACACCTTCCTCATCAATTACTGCCTCTTTAGCCTCTCCTCGCAATATCATATCTCGAATTTGGCTCAGCTTCTCATCAGCAAACTGATTTTCCTTAATCTTGTCGAGAAAAGAAGATCTTGCCTCCACACAGGCCAAAAATCCTCCTTTCTCTAGTACTTCCAGCCTCATAAAGTCATTAGCCAGAGTTTGAATCTCTCTAGCCAATGGGCGTCTAAAAACGTGTAAGTGGGCTAAACTACCCATGCTCCCTGCTTTTCTACTTAATGTATCTGCCACAACATTAGTTTTTCCTGGGTGATATAAAATAGTAATATCATAGTCTTTCAATAACTCCATCCACCTCCTCTGTCTCAAATTCAAGTCTTTTTGAGTATAGACATATTGTAAACTACGATGATCTGTATAAACTTCACACTTGACCCCATATAGATAATGTCTCCACTGCTTCAGTGCAAATACAATTGCACCCAACTTCAAATCATGGGTCGGATAGTTACTTTCATGCACTTTCAGTTGCCTCGAAGCATAAGCAATTATATTCCTCTCCTGCATTAGCACAGCACCCAAATCAGAATAAGATGCATCACAATAAACAATGAAACTCTTACCTTCCTCTGGCAAGGCTAGAATCGGTGCAGTAGGCAACAAGGTCTTGAGTTTCAGAAAGCTTTCTTCACATTCGTCCGGCCATACAAATGGAACATGCTGCTTAGTCAAATTGGTCAGTTGGGAAGCAATAGAAGAGAACCCCAAGACAAATCTGCGATAATAGCTAGCTAAACAAATAAAACTCCTTACCTCTGAAACATTAGTAGGCTTTACCAAATTCTTCACTGCTTCAATCTTAGATGGATCCACCATCACTCCATCCTTAGAAACCACGTGCCCCAAAAAGGACACTAATTCGAGCCAAAACTCACACTTAGAGAATTTGGCATAAAGTTTTTTTCTCCCTTAACAACTCCAATACAATTCTCAAATGCTCATCATGTTCTTTCCTACTCTTTGAGTATATTAGTATATCATCAATAAATACAATAACAAAGAGGTCCAGATATGGCTTACAAATCCCGTTCATCAGACTTATGAAAGCAGCAGGGGCATTCGTAAGACCAAAAGACATTACTAAGAACTCATAATGCCCATAACTGGTTCGAAAAGCAGTCTTTGACACATCTGTTGCCCGTAATATAAATTGATGACAACTGGACCTCAAACCAATTTTGGAGAATACACAAGCACCTTGTTACTGATCGAACAAATCATCAATGTGAGGAATGAGATACTTGTTCTTAATAGTTAGCTTGTTTAGCTGCCTGTAGTCTATGCACATTCGAAAACTGTCATCCTTCTTCTTCACGAATAACACCGGAGCACCCCAAGGAGATGCATTCGGTCTAATAATACATTTACATAACAACTCCTGAACTTGGGCCTTTAACTCCATTTACTCAGTTGGAGTCATTCTATAAGGTGGAATGAAAATGGGGCGAGTACCCGGCTCCAAGTCAATATTATCTCTATCCGGTGGCATACTAGGAAGGTCTGCAGGAAACACATCCAGAAACTCACAGACTACCGACACAGACTCAATCGAATGCACTTTAGAACTATTATCCCTGAGATATGACAAGAAAGCTAAACAACCCTTACTCACCAACTTCTTAGCACGAAGAATAGAGATAATACGAACTAGAGTGGAAATATAGTCACCCTCCCACACTAGCGGATCTGTCCCAGGCTTGGCCATTGTCACAGTTTTAGCATTACAATCTAAGATAGTAAAATTTGGAGAAAGCCAAGTCATACCCAAAATTACATCAAAATCAACCATCTCTAGAATAATCAAATCTACATAAGTATTGCTCCCCACAAAAGTCACAAGGCAAGACCTATACACCTTCTCAACTATCACAGACTCACCCACAAGAGTAGAGACATGAATAGGCATGTCAAGCAATCACAATATAAATCAAGACCAGTAGCAAATAAGGAAGATACATATGAAAATGTGGATCTAGGATCAAACAATACAGAAGCCATGCAATCACAAACCAAAAGAGTACATGTGATAACAACATCAGATGTCTCTACCTCAGACCTCTTGAGGAAAGCAAAACAATGGGCCTTATCACCTGTCTGTCCATTGCCCCAACCAAGATACGCTACAGTAGTTCGAACCTGCCCGCCACCCCTACTGAACTGGTGACCACCATTACCTTGGCCACCACGTCCTCCAGAATGACGGCCTCTACCATGACCACCTCTACCTCTAACTACTGGGGATCTATAACTCTACTTTAGATAATATTTCCTAATATGTCCAGCCTCTCCTCATCCTGGAGTCAAGTACAGGTTTTTGTGAAAATGACGAAGTCTGGATATAACCTCCAAACTCAGAAAAAGGTTGACTAGTCTGCGACGGACCCCCAGCTGATGCTTGTAATAAAGACTGAATAGGCGGGCTGGATAACCTCCTAAACTCTGTCCTCTGGAGTAAGAACCTCTAAACTCACCTCCCTTGTGAAACTTCTTAAATGTCGACGCCATGGTGAAGTTGTCTGGCTTCACCCCCTCTACCTCTATCACAAAATCAACCACTTCCTAAAAGGATTTTGCTGCACCAGCTACCTGTAAGGTTGGAATCTGCAAATCTGACCTCAATACTTTCACAAAGCAGTGAATCCGCTCTTGTGGACTGAAGCAAATCTGAGTGTCATACCTGGATAGTGCACGAAATGCTGCCTCATAATCAGCAACAAACATTCTTCCTTGCTCTAGGCTCAGGAACTCATCTCTCCTCATATCCCTCAAAGTACGGGGTATATACTTCTCCACAAATAAGCTAGAAAATGATTCCCAAGTCATAGGTGGTGCCTTTGCTGGTTTACACTCAACATACGACCGCCACCACATTTTAGCATCCCCCTGAAACTGGTAGGTCACAAACTCCACACCGAATCGTACTACTATGTCCAGCTTATGTAGCAGCTCATGACAATCAATCAGAAAATCATAGGCATCTTCAGATTCAGCACCCTTGAGGACTGGAGGTTTTAACTTTAAGAACTTAATGAAAAGGTCATGCTGATCACCTGTCATTATAGACCCTGTAGTCAATCGAGAAAACGTGCCTATTTCCAGTAATGCATCCATGCGGGGAGCCACAACAACTGCATGTTGTACTCTCTGAACCTGAGGTGTTGGTGCAGAAAACACTGGAGGTGTCTGGCCCTGATCAGATAACCCGCTAATATAAGTAAGAACCTGATTAATCATCTCTGGGGTAGGATGAGGTGATACTTTCTTATCCTGAATTTGCTCATTTCCCCCTTCTTCACCCTCTCTCACTACCTCCCGCAAACTCTACCACGACCTCTTGCCGCTGCTCCTCCTCGAGTTACAGCCTCAATGGTTGGCTCAGAAGCACCCTGTTTTGCCGGTGTTGGTGTTGGCACAGCTGTTGCTTTAGTTCTAACCATCTGTGAAATAGAGTGAGGCCAGATACCAATTTGTATTACCTAGATACTAATTGGATCCAAGTAATAACACGAAAGAGAGAAGGAATGAAGTTTTCCTAAAGTCTTATAGCCTCTCATAGAAAAGTAAAGGCGTCCCCATACCGTTCGGCAAGACTCTACTAGACTTGTCCTTGTATGATGAGATCACCGAACCTAACGCTCTGACACCAAGTTTGTCACGACCCAAAATGAGTCATGATTGACACCTACACTTAACCTCCTAAGTGGGTGAACCAAAGAATCTAAACCCCCAACATATATCAATAATGTATCTATGAATACCAATAAAATGCAGAAGCTCAAAACTTATTAAGTAATCAATTAAATGAGCTTCTAAAGTTTAACACTTATTATCTCCGAAATCTGAAAGTCATCACATCAAGGATATCTATTTTCGAATTACCAAGTCTAAGAGTGTTTAAGAAACCAAAATAAGCAAAAAGATAGTCCATATCCGAAATTCAAAGACATCAAAACATGAATGAGAGAATCCAACACGAGCTAGAAATAATAGCTCACCCTGAACTCTGATGTGCTGGAGACTGGCTAAAGATGAGGGCGATTCGAAGTCGATGGTACACTTGTTGCACTCCACAAAAGAACAAAGAAGAAAATACAAGTAGGGGTCAGTACAAGAAACACGTGCTGAGTAGGTATTATCGGCCAACTCAAAATAGAAATTAATATATATTGAATAATAATATAAAATCAACTACAATACTTAACAGGTGGCAAGCAACAAACACATGAACCATTGACAACAACACCATAGTAAGTATACCATCAATCACAATATCAAGCACACCTATAAGGACTCATGCCTCCACACCACACTCATTTGGAAAATGGGTTCTTTGAGATTGAGTATATTAAGTTGATTCAAGATTCTTTCCCTTTAATGTTATTGTGTTTGAACGTGACACTCCGATCCCATATATCGTGTTGAAACGTGACACTTCGATCCCATAATGTAACACTCCGATCCAATCATCTCATTATTTTATTTCATCAAGCCTTCTTTAATCAAGGCGTCATTTTAATAGAGAGGGTTCAAGATTAGAAATTCAACAGTCTCATAATTTTAGGCCAACCACAAACCACACAATCAAGACATACAACCACACAATCAAGTACATAGGAGACTTTACAATATCACTCAATACATACCAATCGCTATTGAGACTTTATCTATCAAATAGAAATAAACCATAACCTACCTCCACCGAGAAACCGAAGTCAAGTAACTACTTCTCCAATGCCTTTTACTTTTTTTATTTCCTCTGAACTGTTCCAATCTATCAAATATATATATTTACATAAGGTGTAAGTTAACAAGCCGATAAAAACACTCTTATTATGTGTCTAGCCTAGAATCAGAACTCACACAATCCTATAATCAATTTCCTAAAGTTTAAATCTATGGGTAAGTCTCAATTCTTCCCATTAGCATATCCTTAAAGAATTTTAAATTATTCAATACACCAAATAATTAATTACCTATTTTAATATATCAAAATATAATTTATAACGTGAGAACTAGATATTCTAATATATAAGGGTGGAAGCCACTGATCACAAAACCAACGGCATACGAACTAACAACCACCCTACTACACGTAAAGCATTATACATGTGATATGCAGAAACATACCACAATACTGTATCCTTATTTCCTACTAACATTAGCACTAGATTTTCATATTAATTCTTAGGAAATCATTAGGTTCTTAGTAATGTCAGACTTTATCCTTCATACTTCATTCTTTATTAATTAAAGGGATAATGCCCAAGTACCCCCTCAACCTATGCCCGAAATTCCAGAGACACACTTATACTATACTAAGGTCCTATTACCCCCCTGAACTTATTTTATTAATAATTTTTTACCCCTTTTCGGCCTACGTGGCACTATCTTGTGGGCCCAACGATGGTTGACTTTTTTTTTCAAACCAGTGCCACGTAGGCTAAAAAGGGGTAGAAAATTACTTATAAAATAAGTTCAGGGGGGTAATAGGACCTTAGTATAGTATAAGTGTGTCTTTGGAATTTCGGGCATAGGTTGAGGGGGTACTTGTGCATTATCCCTTAATTAAATATATTATGTATCTCATATTCTTCCGACTAACTATACAATTTATTCATTATATGTACTTTATGCTACAATAATATTATATTTTTTTTGAATTAGATAGTAACTCACAAGGAAGTGTACCAATAAAGGACCATCGTTTGATTTTGCCGTCGCCGCTTTCAGTTTGTTCTTCTCTTCTCCTCTTTTCTTTTCTTCTATAAGTTATTTTTACCCTAATTATAAGAGTAGTAAAAGTCGTCCACTTTAATTCGTATGTTATTTTTCTTTAACCACCAACTAAATAAATTATTAAAACTTCCCCACTAATTTCATAATTATAATTATGAATAGTCCAAAATCCAATTAGAATCCATCGAAAAATATTTTATGAAACACAATATTTTAACACTCAAAAAGACCAAAACGGTCGTTACATTACCTCTATTTATTTCTTATATATTTGTATAGTTCTAAATTTTATATACATGCACAAAAAAATATTAGCTCCACTCATATCAAAATATAAATTTTATTTATTCAAATAACAATTAAGGTAAAGCAGGGTGAAAATTTCATTGATTTTTCTTTCGTTTATTTTATTTGTCATGTTATGCTTTTCAAAAGTTAAAATTAACAAATTTTTCAAAGTTCAATTAAATTTCATTAATTTCATCTTTTAAGTAAAAAATTAGATATTCAAAAAACTATACGAAGAGTATTATATATTGCAATTTTTACATATCATATGATGAAATAATATATCGTAAAATGTTAGTCAAAACTTTTATAGTTTAACTCTAACAACGAAAAGTATAACAGTTGATAGTGAATAGAGGAAGTATCGTATACCTTTCTATAGTATATGTTATAAAGTTTTGGTTATATTTACTATATTTATTGTTTTTTATATTTATATATAAGTGTGGATAACCACACTGGTGATGGTCAACATCATGTTTGCATAACTTGTGTGTTTATTTACATTTATATATACTTGCTTATTTTTTCATTCGTTTTAATTTGTTATTTTATATTTAAATTTATTTAAATATATAAAAATTGCGTAGAGAATATCATAAATCATGATAATTGACTATTTAAATATGTTTTAAAAAAATTAATTGCTTCTAAAAATTCAATTGATTCATAAGATTATTTTATCTGTGTTACAAAAAATAAAGCAAAAGAAGTAACATGTATTATTTAATTGGAAAATTACATAAAAAGTAGTGTAAATCTCATTATAATAACGATATTTAATTGACTCTTGAAATTCTTATATTGGAACAAATAAAATAACATATGTAATTTAAAATTACGTAAAAAAAACTATAAATTATAATAATTAACAAATTAAAATATTTAAAATTCATATAAAATTTAATAAACTCTCTAAATTTTATCTATAATACATAAAATGAGACCAAAAAATAATAAATATTGAATTTGTGCTAGCGCAAGCACTTATGTCTAGTCTAATATATAACTGGGAGGACAGTTCGATTAATTTTATAGTGTCTTTAATAACTTTCAATCAAAAGACATATTTTTTTCTGTTTTATTTATGTGATTTATTTTTCATTTTAATTAATTTATAAAAAAATATATTTCTATATTAAGTAATAATTTAATTTTAAAATGTTCATTTATCCTTAATGAAATTATTTACGGCTATACAAATATCTATCACTTATTTTAGACCATAAATTTTTTTAAGTCTTATTTTTTCAATAATATATCGAGTCATACTAACTCATATAAATAAAACAAAGAGGGCACTGAATAATTTTATCCACCAACAGATTTTAGAAAATGAAAAGAAATTGTTATATAGATATCAGATTTCAATAATCACCATATCACACCTGAATTTTATTATTATAGTTGTCCTTCTCTTTCTCATACTCTTTTTGTCCATTGATCACTACACCACACTCGAATTTTATTATATAATTATCGTTCTCTTTCTCACACTCTTTTTTGGCCATTTATTAGGCCTAGACTAGAATAGGATTTAGCCTTTTTTGACCCAACTTGTTAATTACTTTTTCCTTATTTTAGAAATAAAAAAAGAAGTGATAAAAAAGTTGATTATAAATATGTCCACTAGACATAGTCATACAAGTTGAAGAAAGACTTGCAAAGTATATGGAGAAAATAAGTACATGTCCCAACTTTTCCAACCATTAGTCTAACAAGGAATTTGTAGCAACACTAATAAAAATAAATACTATATTTCGATTGAAAAATGTTTTGTAACTATTTTAATAGATATAATTTGCTTGACCCATTCCAAAAAAAAAAATAGTAATATTTCCATAGAAATTTTTATTAAAAATGTAATCACTATTTTAATAAAAATTTATTTTCTACCATGCATTCTTTCAGAAAAAAGTTGATTTGATGGCGAAATAAATAGAAACATTATATTCTACAATACAATTATTTTACTAATTTATGAAGAAAAACCTTTATTTCTGATATTATTTTCAATATGAATAGGAAGACCCATTTAAAAAGAATGATAAGAATTTCCCTTTTAATGTGTGGAACATAAGATGTTGTTATAATTTTGTCGTGTTTACTTAGGAAAAACCTTTTTTTCCTACTCATTTATTCCCCTTTTTTTTTCATTAAATAATAACCATATATTGCTTTTATTTCTAAACTTTCATGGAACGTGTTATTGTCGTTGTCAAAAATGTATCATTTCATACTGAAATTAAATCACTCAACTAAAAATAAATATTTCACATTACATTTTATATAATATCATTTTAATTTAACACAAAAAATAAAATGTTATTTGAGGTAAACATTTATCTGACTGATGAATAATCCAATAAAGTTAGCAATATAAATTAACTAATATGATTAAGTGGTAAAGTCTATATACAAACGTATCTCATTTATTTAATTGATTTAGTATAAATTTTTGATGCAGATAAATTTTACCTAAATACTTATCTGCATCAAGTGTTTATATCATATCAATTTAATTTAACTTATGATAGAAGTTTATATACAAACATATATTATGTAATAATTAATTTGATGTAAATATTTGACACAAATAACACATATTTTTCATTCGCTTTTAAGGATCTCTAAAGAGATTGTTAATTATCTTGAACTACTTTACTCATTATTTTTTCATGTCATTAATCCATCAATGTTGCTTCAGACTCACTTCTTAACATGTTAATTAAATTCACTTTTTCTCTATATTCATCTTTGCTCTTCATCTAACTAGTTGAGCCTACACATTCTCTTTCATAGTTACGGGTTTATTTTATAATGTGTTTAATTTACTATTTTTTGCATCTCATATTTGATATTCACAGTAGAGCCTCATTAATTAATTCAGATCTGCATCACATAGGGTCTAGTCGAGGAAATACGCACCCTACCTTCATATCTAGGGCTCAAACTTAAGATCTCTAATTAAAGAACGAATAACCTTATTCACTGCACCATATTCTTTGATGGTATGTTCAAACTTGTTTTGTCTCTATTATAATAAAAAGTCAATAATTCAATTTTCTTAACATTTGAAGGAAAAAAGACACAAATAGGAAGGAAAAGAAGGACTTCAATCCACATGAAAAATATGGAATCAAATGTTTAGGGTTTCTAAAATGAGTTTAATAATCATAGGCTAAAATTACTCATTCAATTATCCGTTTTGGTTAAATGTTCATGCATTAGCCTCCGTGTTGCACGCAATTGAGTTCTCTTTTTTATATACACTCCCTTTGACATACATTTGTTTCCACAATGATTTTTTCCCCTTTTTTAATACTTTTTTCGATCATTATTAATTGTCCATTTTATTTAAAATAATTGTCTAATAATAATTATTCAGTTTGAAAATCAAGAGATAATTTATTTTATCCTTTGTATCATCTGTTAACCAATATTTAATACATTTTCTGAAGTATTAAATTTAATATATTTAATGGTTAATATAGTAATACTATTTCTAGTATTTATTGTTTATTAAGGTGTGTGTCATTTAACTTGACTTCAACTGACGTATGTGTTCTGGAATTTTAAACTTGTATAAAATATTAATTGAATAAATAGACACATGTATGTAACATCCTACATGAAAATTTATGTCTTATAAATCTACATGTATTATGCCACATAGGAGACGTATCTCTACTTGTGCAATTATATGCAAGTTTAAATATTTATTTGTGCACACCCAAAGTTGGAAGACATAAATGTTAACTGAAGACAAGTTAAAAGGCATATTTCTATTATGTCCAAGACAATATTGGATAACTATTGTTGGACAAAAAGAGTATCTTCTTTAGTTTCAACTTTCCGCATGAAATGTTTAAAATTATAAGATTAAAAGATATTTTAATATATTTGACATATCTTTAATTTATGACGGTAAAGATGTGACACATGAGTCTAATTCAACCCTAAAAATTATCCCATATTAAAAAGATTGTTCAAATCCATATAAGCAGATAGCCGATCCATTTTCCAATTAATATAGACTTTTTACACACTCTAACAAAGAGCATAAGATTTGGAGTAACTTTTTTTAAAAAAAAATTCATATCAAATAAAAATAAATCAAAAAAAAAATCATTATTTTTATATATATATTTGGTGAGCGAAGTAGTGCAATCAAGTTCACAAAAGGTCACTTAAACGTCATAAATAGTTCACCCATGAGTTTATCATCATTATTAATAATGAAATAAATATCCTTTTTCTTTCATCACCAGCTATATATCACAAGTTGACAACAAAATTATTTGAACCAAAATTAATTAAATCAACTAAATTTCGATGATGATTAAAAGTAGCCCCTAATTAAATTATGTCGGTTCTATACTGGATTAAGTCTAAGTGGGGCACTCAACATATACACACGACACAATATGTAGATTTTAGCTTAGCAAATTATTAATTAATTAATATGTAGCCTGTAGGGTGCTTATCACGTGGATGGTTTTGGAGGGTGGACCACGAATAATTCGAGATATACAATGTTCAATGTCTTCAGAATTGAGTCTGCTAAATAAAAATACTGTGAGAAATTTATTCAATGCACACAAAATATTTATCATAGAACATAGGTTGTGACAAGAATTTGAGCGGCTACGAATTATTTTGGACTTCTATTTTTTTCTTAAAAATTATTACTGTGTATTTGCAGTGACTCTATTGATAAATGTTGCTGGTGGTACAAAGATTTGTTCATGTTTCGAGGGTTGTTAGTGATATATTTCTCGAATTAGGATGATTTAGATTTGACATCTATATGAATGTTCCATCAATTTGCGAAATATTCAAAATGCCTTTTTAGGAAATTTAATACTATTTATATAGATATGACAACATATATTCTAGAGTCCTAATTCAAATTAAACGCGTCCCACAAAATTTTAAATGTCTACAAGTACCTCCACAACTAATTAAAGTATTAAACATTGTTTTAACTTTTAATTACACTATCATGTCTAAAATTAAGTAAATGTCATGCTTACATTTGTAAGACGTAAGAGTTTAGACATAAGTGGCTCAATTTTGTTTCAAGAGGTAAGCTTAACTTGCTAAGCTAAAATCACCTAACTCTAAACTATATAAAACTAATAATATAATTACTTTCTCCATTTTCAATTATTTGATGTGATTTTTAAAAATATTTGCCTCATTTTTTTTTTAATTTTACTTGTCAAAAAAATATTTTAAAAAATTTATATTTTACCTAACATTACTTATTTATTTTCCAAATGATCATTCTGACACCTGGCTAAGATCACATATTAATCAATACAGTGAAATACTTATATTAATTATTGTTCTTAAATAAGAGGCTTTCAAAGATCAAAGTGTATAAGTAAAAGTGGAATGAGAGAGTACTTTTGTAGAAGTTCAAGACAAAATTAATTATTCAAAAATACTCAACTCAAAGATACACTCAACTTAAAGATACTCAACTAAAAGATATATGACTCCTCTCAAGGACACTCAAATTAAAATACCCAACTCAAAGATACTCAATTCAACTTAAAATGCTCAATTCAAAGATACTCAACTCAAGGATAAAGTAACAATAAAACAACAATAAAAAATGCAATATATGGAAATCCTTTAAAATATGATATAATAACTCAATTATATGTAAAAATAGAATAATAATTCAATTCTATAAAAGAATGCAATAATAACTCTTATTTGGGAGATTCTTTAACCGACAACCATCACTATGAGCTACGTGATATACAATGTCTCATCCTTGCTATTATAACTGTGCTATACCTTGCTGGAGTATAAAACATTCTCAACTAAGTAAATCCACTAAGTTATACTTAAAAAGCACTAAGGAATCATCTAAAAAGTATGATCCTTTACCCATGTTGTCGTACATGATTTATGAGGACTTTGAGTTGTCTCAACTCGTCCCCATATCGGTGCTCAACACTACTACCAATAATATAACCCGTGCTCATATATTTAAAGCCATTTCCTCATCTTCATACTTAGAGATTATGAATCAAAAGATTCTTTTAAAAAACGCTGCTCAAAACTCCTCATGAACTCATTTGAAAAATCAAGGTTTCCTTTCGTATTAAATGTAAAAGTATATATACTCTTGGAAATACTTAGTTCCCTTATAATCATTTTGAAAAATGAGACTCGACTATCCTCATCCTCGTCCTCATACTCATTTACTAGTCTTTAAAATTATAAATAATTGAATGAAAACTTCTCAAAATAGGATTCATGATAAATTATAGACGTGAACGATTCAATTCAAGGGTTTCAATAATCATATATAGAACTCAATACTCGGAAGTCAATAACTACAGAACTCAAGGACTCGATGATACAACTCATCGGGTTTATGTAGTATTATGGACATGAACGACTCAACTCTAGGACCTCCAGACGTTCCATAATTAGGAATATAGTTTTAAAATGGATTAGATATTCAATACACAAGAAATTAGAACTCGAAGATACTAGAGTTCATGAAAAATTATGGACATGAATAAATCAACTCAAAGATCTAAATGACAATATAAAACTCGTAGATACAACTCTTCTCATTACATCATCAAAACTTATCTCATGGTTAATCCTCAAAACTTATTTCAAAGCTATAGTTAATTTCAAAGGAATTCTCACGTCTTTCTCAAAAGGGGACTCAAAGGTTTCTCTAACTATATTCTTAATCTTTACATGAAATTAAGAGACATATTTAGGATATATGAAACACTCTCAATGATTTATGAAGGTTTAGATAGTTAGGATTAAGAAGAAAATGAACGCTCGATTCAAAGGAACAAGTACGGATCTGTCCGTGCCCCATAGTGAATGTGACATAAAAAAAAATTTCTACTTGTTATTTATTACATCTAGTTAATACCCTACATATTTATAGCTACTGCTTTTTTACCTGCTTATTGTATAGCCCTCTGAAGAAACCTTACCTCAGAACACAAACCAGGTTCGTGTAAGTTGCTTTTAAGTAAAGACAGAGTAGAGACACAAACACTTATTGAATTAAAAACCTTCCTCACTCAAGGAAGGAAAAACCTCGTTTTATTAATTCAACTATAAGATTTTGTGATTACAACTCAATAATCAAAAGTCTTATCTCTACTACTCCCTCGATTGACTCCAATCGATCTCTCCAAAAGGCCAAACCCACCTTTTGTTACAATTCTCACTAACACTCAACCCTACAAAGAGCCAAACCCACCCTTTGCACAATAAACTGTAAACTACAATTAAGAACAAAAACAAGACAAATAGTTCTACACGATAAAACCTTCTTGCTCAAGAATGTTTTAAACGTAGCAATCCTATCAATCTTGAAGACCTCAGTTTGATGAATAATTCTCCCTTGTTCTCTGCGTGAAGTCGTGTTTTGTTTGCTCTGCCTCGTGCAATTCTTATAGAGTTTTTGCCTTGTACAATCCTTACTAATAAGGTAAGAAAGTTATATTTAAACAAGGATTCTTTTTTAAATTAAAATCCTTATTATACACAACTTCCTTCCTTAATAATATATTTAAGGTTTTCCTTATTTGTATTAACTTTGTACCTTTAATATATCATTTTGGCTTTGACAAATAACTCTATTTTACTTGATCTTGGACTCTAGCTTGACTTCTTTCGTTGCGTACATTTGCTACTGTTTTTTGCGCTTTTTGTCTATCATCAAAACAAATTAACGATTCTATCACATTCTATCATATTCCCCCTTTTTGATGAAGACAAACATGTAACGTGTGCTGCGTGCGCAAATATCTCGCAAATAACTCTTCCCCCTTTTGATGAATCAAAAAGACATCAACAGCGGCTAATCAACACTAATCAATATCCATAGCAACATAATACGCCCAGCCAGTTGAGCAATATAAATTGTTCTGGCAACAAAACAAGAAGCGACAATACAGAGTGAAGCCAACTAAGAGAACCAGGTTCAGACAACATGCTTTATCACTGTGGAGGTGGACCAGGCTTAGTTGAAGCAGAAGCCAGCATATCCAAAACTCAACTCTTGCATTGTTGGCAAGTTCCTGCTGCACCAACTGATCCTTCAACCTGTGTATTTCAGCATTGGAGGAATCAAGCTCAACGCGTAACTTCTGGTTGTCTGATTCAAGAGAGGCGTTCTTTTCTTCAGCTACTTTAAGTTCCCTAAGTAACTGAGCAACAGGACCAGATGTACGTGGAGACGCAGTTGCAACCTGCTCCGACTCCATAGGAATGCCACAATCAGCAAGGATAGTTTGAGTGAACATATCTGCACGAGTTAAGATCCTGCCTTCTCCCAATGGTACTTCAAAAGCATCAAACACCCTAGTCAATAGGTTTCCAAAAGCTAACTGATGAGAGCCTAACTTAGGATCCACAATTCTAGCAAGATGTTTGATAATCAATGTAGGCCAATCAATGCGCTCTTTGCACTCAAGTGCACTCATAAGTCCCATGTCTCGTATGGAGGCAATGTGACGTTGGTGACCTCTAGGCAGTATCACCTTATGAACTATCTCAAAAAGAAGCTTATGCAAAGATCGCATTATTCCCTTTAAAACAGTTTGAGCCCTAGAATTGACTCTACCTTGAGAGAAACGATCTGGCAGACTTGAATACTCATGAAAACTCCAATTGTACTCATTTATACCTACAGATGGTATATGCAATATTTCCCCAAGCTTGGTTGCATCAAACACAATATCAACACCCTTTACACTAGACGACACCACAGCTCCTTCTAAGATTACCAAGTTCGTATAGAAATCGACCACTTCCTTTTCATAAATCAAACTAGGTTCTAGAAATAACTCCTCCCACCCTTGAAACCTTAGGAGTTCACAAACCTGCTTCACTAAATCCATTGACAATATATCAGGATGAAAGATTCTACCCCTAAGCACTGATTTGGTTTGGAAGTACTTTTTTCTTCCCACTTTTAGAAATTTATCTGCATTTCTTTTCGCAGATTTTGTTTTGGATTGAGGGGTTGCAGAATGTTTTCCCTCAGACATAGCATCAGTATCAGAAGCAAGATCCATTGGGGAGACTGATGAAGGAACAGGAGACTTACCCAATCGGTGACGCTTCACCCCAGATGTTGTATCATCAGCTGGCTTGACCACATGCGCACTCCTTGTTATTGGCCTGTGTGGACGAACCTGTTTGAAGGCAATGTGCTTTATTGGCCGCCTTGGTTTTGTAGGGTGAAGGGAACTCAAAAGAATATCATCATGAATTGGAGAGAGTGGTGGGTTTTGAGGAGTGGTTTGGTGAGATGGTGAAGGAGGAGGGATAGTTGGGACAGTGGTTGTGGGAGATGTTGGGTTTGGTGAAAGTGGGGTTTCGTGGACCGGTGATGCTGGAGTTTCTTGGACTGGTGATACGCTCAAACTTACTTCTCAAATGAGAAGTAAAGCGGTCGTGTCAAGTAAATAACCCAACTAGTGAGGTTGGGATCGTTCCCACGAGGAAAATAGTCTAGACTTAACTTTAACCTAGCATTACTATCGTTTAGTCAATAACTTTCTTTGGAAAGTAAAAATATAAAAAAGGGGGGTTTGTATTACCTGTTGAGTAAAAATAATTAATGTAATTGAAAGAGACAGTTGACAGCTTGTAATATTGGGTTTTAATCAATGAATTAAAGTAACTAGGGTTTACGTGTTCCCCACAGGTTCGTAACTTGACAATTCTAACTATAACAATCCTTTCCTAGTATCTTGCATGCAAAGTGATAAGTTATGTATTTCTAAATCCTTGGTCCGGCATCTAGAAAATCTCACTCCGCACCTTGGTCCGGCTACGTGTGTTGCTTTCCTAACCCTTATCTTTACCTCATATTAAGCATCGTATTCGATATTTGACTAAGTTATTACCTCGTACCAATCAATACTAGCCTATTAGATAGTATACACTAAATCTATGTTAATAATTCTTTTCCTATTATCTACCTCCTTGGTCCGGCAAGTAGCATTAAGGCGAGTTCTAACGTTGATCATCCGTTAAAAAGACTTCTAAGCGAAAGAATTATTAATACATGCAAGACACTATTCTAGAATTGTTATTTTAGTTAGGGTTTATCTCATTATTTGCCTATGGTTCCCACAACCCTAGTTATGGAATTTAGTTCCTCATAGCCATAAACACAATATTCAAATATGTTAAACAAGAGTTCATGTACTTACTTTAATGAGAAAGAATAAAGTCCGAAATTATACTTGATTAATCACCAAAAATCACTTGTATCAATCTCCAATAATCAAACACTCAAAAACACAAAGTTTAATAACAAGGTCTAACTATATGGAATTTTTTTATCAAAGAGTCTAACCTCAAAAACGAGGTTTTTCGAACTATTTATAAAAAATATAAAAACCTAATTAAACAAGGATTCTAATTTCTGGAAATCTGCCAAAACGCGGCTGGGTCGACGGACCACGCGACGGACCGTCGTAGTCATGACGGACCGTCGTGGGCTCCGTCGTCCCACACTTGTCCAATTTCTTCAGCTGCTTTCTTCATTCCCCTCGACGGCCAGTGTGACGGACCGTCATAGGCACGACGGTCCGTCGAGGGTCTTCGTTTCAAAATACTTCAACTCTTGGAATCTGGGTACTGGGATCACTTCTCTGATCTTCACGACGGACCTGCAGGACGGACCGTCATGACCATGACGGACCGTCACAAGCTTCGTAATCCCACACTTGGTCAGACTTCCCCATCTTCCTTCAGCAGCTTCTCTACGCTGCCACCTACGGACCGTCGCAAGCACGACGGACCGTCATAAGCTCCGTAGGTGGTCTCTTCTGCAATTTTCGCTCAAAATCTCCGCGTTCAGCTTTGGACAGATTTCCTGCAAAACAAAGAGAAACTTATATCAAAATTAGCACAAAAAGGCTTTTAGACACACTAAACTTAAGGAAAAAGCATTAATTATACCGTGAAACCACGGTATATCAACACCCTCAACTTAAATTCGTTGTTTGTCCTCAAGCGACGCACTATGACTCACTACACAATCTTTGTACAATAGTATTCATGTTTTATCCTTTTCAATCATTTGGCTATCAATCCCGACTAATCCCATCAAATCTATGCATGCTATCACTATTAGGCTTGAATTTTGTGAGATTCGAACATGACACAGACTCACCATGCACCAACACCTATCCTCTTCAATTTCTCACCGAGGTGCTAACAATTCCGGTATTGCAACTAGTGTCCTTACTTTAGAACAAAATCCTCATTTTTCACACAATGATTTCAGTTTGAGTATAAGGATTACATTTCAACACTCGCTCTCAGAACAAAGTCACACTTATTCATACCTATTGCCATAAGCTTGCCCTTATTTTCACTGCCTTAAGTTCGCTATACAACTCTTAGGATCACGATAGGACTTTTTTTTAGCTTGTAACGTAGGCTCAGAGTCAGGTAGGGTATATTTAGGTATACTTTAGTGACTTTTTGCCCTCCTTGACATATCGGCTAAACCTTCCACCCTATATCATTTTATCTCACCCAGTTTCTCCTATTCTTTCACCTTGCTGTTTCCCTTCTTTCTTCATTTGCGTAAGTGACTCTTTTCTTTTCTTGTTTGTAATTCTTGAATATATATATATATATTTTTTTTTTTTCAACAAGTTCTTGAGTCACTTTACTTTTGTTCTTTCTCTCTCTTTGTTCTTTCAACCCCACTTTCCAGAGCATTCCTCAAAACAGCCACCCTCAACTCATGGCTTTGCCATGAGTCAAGGTACACAATACCCAAAATCGGGTCAGGGCCATAACGAAGGTTGTTTATACATTAGCCACCCTCAACTTATGCTTTTGGCATAAGCTGAGGTGCACATGTCCAAGGAGGGACCAGGGCCAACATATTGTTCCCAGAAAAATCAGTTGGGGTGAAAAAGAAAGGTCTAATTTTAAGCTTAAATTATTTGGATCAAAGAAGGATAACTTTCATTTGGTTTCTTTATTTAGGCTAGAAATGGGCTTTATTGAATAAGGGCCTGTGATCATTTCCTAATTGTTTGTTACAGCTTACTTTTAGCAGGACTAACCAGGCAAGTTCTAGCTCAGTATCAATAGTGGACTATTCAACTTTCCTCACACTCACTTGATATCTCATCACTATACCAGATTATCAGACACCTAGTTTGACTTGAAGATTTAGGGTTATGCAATGGTGTAACTCTATTTCATGTTTAGAGCCACACAATTTTCAGTTACTACGCCTAGTCATGCAACATTTTCCAGTTTTATCGGGATATCATTTTAGCCATCATGCTTCAGAGTTAAACTTATGTACAAAAGATATAACGTGCCGGTTCAACAGAAAAATAATCAGTCTTTTGGGGAAAAAGAACACAGGCAAGAAAACCCCAAAAGAGGATAGTGAGTTGGGCTACTCAGACTTCACCCTAACACTCACTTTCCATTTACCCCACCCCCAACAAAAAGCATGCAATTGTCCCCAATGCATAAAAAAATCTAAAGATCAGAGGGGTAGGTGAAGCAAACCTGTGGCGCATAGCGCCGTCGATCAGCAAGCTGGTGGGTCCGGTTTCCCGGAACCCACAGCCTCTGCAATCTGGACACCCTCAGTGGTGTCCTCAGCAATCTGGACACCCTCAGTGGTGTCCTCAGCAATCTGGACACCCTCAGTGGTGTCCTCAGCAACAACTGCACCCTCAGTGCCTCCTGCGGTCTCTACAGTATGGGAGCTAGACGCCCCAGCCGCTATCTGTGATGCTCGGATCCGGTGTGCCTCCGCCTCAGCAATTGAGGCTCTCCTTGCGGCCTTTAACTCGCGGCGCTCCTTCTTCTTTGCTCGCGCCTCATCCTCTCCGCGATCCCTACGCCTCTTGGCACTCTCTGGAGGGGGGGATGGTGGAATGTCAGGAGTCGGAAACAGGGCCGCCAGTACAGTGTCCTCTGCAGGATCGACAGCCGCCGGTACTCTGGTCGCTAGGATCGTGTCGACGTCTGCACGAAGACTGTTGACTGCAGCCTGAAGAGTCGACACATCTACCGGATGGGCTGGTCGAGCTAATACTCTTAATTCAAAGGCATCGAAGCGCTGGTGAACCTCAGCAATCTTCCGCTGCATCTGCCTCTCCGTTCGCGCTTCAGACTCAGCAATAGACTTCTGCATCCACGGCTGGATATGATGCAGAAGAGTGGCCATTTGTGCCTCCAATTTTAGGACTCGAGCAAGCGGGGCTGGTGTCGGTAGAGGGGCGGTGCTACTACCCGGGATAGACTCGACCGGGGTAGTGTCCGTGGATGCCTGTGTCGCTGTGCGGGCCTGGGCCACCGTATCCGCAAGATCATCAGATAGTGGTGGCAGCTCTGGACGGGGCCCTCGACGTGGGGCCAACTCATTGGCCTCGTCTCTGATGAGGCCGACATCAACGGTACCCGGCGGGGTCCTCAACTGATCTATGTGCCATACGGGCACACCTGCAGACCTGCAAAGGGCAAAGATCATGCACGGAAAGGGATAGGTGGTGGTGACCTTGAATGCCCTCTCGTGCATGACCGCCTGGAGAAGCCGTGCATAGTCCACCTCGAAGCCGGCAACCATCGCCGCCATCAGCACTGCTCGATCCCAGGTGACTATGTTATCAGCAGCTGTGGGGGAAAGGCAGTGACGCACGAGCAGCCACAAGAACTTGGCGACGAACGTGAGGTTGGCCTTCTTGATGGCCCCCTTCGGCTCAGTGACCCAGTCAGCACCCTCTCCGTCGACTGATAGATGCAGGGCCATCCACCTCTTGGTGGTCTCTCTCAGTGTCCGTTCGCGCATGAATTGTCCATCCTTGACTATCTGCCAGCGATAGTCAAACTCGGCAGTGGTGGGGGTCCGAGTAGCAGCTGCACTCTCGCCGTAGAGGAACCGGCGGATGGCGGGCAGGGAAATGTCGACCTGCACGCCCCGGACTAAAACCTGCTCCAATGGGGCCTGTTTCGCGGGAGCAGCCCGCCTGTCGATCTGTGATCGGAGAGTTGCTACATAGGACGCGTAGAACTCTCGGACCATCTCCTCACTGTAGCGTCCCAATGGACGGGCTGTCCACTCTAGGCGATGCCTGGTGAAGATGTTGTGGATTTCCGGCATCGAGGGGAGACTCCCTGTAAGTACCCGCCGCTCCAGGGTGAGTGTCCGAGTCATTACCCCTTTATCAGTAAGGAATTTTGCGTCGGAGTACACCTGATACTGGCCCTCAACGCACCACCGGTTTGGCTGGTCTGGATCTGGGGTGGGGACCTGGGCTGGTGCGCCGGATGTGGAGTCTGAACTGTCAGCCTCATCAGACGAGGCCGACGCTGCAGCAGTGGCTGGTGCGGGAACCTCAGCAGATCCTGAAGCTTCCTCGGACCAGGATACTCCTAAGGAGCCAGACGCTCCTTCCTCGTTGGTGGCCGACCCAGAGGGTGTGCCGGTCAGTGTGCGCTCCTCATCAGACTGGGAGGCAGTGACTACGCCGGACGCCACCGTCTTCTTGGGTGTGGCTCGGGGGGGCACGTGCAGCACGGGAAGGTGCGGAGGTGCCTGGGGGCATGTATTCAGGGTCCCGCTCATCATCAGACCTGATGATCAAGCGTGCAGACGGGGCCACAGACTTGGATCGCCCGCGTGCGTAAGCTCGGTCTTGCTTGGGTGCCATGGTCGATAGTACCTGAAAAGGATCACTATTAGTACGAGTAATGTCAGACAAGACAAGCAAGCTCATGCAACATAAAACATTTCAAATAGTGTGAGAGTGATAGGGAAACTGTATCACACGACGGGACAGATGACGGCTCGTCGTGGAGACGACGGACCGTCATGAGGTCCGTCGTGGTGTACTTGGTCGAATTACATAGAAAGAACCCTGAAAGAGGGGTCTCTGACCGTCATGACGGTCGTGCAGGACGGACCGTCGTGGGTGGGACGGTCCGTCGTAAGAGTCAGTCGTAGGACACTTGGAAAAGTTTTAGAGACCCTTACAAACAGGGTCTCTGACAACCATGACGGTTGTGCAGGACGGACCGTCGTGGGTGTGACGGTCCGTCGTGAGTGTCCGTTGTTGGACACTTGGAAAAATTTTGGAGACCCTAAGAAACAGGGTCTCTGACAACCATGACGGTTGTGCAGGACGGACCGTCGTGGGTGTGACGGTCCGTCGTGAGTGTCCGTTGTTGGACACTTGGAAAAATTTTGGAGACCCTTAGAAACAGGGTCTCTGACAACCATGACGGTTGTGCAGGACGGACCGTCGTGGGTGTGACGGTCCGTCGTGAGTGTCCGTCGTTAGACACTTGGAAAAATTTTGGAGACCCTTAGAGACAGGGTCTCTGACAACCATGATGGTTATGCAGGACGGACCGTCGTGGGTGTGACGGTCCGTCGTGAAGGTCCGTTGTTGGACACTTGGAAAAATTTTGGAGACCCTTAGAAACAGGGTCTCTGACAACCATGACGGTTGTGCAGGACGGACCGTCGTGGGTGTGACGGTCGGTCGTGAGTGTCCGTTGTTGGACACTTGGAAAAATTTTGGAGACCCTTAGAAACAGGGTCTCTGACAACCATGACGGTTGTGCAGGACGGACCGTCGTGGGTGTGACGGTCCGTCGTGAGTGTCCGTTGTTGGACACTTGGAAAAATTTTGGAGACCCTTAGAAACAGGGTCTCTGACAACCATGACGGTTGTGCAGGACGGACCGTCGTGGGTGTGACGGTCCGTCGTGAGTGTCGTTGGGGAAGGTGCTAGGGCTTATGCGACGGACCCTACGACGGTCCGTCGTGGATACGACGGACCGTCATCGGGGTCTCGTTCTGACTATCAGAGACAGAACTGAAGGTACCCTAAGCAACCCCAATGAACCCACATGGTCTTGTAGTCTTGTGGCCTATATGTGTCTATCCCAACTACCTAGGAAACAATAAATGTGAAATTACCTATGTCTAAGGTTATTAACATGGCAAATTCAAACATTTAGAGCCTAGGTCTAGACATAATCATATCAAGGGAACAAGATACGACTAAGAACAAAACTAATACTAACTAATAAATAAAAATACAAGAGAAATGAGTACAAATTTAGAGACACATACCTTGGAAATGGAGAAAACACAAGTGGGGAATGATTCAAGTAGCAAGGTAGATCCCAAAAACAGCAGCACCGACAAGTAACTGATAGTGATAGAGTTTGGGGAGATTGTGGGAGTAATGATCAGTGGGGGAAGTGTTGTAAAGAGAGGGGAGATGAGAAGAATGAGGAAATAATGGGGGAAATATGGAGGGGCGGGAGTATAAACGGTCAGAATTTGAAAAGGGTCGTCCGGGTCGGGTCGGGTTAATTTCATTAAACTCGCGACGGGTCCCCGACGACGGTCCGTCGCTCATGCGACGCCCCGTCATAGTGTCCGTCGTGTGTGCCCTAATTTCAAAAATGACAGAAATACGTACCTGGTGTGACGGATGGTTACGACGGTCCGTCACGTGTGCGACGGTCCGTCGATGTATCCGTCAGTGGCTGCTGCAGAGTAGTTTTCTGCAGAATTTCCTGGTGATGTGCCTGCAAATTTAAAACCCATTTATAGAAAAATGCTACTATTATTAAAAAAAAAACAAAAAAAACAATAAGTATTGGGTTGCCTCCCAACAAGCGCCAGATTTAACGTCGCGGCACGACTGGGGACACTCGATTACTCAGACTTCATCAAGATGGTATGCCTCTATCACTTTATTCCCCGATGCTTTATGCCCAAAATAGAGTTTTACTCTATCTCTATTCTTCTTAAACCGCACTCCCTCCTTGGCTTTTAACTCAACTGCCCCATGAGGGAGTACTTGGGTAACCAAGTAGGGGCCAGTCCACTTGGACTTGAGCTTGCCCGGAAGACAAGGCACCCCAGAACTGTCTACAAGTACCAAATCCCCAACCATAAACTCTTGTTTTGCAATTTTTGGTTGAGTTCCCTTCTTCATCTTTCCTTTGTGGGATATGGCAGATACCGATTGGAGCTCACCACTCTGCCTCATGGTCCTACAAATGTTGAAGGTGGCTTCTTCATTATTCAACCTAAATTTCATCTGTCCCTTCTCCATATCAACTAAGGCTCTACCTGTAGCAAGGAATGGCCTCCCAAGAATAATGGGCACCTCAAAATCGACTTCGCAATCAAGAATAACGAAATCTGCTGGGAAGATGAATGACTCCACTTTTACTAGCACATCATGGAGTATCCCTATGGGCTTTTTCACAGTCCGATCGGCCATCAGTAGCCGCATCGCAGTGGGTTTTGGATCCCCCAAACCCAACTTCTTGTAAATTGAGAGGGGCATTAGATTTATGCTTGCCCCCAGATCACATAATGCTTTCGCAAAATGTAATGACCCAACTGTACAAGGAATAGTGAACGCACCCGGATCTTCTTTCTTTTGTACTAGGGATCTTGTAGCGATAGCACTACAATGCTGCAGTCTATCATCATCCTCAAACGTGACCGATCTTTTCTTGGTGACCAGATCTTTCATAAATTTGGCATAACCGGGCATTTGTTCTAGAGCTTCTACCAAAGGGACATTGATAGAGAGCTGCTTCAACATTGTTATGAAGCGCCGGTATTTACCATCCTCAGTCTTTGTCACTAATCTCTGAGGGAAGGGTGGTGGTGGCCTAGGCATGGGAATTACCTTGATGGGTACTTCTGCATCTGTTCCATTACTTTCATCTGTTTCACCACTACCCTTTACCGCCGTATCATTATCCTTTCTCACATTTTTCTCAGCAGATGGCATGGGTGGGTCAATGGTTTGCCTACCACCCCGAGTAGTAATTGCCATACAGTGGGCATCATTCTTTGGATTTTGGACAGTGTTGCTAGGAAGAGTGCCCGGTTGCCGTGTGTTCACTGTCGCAGATAATTGGGCCACTTGCAATTCGATCTGTTTAATCGAAATTGCGTGTGTATCAACTCTTTGCCCAATATTTGCTAAGTCACTCCTTAACTCTTTGATGTTCTCATCACTAGCATCGAATCTCCTCATCATTTTGTGCAACATGTCCTCAACTCGCGCCATACTATCTCCACCATCCCTAGGAGTAACTTCACGATTTTGGGGAGGGATATAGGGCCCATTCCTATCATTTCTGTTACCGTAGTTACCCCTGTTGAAGTTGTTGTCGCGGTTACCGTCTCGGACATAATGACCCTCACGGTTGTAATTACCATAGTTCCGACCTTGGTTCCCTTGACCTTGGCGCCAATTATCCTGATTTGCGCCTTGGGCGCCTGGTCGGAAACCCCCCATCTGTTCGTTTACTGCATAGGAATCCTCCGCATAATAACACTCATCGATTGGAGGTGGTGGTTTAGCCAAGTAGTTGACTGCATTAATCTTTTCTGCACCCCCAACGACATGTTTGAGTACCAACCCAAGCTCAGTTCTCATTTGAGCCATTTCTTCACGAATATCATCTGTGGCTGGATTGTGAGTGGACTGTACTGCAAAGGTATTTCTCCCTGTATCGGACTTCCTAGTACTCCAAGCTTTGTTGTTACGGGAGATTTTCTCTAATTTCTCAGCAATCTCAGCATAAGGGCATTCTCCATAAGATCCACCTGCTATAGTGTCCAACACTGCTTTATTGTTATCATCCTGTCCCCGATAGAAATATTCTTTCAGCGACTCATCATCAATGCGGTGATTTGGAACACTTCTCAAGAATGAGGTGAATCGATCCCAAGAACTACTAACTGACTCTCCTGGTAGTGCCACAAAGTTGTTCACCCTGTCTTTGTGGTTTAATTTCTTGGAGACCGGATAGTAGCGTGCTAAGAAGACATCCCGTAGTTGATTCCAAGTGAAGATGGAGTTGTATGGGAGCTCAGTGAACCACATAGCAGCCTCTCCCGTCAGTGAGAGAGGAAAAACTCTGAGCCCTATCACATCTAGATCCAAATCAGGCCTCCCCACACAACTTTTACACACTGCCCTTACCTTAGCTATATGGGCATGTGGATCCTCAGAAGGTAGCCCTGAAAACAAACCTCTGGCAGTGAGCATTTGCATCAGACTACTAGTTACCACAAAAGTGTGGCCAGTGGGTAGAGGAGGCAAAACCAGTGGCCCATCTGAATCTGCTATGTTATCATAGCCTCTGTAGTATGCTTGGGGCCGTGGAGCGGGATTCTGTCCCCTCTGTTGATGTTCACCCGGAGCCTCGGGTAACATCTGACCATGAACATCAGCAGGAGCAGGGATGTTCTGGTTTGGGTCCTCATCATTGATTCCCAAATTACGATTCATGTTTCGTAGTGTACGCTCTAGCTCGTGATCGTAGGGAAACAACGGTTCTCTTCCTCTCCGTGTATTTGGCATACAAGGAGGATAGTTCTGAAAAGAAATCAAAAACAATAAAACAAAGTAAAATCAAGAAATTATCAACTAAACTATAGTAAGAAGTTCAAGTTAATCTAAAAGCTAAATTCCCCGGCAGCGGCGCCAAAATTTGATACGCTCAAACTTACTTCTCAAATGAGAAGTAAAGCGGTCGTGTCAAGTAAATAACCCAACTAGTGAGGTTGGGATCGTTCCCACGAGGAAAATAGTCTAGACTTAACTTTAACCTAGCATTACTATCGTTTAGTCAATAACTTTCTTTGGAAAGTAAAAATATAAAAAAGGGGGGTTTGTATTACCTGTTGAGTAAAAATAATTAATGTAATTGAAAGAGACAGTTGACAGCTTGTAATATTGGGTTTTAATCAATGAATTAAAGTAACTAGGGTTTACGTGTTCCCCACAGGTTCGTAACTTGACAATTCTAACTATAACAATCCTTTCCTAGTATCTTGCATGCAAAGTGATAAGTTATGTATTTCTAAATCCTTGGTCCGGCATCTAGAAAATCTCACTCCGCACCTTGGTCCGGCTACGTGTGTTGCTTTCCTAACCCTTATCTTTACCTCATATTAAGCATCGTATTCGATATTTGACTAAGTTATTACCTCGTACCAATCAATACTAGCCTATTAGATAGTATACACTAAATCTATGTTAATAATTCTTTTCCTATTATCTACCTCCTTGGTCCGGCAAGTAGCATTAAGGCGAGTTCTAACGTTGATCATCCGTTAAAAAGACTTCTAAGCGAAAGAATTATTAATACATGCAAGACACTATTCTAGAATTGTTATTTTAGTTAGGGTTTATCTCATTATTTGCCTATGGTTCCCACAACCCTAGTTATGGAATTTAGTTCCTCATAGCCATAAACACAATATTCAAATATGTTAAACAAGAGTTCATGTACTTACTTTAATGAGAAAGAATAAAGTCCGAAATTATACTTGATTAATCACCAAAAATCACTTGTATCAATCTCCAATAATCAAACACTCAAAAACACAAAGTTTAATAACAAGGTCTAACTATATGGAATTTTTTTATCAAAGAGTCTAACCTCAAAAACGAGGTTTTTCGAACTATTTATAAAAAATATAAAAACCTAATTAAACAAGGATTCTAATTTCTGGAAATCTGCCAAAACGCGGCTGGGTCGACGGACCACGCGACGGACCGTCGTAGTCATGACGGACCGTCGTGGGCTCCGTCGTCCCACACTTGTCCAATTTCTTCAGCTGCTTTCTTCATTCCCCTCGACGGCCAGTGTGACGGACCGTCATAGGCACGACGGTCCGTCGAGGGTCTTCGTTTCAAAATACTTCAACTCTTGGAATCTGGTTACTGGGATCACTTCTCTGATCTTCACGCCGGACCTGCAGGACGGACCGTCATGACCATGACGGACCGTCACAAGCTTCGTAATCCCACACTTGGTCAGACTTCCCCATCTTCCTTCAGCAGCTTCTCTACGCTGCCACCTACGGACCGTCGCAAGCACGACGGACCGTCATAAGCTCCGTAGGTGGTCTCTTCTGCAATTTTCGCTCAAAATCTCCGCGTTCAGCTTTGGACAGATTTCCTGCAAAACAAAGAGAAACTTATATCAAAATTAGCACAAAAAGGCTTTTAGACACACAAAACTTAAGGAAAAAGCATTAATTATACCGTGAAACCACGGTATATCAACTGGTGATGGGGGAGATTCGATGATGGGTGGTGGTGGGTAGTCTGTAACGACAGGTGAAGATGCCCCTTTAACTGGTGATGGTGAAGGGGTTACTTGTGGTGGTGGGGATGTAGCTTTTGGTGGTGGAGATGGAGCTTTGGGTGGTGATGATGGAGGCGGATCCGATTTGGATGAGGATGTAGGTGGTGTGGTTTGGAGTTGGCTTTCTTCCCCAAGATCAGGCACAACATCAACAATTGGGTTCTCTTCCCCCTGAGAATATGCACTATCAGACGAGCTTTCGTCATCAAAGTAAGCAACAAGTGGATTAGTCATGGTGATGGGAGGGATTTTTGTTTCTTGGTTTTCTGAAGAATGAAGAAGAGAGAAAGTTGGTTGCTAGTTTAGAGAGAGTGCTTTATTGGGAACGGTTTTGATGTTGTAATCAAGGGATGGAGTAATTATGGGGGATTGACATCGAGGAGACGTGCACTGTGACGGTTGCACCTGCTTGTCAGGAGGGCATGAGAGAGAGAAGATGAGATTGATTTCCCCCAAAAAAAAATTTTAATTTTATTTTTTTTATTTTATTTTATTTTATTTTTTTTATTTTTTTTTTAAATTTAACCCTTTTTTTTTATTTAACTCCTTTTTTTTTAAATAAAGATTATGTAGAACCATCTTGACTGAACCTGGTTTATACCTCATTAGAACTTGGTTGGGCATGGTTCATTCTAAGAAGATGAGCCCTAACTCAAGTCTATTTTTCTGAAATGACTCTCTTCCTAGTGCCTTGGTGAAGATATCAGCAACTTGATTCTCAGTTTTGCAGAACTCCATTATTATGTTTCCTTTTTCAACATTATCACGAAGAAAGTGATGTCTAACATCTATGTGTTTGGTGCGCTTGTGTTGAACTGGGTTTTTGGCCATGTTTATAGCACTTGTGTTATCACATAGAATAGGAATACAACCTGTTTCTATACCAAAGTCTTTAAGATGCTGTTTTATCCAAAGAAGTTGGGCACAACATGAAGCAGCTGCAACATACTCAGCCTCTGCAGTAGATAGAGCCACTGAATTTTGTTTTCTTGTTGAAGTGTGCCATTCCAGAAGTACTTTTTCTATCAACCATGTGTCCTGCATAATTAGCGTCAGCAAATCCCTTTAGATCAAAAGAATCACCAGTTGGATACCAAAGAACCAGGTTTATTGTACCTTTCAAATATCTCAGGATTCTCTGGACAGCTTTTAGATGTGATTCCTTTGGACAATACTGAAATCTTGCACATAGACCAACACTAAACACTATATCAGGTCTGCTGGCAGTGAGATATAGGAGTGATCCAATCATACCTCTATATCTAGTGTCATTGACTGGTGAACCTAGTTCATCTTTATCAAGCTTTGTTGTTGTCCCAATGGGGGTATCATTTGTCTTAGCTTCATTCATATCATACTTCTTCAGTAATTCCTTGATGTACTTTTGCTGATGAATTGATGTTCCAACTGGAGTTTGCTTAATTTGGAGTCCCAAGAAGAAGTTCAATTCTCCCATCATACTCATCTCAAACTCACTATTCATTAGTTGAGCAAATTCTACTCCTAGTGAGTCATTGGTTCCTCCAAATATAATGTCATCTACACATACTTGGACTATGAACAGATCTTTACCTTGTTTTCGAAGAAACAGTGTATTGTCAATTTTTCCTCTTGTATATCCATGTGTGAGAAGGAAAGTAGACAGTCGATCATACCATGCTCTTGGTGCTTGTTTCAACCCATAGAGTGCTTTGTCCAGTTTATATACATGATCAGGATATATGTTATTTTCGAAACCTGGAGGTTGTTTTACATACACCTCTTCTTGTAGGTAACCATTTAAAAAGGCACTTTTGACATCCATTTGGTAGAGTTTGAACTCCATGTGAGCAGCATATGCAACCAGTATTCTAATTGCCTCAATTCTTGCTACTGGTGCGAAGGTTTCATCATAGTCTATACCTTCTTCTTGGTTGTATCCCTGTACAACTAGCCTAGCTTTGTTGCGCACTATTTGACCTTGCTCATCGAGCTTGTTTCTAAACACCCACCTAGTTCCTATTATTGTTCTGTTTTGGGGATTTGGAACCAGGTTCCACACTCTGCTTCTTTCAAATTGGTTGAGTTCTTCTTGCATAGCACCAATCCATTCAGAGTCTAGCAATGCTTCCTTTGTATTTTTAGGCTCAATCAGGGACACATAGGCAGAGAATGCACACATACTACGTAGTTTGGATCTTGTAGATATGCCTGAGTTAAGAGGAGTAAGAAGATTTTGCAGAGGGTGAGAGCTTTGATGTTTCCAATTATGAGTGGGAATACTTACTGGTTCTTGGGGTGCAGATGAACTAGTTTCATCAGCAGACTTATCTCCTATTTCAGATGTTTTGTCAGATGGTATGGGTTCTTTTTCCCGTGTTTTTGGGTCTGACAGCTTGGAGCAGGTTCCCTCATTTTGTTCATCCTCTGAATTTCCTTCAACTTCACTAGTATGTTCATTAAAGACAACATGGACACTTTCTTCTACACGGTTTGTTCTTTTATTTAGTACCTTGTAGGCCTTGCTTTGTGATGAGTAGCCTAGAAAGATTCCTTCATCACTCTTGGCATCAAATTTTCCCAAATTGTCTTTGTCATTGTTGTGTATAAAACATACACATCTAAAGGCCCTAAGATGTGCTAGATTTGGTTTTCTTCCTTTTAGTAGCTCATATGGTGTTTTGTTTAACACTGATCTGATCATACATCTATTTATTAAATAGCATCCTGTATTTACTGCTTCAGCCCAATAGAATTTTGGAAGTTTGCTTGAGATTAACATTGTTCTTGCAATATCTTCCAGTGTTCTATTTTTCCTCTCAACGACACCATTTTGTTGTGGTGTTCTAGGTGCTGATAAGTTATGCTCAATCCCATTTGTAGTACAAAATTGTAGGAATTGTGAGTTCTCAAACTCTAGTCCATGATCAGATCTAATGCTGATTATTTCTTTGTTGAATTTCTTCTGAACCAGCTTTGCAAAAACTTCAAACATAGTGAATGTCTCATCCTTTGTTGCAAGAAACAATGTCCAAGTGAATCTTGAGTAGTCGTCAACTATTACAAACACATATCTTTTTCCACCCCTGCTTTGTACACGCATTGGTCCACACAAATCCATGTGAAGCAGTTCAAGTGGCTTAGTAGTACTTACTGTCAGCTTTGGTTTGAAGGATGACCTAACCTGTTTTCCTTGAATGCAGGTTCCACATACTTGGTTGTCCTTGAAACTTTTGGTTGGTAGTCCCCTAACCAGGTCTTTAGATATGAGTTTGTTTATAGTTGTCATGCTAATGTGTCCCATTCTTTTGTGCCATAACATGGAGCAATCTGAGACTGCACTTAGACATTTAAGATTATCTTCCTTGGAGTCAACAGTCTTGACTTTGTACACATTCTTGTGTCTCTTTCCTAGTAGAACCAGGTTTCCAGTCACTGAGTTTGTTACTCTGCATTCTTTTTCTGTAAAGAGAACATTGTTTCCTTTATCACATATTTGAGATACGCTCAAAAGATTATGTTGTAAACCATTCACATAATATACGTTCTCAATTGCATGAGTATCCATTGATCCAACCTTTCCAATTCCCTTAATTTCTCCATTTTTACCATTACCAAAGGCAACGTTTCCTCCTTTGATGTTCTTGAGTGAGAGAAAGCTTCTTTAATCTCCAGTCATGTGACTTGAGCATGCACTATCCAAGTACCATTGTTGTTGCTTCCTCTTCACTGATCCCTGTAATTTATTGTTGGATTTTAGATTTTGGTACCCAAATCCACTTTGATTTAAGCTTAGGGAATGGGTGAATAAGATTTCTTCTGGCCCATCTAGGAAGAGACTTGTCTATAGGGATTTGTTTTTGCTCATTGGGTTTATCATGATGAGGTTTTCTCAAGGATTTCAAGTTTTTGTTATGAGCAGTTTGTTTCTTTTGACAATCATGACTTTTATGTCCTACCAGTCCACAGTGCATGCATAAACAGTCTATGTTGGGATTTTTTACTTGAGAGCTGGTTCTATCAAAACCTATCCCATGTTTCTCAAATGTGTGATTCTTGTGAATGCTGTCAAGCAGTATGGAGGACCTGGTCCATCTCATTCCATTTTCTGCTTCAGTTTTAGTCACAAGAAGCTCTTTGGAGAGTGTTTCATTCCTTTTAGTTACCAGTTCTAGATTTTTACTTAGTTTGGTATTCTTGGATAAGAGATGAAGATTCTGGTTTTCAAGACTCTTGTTTTCTTCTCTTAGTGATGCATAGTCTTCCATTATCAGTTCCCTTTTTGAGTCTATGGTTTTATATGCATCAATGAGAGTGTAGAGTAAGGATTCTAGCTCCCTTTTTTAGTATGAACCTAGATTGTCTTGTAAGTTATGAAGACTAACCTTTTCATTTATGTCTTCTTCTTTTTTTTCTTCTTCAGAATCTGATCCAGCCATGAGTGCTAGTATGGTTTCTTGTGATCTGTAAGTTTCCTTTTCTTCCTTGGTTTCCACTGCTACAAGGGCAAGAAAGTCATAATCATCTTCTTGTTCTAGTGCAAGAAGAGACTGGTTTTCTATCTCATCACCCTCAAACTCTTCATCAGATGAATTCCCCATTGCTGCAAAAGCCCTCTTCATTGACATGTCTGCCTCTTGAGTTGTCATTCTTCTGTTTGAGGGGACAAACTTATCCTTTTTGATGTCTTTCCCTTTCTCAAAGTTTACCTTTTTCTGTTCTACGGCCCAGAGTGGACAGAATTTGATGAAGTGATCTGGACTTCCACACTTATGACAAACTTGGTCTTTAGTGTTTTCAGATGGTTTTTGAAAAGCTTTCTTTTGAAAGGTCTGCCCTCTCTTTAGCATTCTAGTGAACCTTTTAGTTATGAGGGCAATGTTTTCATCTTCAAAATCATCTGATGTAGTAGCCTTTAGAACCACGTTCCTTTCCTTTCTTTTTCCTCCAATTTCCTTTTCTTGGTTTTTCTTAAGTTCGTATGTGATGAGGTTTCCAATTAACTCATCCATTCCCAGTGAATCTAGGTCGCGGGCTTCAGTGATAGCCTCGACTTTGCTTTCCCAAGTTTCAGGAAGGACACTCAAGAGTTTCCTTACTGCTTTTCCATTAGGCACTATCTGTCCTAAAGAGTACATCTCATTGATGATAGAGGTGAACCTGGTGTGCATGTCTTGAATAGTCTCTCCTTCTGCCATCCTGAACAGCTCATATTGCCTGTTCAAGTAATCAATTTTAGACTTCTTGACTTGCGTTGTTCCCTCATGAGCTGTCTGCAGTGTTTCCCATATGGCTTTGGCATCTTGACATGACGAGATTCGATTGTATTCGTCTGGTCCTATGCCACATATCAGAATTTTCTTGGCTTTGGCATTGTTTTGAATTGCAAGCTTGTCTTCAACATTCCATTACTTTCTTTCCTTTGGGATTTTGGTGATTCCATCAGTTGCTGTTTTCATAGGTATGGTTGGGCCATCTAGAATTACTCCCCACAGATCAGGGTTTTCGCCAATAAGATGGTCCATCATACGATTTTTCCACCATCCATAATATTTGCCATTGAACAGAGGTGGTCGTGTTTGTGAAGCTCCCTCTTGTGGGGTAGGTGGTGCTGCCATTGAGTCTTTTCAAGGTGTGAATCTTTTAACGAAAAGACCTGCTCTGATACCAATTGAAGAAACCTTACCCCAGAACACAAACCAAGTTCGTGTAAGTTGCTTTTAAGTAAAGACAGAGTAGAGACACAAACACTTATTGAATTAAAAACCTTCCTCACTCAAGGAAGGAAAAACCTCGTTTTATTAATTCAACTATAAGATTTTGTGATTACAACTCAATAATCAAAAGTCTTATCTCTACTACTCCCTCGATTGACTCCAATCGATCTCTCCAAAAGGCCAAACCCACCTTTTGTTACAATTCTCACTAACACTCAACCCTACAAAGAGCCAAACCCACCCTTTGCACAATAAACTGTAAACTACAATTAAGAACAAAAACAAGACAAATAGTTCTACACGATAAAACCTTCTTGCTCAAGAATGTTTTAAACGTAGCAATCCTATCAATCTTGAAGACCTCAGTTTGATGAATAATTCTCCCTTGTTCTCTGCGTGAAGTCGTGTTTTGTTTGCTCTGCCTCGTGCACTTCTTATAGAGTTTTTGCCTTGTACAATCCTTACTAATAAGGTAAGAAAGTTATATTTAAACAAGGATTCTTTTTTAAATTAAAATCCTTATTATACACAACTTCCTTCCTTAATAATATATTTAAGGTTTTCCTTATTTGTATTAACTTTGTACCTTTAATATATCATTTTGGCTTTGACAAATAACTCTATTTTACTTGATCTTGGACTCTAGCTTGACTTCTTTCGTTGCGTACATTTGCTACAGTTCTTTGCGCTTTTTGTCTATCACCAAAACAAATTAACGATTCTATCACATTCTATCACCCTCTTTGTTTTCATAATATAAGTTTTTATACTAATTTATATTACTCAGGTTCCTTTTATTCTTGAAACTGACTCTCTTTGTTTTCATAATATAAGCTATTTTGCTTCTCTATCTTCGACTCAAGTTCTTTTTGTTCTTGTTCTTGTGACATTTTATTATCACTTTCAGCCTATACATGCTACGTTTCTCATTTTCATCCAGTTGAAAAATGTGTTGTGTATATGGACTTCTTGACCATTTGTGATTGTTATACAATTTTTAAAGTTTGTCTTTCTATCTATCACAAATATTGGAGTGTTGGATGAAGAAAAAGTTTTTGCCACTTGGAAAAAAAATAATTGTTGTTGAATTTCGCATGTCAAAAGATGGGATTTTAGTGATCAGATCATGCGAGGACTTACCCTATTTCTTGTTAGGAATTTTTACGTAGTAGTTCTCTTAATAAATTGATAAAACATGACATTCTTCTTTCCATGGAACATTATGATACTTCATTCCATCTATCATTAGTTAAACAAGTTGTTCTGCTAAATGAGGTTGACTACTGTCGTTCTCATATTCATTAATTTTTTCATTGAAATTTCGTCAAACCTCGCTGTAGATAAATTATCTTTTTGTTGACTCTAAATATTAAGTAAGTATTATTTATCTTATTGGTGAAATTGATTACTTGAGACTTTATTGAAATACTCTACGAGAACAAAGGCTAGCACCGAGCGACTATGGTTTGGAAAGTAGCTCTAGTTAAGGATAAGGCTAGAGTACAGATAAATCCTTCATATTTCTTAACCATGTTACTACGTAGGATATATTCTCATTCTACCATTGGCAAGTAGAACACCCTCTATATGAGTAGCTTAGATACAATGGTCTATGTCGGTTATTGCTATTCTCATCATCTAGATACATGCTATTGTTGGATAAGTTTTATGAAGTTTAGGTAGTGGTATGAGACTCTATCTAGACATTGCACGAATAGACTTGAAAGATGTTAGTGTGTGAGCCCCAAGGTCTTCTCCAAGACCATTACTTGAATGTCCTTAAATGACTTAATGACTTTAATGACTTAAGTAAAGACTTTTTAGTTTAAAAGGAATCTATCTAGAGTGTCTTTGAGGATCGCTTAGGTAGGCTTGGAGAGGATGTATGGGCGTTCTGTTCATGTCTTACATGGGTGAGTCTTAGAGTAATTCTAGGTAGGGAGTCTAATCAGTGAAATGGGTATAATCTTATCTTAGGTATTCTAAAGGATCTCTTTGGTGTGTGTGAAGGGATTGTATGGTGGTCGTTTCATAACTTACTCAAGTAAACCTTAGAATCACCTTTGGTAGGAGGGCCTCATGTTTATGTGAATTGGTGTGATATGTGATGTATTGAATAACTTACTTTAGGTAGTCCTAGGGATCATCTAGGTGTGTGTGAAGGGGTTGTATGGGGGGCTGCTTCATAACATACTTAGGGGAATCTTAGGATAACCTTAGAAGGGGATACATGAGAGTATGTTTATGTGTTTTGATGTGGTCTTGATGTTATCTTGTGATTTGTAAATTATATGTGAAGTCACTATTATGTTAATGTAAGTTGCATTAAAATGAATATAATTTTGCATGTGTCTTATATTGTGATTATTGACTTGTTTGATGTCTCTTAAACTATTTTATGAAGTTTTTATATCAAAATATCATGAAAGCATGTTGTATAGTAAATGTACCTTTTTTCATGGTTTTTGCATGGCTTCCATACTTAGTGCATCTAATGTGCTAACCTTTTCTTTTCCCTTTTTTACTAAAGTGTAAGGAATTAGAAGTCTTTATATGCCATGGAGGATGCATAGGTTTCAAAGGGTTGAAGATGAAGTATTGGTGAGTTCTCATCTATTCGAGGACAAAACTCAGACGTGACTTTTTATGTGATAATCGTAAGATCCCAAAAATGGCTTACGTGAACTAGATCCTAACATGGTGATCATGATGGTGTAAGGTCCTAAATTTATATATAATGTGGTATTGAGGAATTTTCTAAGAATTAAGGTGCATTGGATGTGAAACGTCAAGGGACGACTAAGACGTTTGACGACTAAGTCACCTATGTGTCTCACATGTGGTTCTAAGTGTTTATGTGTGATGTATGAGGCTATAAGGTCCTTAAATTATTTATTATGGCGGATATAGGCAGTGTGTCAAGTTATGTGAAGTTGGAGGTCAAACGTACAAGAACGTCCATGACTTTCAAAAGGTTTGCCTTGAAACGACCTTTTGTATCTCGAATATTTCGTCGATTTTTATGTGTTCGTTTTGGATGAAATTCATGTTTCAGTTGGGAATGTCCGGGCAAACATCCCTAAGGACCATCTAAGGGATCTTGAGGAAGGACCCAAAGTTGGTGCCCAAGACAGCCTACCAGCGGATGGCAATCGACGCCCAATTGGTGGTGTGTCGTCAATTGGCACTTAGGCTTGGTAAAGAGGAAACCAAAGACTAGCCTCTGTCCCAACCACGGACCAACAGGATGGTCCGTTGTTCAAGGGGCGGGCCGTCTATTGGCAATCGTTGGTGGACTGTCTCTCTGCATATTTCACGTTTAAGTTGAGGGATGAAGTTGTAAATTCAACCCATGTCCAAATAAGAGAAAGGGAGGTTCCTAAAGGGTCTTTTGGGTATTTTAAATATTTTTATAAGCCTAAAACACTTAGAAGATTTCATTCTTCAAAATCAAAGCCCAAAATCCCTTAGAAATTCCCTAGAACTCCATTGGAACCAAAACTCTAGGAAGGGTTTGTATTGGAAAATTGAGTGGAGATTCTTCATCAAAATGAAAAAGTAGCTTCATTTAGGTATAATTCTTGACTCCTTGAAACTCTATTCATCAAGGAGCTCAAATTCAAAGATGCTTTCTAAAGTTTTTAAAGATGAATTGTCCAATTTCATGATTTATCCATGGGTTCTTGCATTAAAGGTTATTAAGCATTGAATATTGATTGAATTGTTATTAATTTGATGATTTTAACTCAATTAACCTATGAACCCATGAAATTGATGAACCCTAGTTTTTGACTAAGTTATTGGTTAAGTAATATTGATCTAATGTTTATAAATTCTAGTGTAGTTTTCTATGGGCTATTGATTAATGTAGTAATTGTATTGAATTGATATCTAGGTTGTTTCAGATTGATAAACATATAGTGAACTGACCTAGCTTCATTGAGTATTGTTATAATTGTATTGAATTATTGGTTATGGCCATGGATAAGGGCCTTATGGTATTGAATTAGATGGTTTAGCATTGGATTGAAGTGTTGAGGATGGAGTGGTTGTATGCTGCCCTAATTGCCTTTGTTTTATGATTATTAGACTTCAATTATGTTGTGATTGGTATGGTCCACTTATAGTGGCGGTGTTATGTGCTTTACTTGCAATTGAAGTGGCCTTGTCGGCGATACATTTTGGTGGCACCCAGATGTATAGAATAACGAAAACCATGGGCTTCTTCTAGAATTCAATTTCTCAAATCCTCCACGTCCGGTACACATAATCTCCCTTGGTACATAAGAGCACCATCTTCCCTTGGGAGAATGACTCATTGAGCTTACCAAGTACCGATTGATCAAGATGTAGCTTAGATTTCAACTCTACAACTAATGATGACTCAGAGTTATGATGGACCATGAAACCACCATTTGGAGAATCTTCTAACGTACACGCAAACTAGCCAATATAAGAACATCTTTCGCTAGTTCTTTCTTCTCTTCTTTAACATGAGACACACTACCCATAGTTATATGACTCAACACATCTGCAACCATGTTGGTCTTGCCGAGGTGGTAAAGGTTACTTATGTCATAATCCTTCAAAAGTTCTAACCATCTTCTCTGTCAAAGATTTAACTCATTTTTTAAACACATACTGAAGACTTTTATGGTCAATAAACACATCAACATGCACACCATACAAGTAATGTCTCCATATTTTCAAGGCAAAAAATACTGCCGCTAACTCAAGGTCATAGGTTTGATATTTCTTCTCATGAACTTTGATTTTCCTAGAGGCATAAACTATCACTTTGCCATGCTGCATGAGGAAACATCCACAAGCCCACTCGGGAAGCGACACAATAAACTACATAGCCTTCATTACCCTCTGGTAAAGTCAACATCGGAGCGGAGGTAAGCTTATCTTTCAACTGTTGAAAAGTTTTTTCACAAGCTTCCAACCACTAAAACTTCACCTTCTTTTGGGTCAAGGCTGTCAAAGAAGAAGCAATAGATGAAAATCAAGCAACAAACCTTCTATAGTACCAGCAAGATCCAAAAAAAACTCCTTATGTCGGTGGAAGTAAAGGTCTCAGCCAATTTCTAAATGCATCCGTCTTTTTCGGATCGACCTCTACACCCTCAGAAGAGATAACATGGCTAAGAAAAGCAATTGACTTCAATCCTTATTCACACTTACTAAATTTGGCATAAAGTTGGTGTTGTTTGAAGACTTGCAAGACCAACCTCAACTGACTCTCATGCTCATTTTCATTCTTGCAGTATATCAAAATATTATCGATGAACACAAGCACCAGTGGGTCGAGGTAATCTCAGAAAACCATATTCATTAGGTCCATAAACACCATCGCGGCATTTGTTAACCCAAAAGACATTACTAGAAATTCATAGTGACCATATTTTGAGTCTTATTCGATGAAAGGAATGCTGATATTTACACGACGGAAGCAGATATATAGGAAATAGAAGCGGAATTACAAATTTTGGGAATTCAAAAATGAGTTGTATACATGTTATAAACAGCGGTATACCTCTGATATACAGATCCAATAACAGAAATACATATTTCAAGGGTGAAAATGGAATACAAAAAGTTGGTATACGGCTATATATGCAGAAAAATGGACTAGTACGCGGCCTATATACAATAGTATACACTTTGTGTATACACAGGATTTCAATAGCAAACTTGGGCCAAAGCCAAAAAAACATCAGCAGCTGTTGGGCCTATGTTTCTGGGCAGCAGTAGGCCCCGAAAGGCCCAATTTCTCCTTTACTCTCAAATTATTGTTTTATTGTTTATTAACTCTAATTTTAGAATTGTTAATTAACTTAATTGAGTTCCCAAAAGATGAACTACTTCTTTATGTTGTTTTGTTTTAACAAAATTTCATTTTTTTCAACTCTCGTATTTTTTACGCACTTAAATATTTTAGTCAAAACTTTCACTTGTCCTTATTTAATTTAGGAAGAACGGTCTGGTAGACCCTCGTACTTGAATCGATTTGTATTTTGAACCCTTCTACTTACTCCTTTGTCATCTGGACCCCTAAACTAAATAAAACACAATATTTGAAACCCCTTTCTCATCATTTGTGTGTGCGTGTATTACACTCAATTTACACATGAAATTCCACATTATTTTTTAATGACACGTCATTATTATTATTATTTTTTAATGACACATTAGAAATTAAATATTTAAAATAAATAATATTTTTAAAAAATGTACAATCTTTTCTCTCTCTATACTCATTTTCCATTTTCCTTCACCCAAAAATAAAAATCACTACCTGCCCTATCAATTTTCTTTTCTTCTCTTTTCTTACGGACAAAACACATATTCTTTTGTATATCCCGCCGTCAACATGAAATTTTGATCATAGATTTCATCTTTCTCCTACATCAATACCACCGCCGACCACCCTGTTACTCCGCCAAAAGGGGTGTTTTCCGATCATAACCTCTTTTTGTCCATTAAGCTTGTCTTCATACAAAAAAAAAGTTTCTTCCATATAAACTGATCTTCTACAAAAAAAAAAAAAGTGACATTGAGAATGAGAGTCTTGAAAAGAAAATCTTGAATTTTAAATTAGATCTAAATTAATCTTTCTTTGTTTTCTTTTATTTTCCTTACTTTGTAAGTTTTTTGTAGTTGAAATTTTACTCTTTAATGGTGGTATTTGGAGAAACTAAAATGAATTTTTTTAAAAAAAATAAAATCTGAGTCTACTAATGGGGTGAGGGTGACTGAAAAGAGGAGTTGAGAAAAAGATAGAGTGGTGGATAGTTGAAGCCCGAAAGAGAGGTTGGTGCGGATATGAAGTTGGGGATGGCTAAAAACGAGGTTAGCGCATATATGGTGAGGGATGGCTGAAAAGGGGGATTGAAGTAGCTTGTTGACTGATAAAGAAGGTTGGAGCGGTGATAAGGGTGGGGGTGGGGGATGAATGAAGAAGATGAAGTGAGGGGAAGAAGAAACTTTTTTTTTACAAAAATATTATTTTATATTTTTTAAAATTAAATATGTTCTTCACTTGCCTTTGAGAGTATATGTTACACTCTCTCGCCAACTCATTCATTTTAATGTCACACAAACATGATCAATGATCAGAAGGGTTTGAAATATTGTGTTTTAATGAGTTGAAGGGTCCAATTGACAAATAGTTAAGTTGAAGAGTTCATAATACAAATGTATACAAGTATAGGAGTTCATCAGATCATTTCGCCTTTAATTTAAAAGATACTCTCTTTAATTAGTTCAATTGGTTTAAGTTATTATCTTTAAAAAGAGATTCAAATAAATTCTAATAAAATAGATTTTCGTAAATCCTTTATCACTTGCATTTAATTGAAATATTTTTCAATTAATATCTTCTTATTCTTAAAAATTAAATATTAGTTTTTGTTTAACTATTTTCTCAAGTTGAGCATTTTTTTGAAAATAGTCAAAATATATCTAATCTAAGTCGTAGGATAACCGCAAGTTAGCGGACACATCAAATGCTTTAAAAACCTTCTTGAAGTGTAATAAGAACCTCTTACCCATTAAATTTTAAAGACTTAATCTGTTAGTCTTTTTAAATTAAGTTTTCTTAATTTCTTAAAAAAAATTAAGTGGCGACTCTTTCTAAGTATTTTCTTGAAAATGTTTTATACTTAGAACATTTCCAAAAGGGATTTTTAAAAGATAGTTAAAATTACGGCATAACATGTCGCTATATAAAAACGCAAAAATTTGGCACTTCATTTTGCCAACGGATTTAGTAACAAAGTAGTGCTGACAAATTTAATTAATCTTAGCCTCTCCTTTCAAAATAATCCTACGGTCAAGATCTAATTCCCTATTCCCCCCCCCCTCTATTTTAATCTACTAAAAGATCCAAACATACATTCCTCATTTTTATTCTCATTAGATCTGCCTCACCCCACCCTTTTCTCTTCCACTTCGTCTCCTCTGTCCGCCATCTCCGGTGATGCAACCACCCATCGATGTGCGCCATCTTTGCGAGAACAGGAGGAAACGCCGCTCTGCTCCCCTCTTCGCCCCTCTTCTTCCTCACTTCCATCCCCCTTCTTCGTCCCCTCCATGCCAGTAGCAGTAGACTGCTGCTCTTCCACTCCTCTCCAGCGCTGCTTTTTTGATGAACATCAGCTTCGAACGGCGAGCCACTAAGAATCAACGACTCTGAGCAGTGATGTACCGTGGTTTTACGGTACTATCAATGCTTTTTTCTTAAGTTTAATGTGTGTCTAGGCCTTTTTGTAGTAATTTTAATGTGTTTTATAGGTGTTTTGCAGGAAAGTTGTCTAAAATGGAAATGCAGAAGGTTGTACAGAAATCAATGCAGAAGTGACCCACGAAGCCATCGACGGCCCGTCGTCCCAATGACGGATTATAGGTGGTGATTGTTTGCTGGAGGTTCAAGCATATGGAAGCAACTCGAGGAATTCTAACTAAGTGTGGGGCTACAGAAGGATCGACGGTCTATCAACTGATCGACGGACCGTCCTGGAAAATTGTTGATGAGATCAGAGATTGCTTCAATACTGGATGTTCAAGAAAAGTTTAAGTGTGGAAAAACGGAGGCATCGACGGACCGTAAGTTAATCGATGGACCGTGATGATGGTCCGTCGATTGGATCTGAGAAGATGCAACGTGCAGGCTTTGAAAAGATGATAAGTATGGACCAACAAAGGCAGTTGACGGCCCGTCGTTTGATCGGCTTACTGTCAGTGAGGTCTTTGATTGAAGCCGCGTTTTCTGAACAAACTTTCCTTAATTGCTTTCCTTTTATTTTAGGACAATTTCTTTATATATAGGGTGTAAAGCCTCATTTTTGGGGTTGAATTCTTTATTATTTTTTATACTTTTGTTCTTGGAGATTTGACTTTGCAACTTGGCAATTAATTCAAGTTTTCGGAATCGATTTTCAAGTGAATTTTGTTGTTTCAAGTATAATTTTTAGATTTTCTTTAAACTTGTGAAAGTAAGTTCATGATTTATTATTCAACAAATATGAATTGTGCTCTTCTAACCATGGGTGATTAACAAGATAAACCTAGCTAATTAACAATTCTCAACTAGGTTATTGCATGCATCAATAATTCTTTCGTCTAAAAGTCTTTTTAACGAGTGCACGCATTAGAACTCACCTTATTGCTATTTACCGAACCAAGGGGATAGTTAATAGGAAAATAATTATTGACATAGATTTAGTGGATACTATCTAATAGGCTAGTTTCAATTGGTGTGAGGTGATAACTAGGACAAACATCGAATATGATGCTTAATATGAAGCAAAATGTAAGGGTTAGTAATTTAAACACATATAGTCGGACCAAGGTACGGGGTGAAATTCTTTAAATGTCGGACCAAGGATTTAGAGATACATAACTTATCACTTTGCATGCAAAACCTTAGGAAAGAATTGTTAAAATCTAGGGTTATTGCGTTATGAACCTATGGGGAACACTTGCACCCTAGTTTCCATCATAACTTGATAAAATCAACAATTTACTTTTGTTACTTGTTAGATTTCATAACATTACAGTATTTTTGTTTCACAAACACCCTCCCTTTAATTATTAGTTTTCGAAAAGGACTTGACTAAATAGAAGTAATTGTACATTTAAGTTAAGTCTAAATCATTTTCTTCGTGGGATCGACCCCAACCTAATGATTGGATTCTCTACTTGATACGACCACTTATACTTCTTTAGGAAAGTATAATTTGAGCATATCTAGCAGCAGCAACTAGTGATAACCACTAGCACCAGCCGTGAGAGCAGTAGACGACGAACCACCAACAATCACGTTTTAATCTCATGGTAACTTCAATTTACCTCCTGCAACCCTAGCATTTTAATTTCGTCTTGTTACATAATAAATAGTCATCTTTGTATCTAAAAAAGTTTTTTTAGGAAAAAGTTGTTGATTGTTGACATGACTAAACACACAACACAATATTTTTAAGTTCAATATGTTCTATTCGGAATTGTTATATGTTTTTTTCAATCATTCTATCTCCACCTCAACCTATAGAAATTATTGGCTAGGTGTCTTTTATAAATGGTGTTTTGTTCAATTTTGAATATCGAAGTATTAAGTATGTGTTAGCCTAAATCTTCCGTATGGATTAAGTCATAGTATATATAATCATAAATACGTATTCTTCCTCCAATTAATTATTTAAAATGGTATGCAATACTCTTGCCTCTTCTATTCTTTTCTTTTTTTTGATCAAAAAGATTAATACCCACATCGGTGGTGTTTTACATAAACTCTGAGCATTTATTTTATTAGATTTTATTGGTAATGAGCAGTTATATGAGCTTGTAATTCATTTATAAAGTATTGATATATATGTTTGAGTCTTTTGATATAGAATGACTACGGTAATGACAATCTATATTAAATGTACTATAAGTTGGCTTAAAAAAAATATTAACATATTTAATTAAGCTAAAAAATTTATGTGTGTTTCTGTATTTTCCTTCCATTATAATTTTTTCCTAATCTTTCATGTTTTTTCTTTATCTCAATTTATTACAAAAAAAATTAAAGAAATATTACGAGAAAGAACAACCTCTCAATCTGATATTGATCAATATGAAACATACTACCAAGCTACCCGGGGAGAAAAGAAGAGAAGAATATAGGGTCTTGGATCTGAAGTAAAAACTTACTACTTACATAATCTTTGTGCCTTATCATGTAGAATATTTTGAACCCTCTAAATGGTAATTTATATGAACTTTTATTATTTTATAAGTATTTAGTAATTGTTATTTAATCTATTTCAGCAGTGTATATTTAAAATAAATAAATAAATAAATAAATGAAATAATTTACAAGAAAAATGTGTTGGCACAAATAACAAAATATTTTGTGGCGGATTAATGACAAAAATTTCGTCAAAAATTTATTTTAAATGAAGAAATCAATTATGAAAGTAGCAACGAGCTATATAAGTATAATGACGGACTAGTCCGTCACTAACAAGTGGCAACGGAAATCGTTCGTCTCTAATACGTCGCTAAATTTGCGATGAAACTCAATTTTTCGTCGCAAAGAGATTACTAACGAGCGATATAGTAACAACCAATAATCCGTCAAATATCTGTCGCTAATCCGATTTAGTGACGAAATAACATAGATTATCGACAGATTTCGTCAGTTGCTAAATGCTGATTTTTTCGTAGTATTATAATTAATGGTTCAAATGAGTTGCAAAACCTTACTGTTGAAATATACAAGTTGATCCTAGTGTTCTTTTGTTTTTTGATTAATTTCTTGGAGTGTTAATTTTTTACTTTGATAGGTTCGACATGACCAAAAAGCAAATGCTGGTAGACTTTGCCTTCAAAACAAAAGTTTTGATATGGAGTACAGTTGTGTTTGGTTCAGTTGCAGTTGGTGTTCTTGGCTATGCTATTGTGAGATAAATTGATTGCGTTTCAAATACTACGCTTATTTTTAGCCTCTGTCATGTCTTTAAGATTTCAGTGTTACTCTCTTTTTTCTTCCTCTCATGAGCTGGAGTTGAGTGGAGGTCTAGGCATGGACAAAATCCTCGTGCAAAATATTGTGGTTGTCAATTAATTTAAGATGTGATGGAGTTAATTTCAACCTCATAATTAATTATCCTTCTCTTTGATTAGTGTGAGAAAAAAATGTATACTTCAAATTTGGTTTAATTGAATATTTTTAAATTACTTTTTAATAAAAAAATAAAATGATATATTCAATTAGATTGAAGCTATTGTTGATGCTGATGAATAGAAATATCCAATACAATTTAAAAAGCATAAAGATAAGTTATAGAAGTAAACGAATCCAGAAATACTTAAAAGATGATGTGAAAGAAGATGAATAAGGTGATTTTTGTAAAAGATGCATGCCAAATCTCTTATTTGTCAAGTACTTAAAGTGTAACGACAGATGATTTTTATACAAATATTAATTGATATTTGATAACCTTTTAAATAGTTCATAATCTTCTAATATAGTAATAGATAAAAATATAGTAATAGTTCAATATCTTTTTAGGAGATTTTAAAATAGTATTTGAAAATCATCAACAAAAATAAGTGCTGTCTTTTTTTTTTCTTTTCAGAAAAAACTAAAATATGCAATTTTGTTTCAAACACAAAAAATTGTTATTTCAAACTCGTGAGGATAATTGGAGCTACTAAACTATCTAAAATTGTTCCTGCATAAAATATCACCAATTACTATTGTGTTTTGATTTATTTTATGAGAAATGAAATTGTGGCATAACTTTATAATATACCACTTGATTGATTTTATTTAACTCTATATTATTATTAATACGTGCCCTAGGTAAGTTACTATGGAATCTAAGTAGCAAGAGGGATATATATATATATATATATATATATATATATATATATATATATATATATATATATATATATATATCCAAATAAAATAAAAATAAAAATAAAAAAATCAATCCAAATTAAAAGTTTAGTTCAATTTAGTTTGATTTTTTGATTTAATTTGAATAATACACCCCTAATACAAACTCAGCCTTATACAGTTGTAGAGCTACTATTATATGAGATCAGTGATATCCATCGAGGCTTTTGAATACGATTTTAATTTGATTCAGCATTAAAAATAATGCTGAATCTGTGCTTAATTAAGTTCACAAAAGGTCACTTAAACGTCATAAATAGTTCATTCATGAGTTTATTATCATTATTAATAATGAAACTATTATCCCTTTTCTTTCATCACAAGCGGCGCGGATTTAGAGGTTGCCTTCGTCAAAAAATTATGTTGTGTATTTATGGTATATTTAAGAATTTTTATGTCTATATATTTATTTTGAACCTCCTAAATATAGAATATGAGATTGACATAGTGATTAAGGGGTTTTCAAGTTTGAATTTGAGACATTATCTTGTTGTTTCTCGAACCCCCTTATAAAAATTCTGAATCTCACACTATTTACATGTTGATGACAAAATTATTTGAACAAAAATTAATTAAATCAACTAAATTCCGATGATAATTAGAAGCAGCCCCTAAAGCATATACACATTGACACAATATGTGATTTTAGCTTAGCAAATTATTAATTAATTAATATGTAGGGTGCTCATCACATGGATGATTCGGAGGGCGGTCACCAATAATTCGGGATATATCTTACATCAATATGTTTAAAATCAAATCTGTTATATGAAATTTATACAGAGAGAAATTTATCCAATAAATACAAAGTACTTATCATAGAGAGTACTTATCCAAAAGACACATATTCTGACAAAAATTATAGTGATTACAGATTATTTATATTTTTTTTAAATAAAAAAGTTTTTAATGTGTATATGCAGTAATTAACTATATGGTTTAAATAGTACATCCACAACTAATTGAAATATTAAACACTGTTAATCACACTATCATATCTAAAATTAGGTAAATGTCATGTTTACGTTTGTAAGACATAAGACATGGACATACGTAGCTCATTTTTGTTTCAAGAAATCATTACGAACAAGACGTATTGCTTTACTTTTGTTGTACCATAGGTACACAACCAATGACAAATTTGTATTGCCACACAATAATGACCACAACCCTTATAGGCAAGAACAATTTCTTTCTTTTTCTCTTTTGGTAGTTCACAATAAACATACCATGACACACTTGATTTTTCAAGTAATGAATAATTTCATGGTTTTAAAATCCATCATATTTCCATGACACACCTCAAAATCACTTTGAAATATCAAGTGTACCATCACTTTATCTTCTTATCTCACGATAGAAGATTTATAAACTTGTCAAATCATTGGATTGACAACTTTCACAAGTCTAATGACCTTTCACACCATTTTGATAATAAAAATTGCCTTCACATTTTGAAGGACTATTTGAAGAACCCATAGTGTTCTTCCTTTTATCATTACCACAATGATGAGTATTATAATTTTGTCCCTCCATGACCTTATTCATATCATTAATTATTTGTCATCTTTCAGACTAATTATCTACTGTTACTACATTCATATGATTTAATGGATCAAGTCAACCGGCGAATTATCACATGTTGCTATCACATTCTTTTCAAAGAATGCAAATTCAATATGATGAATTTCAAGACTTTTCATCAAAAATATATTATTTTTGCCTTAATCATCATTTTATCACCACTATGGTGCATTGAGACTCAAACTCAATGTCTTATCCATACAAGGCACATTAGGTCATAATTATTTGGGACTTGAACCCAATACATTATTATCACGGTGCATCAAAATTCAAATTGATGTCTTACTATCTTGGTGCGATAGAATTTGAATCTATCGTCTTATCCTCAAATATTTTTCATTATGTGCATCTGGACTTAACCTGATGTCTTACCCTTCGTCTTACCCTTAACCAACGGTATAATAGACCGAAGTACAACATGACTCACCCTTTGAATCTTTCAAAACAATCAAATTAATATTCAAACTCATGCTATTAAAATTTTTTATACCTTCTTCTATTTAAGAAATTTTGTATAACATGTCAGATTCAACCAATAGTAGTATATGTCTTTGGTTCCTGATAATTGTTTGTGACTGAATACTATTTTATTCTAAATCATAATTATATCTTAGAAAATACATACCTGATTTTATGCATATAATACCTTGATTCTCATAACGAGATCAATCAAAACACGAGTTAAAGAAAAACTAAAATTCAATCTTAATTGGCTAGAGACTCATACTGATAACGTATTACAAAATCAAGAAGTAGATAAAAGAAGATGAATTTTCTTCTTATTAAGTGTATATTATAATGGTGAATGATATCTTTATTGATAGATAAAGAAATTAACCAAAAATCACCATATTTAATGTCACGCACATTTCTATCCAAAAAATTCACATCACCTTTAAAATACATATCCATGATAAAAATAAATTTATGATAAATTTAATGGACAATCCATTTAATCAAAGTCTATTTATAACAAATAGTTAGTAAACCCAAAGTAGTCTTAAAAAAAGAGGTATTCATAGCCAATAAACAAGCCATAGAAATAGCGTTCATTTTCCGGCGACCGAGAATTTGAAAGTAGCCATGTCAATATACGATCAAGCGGCAGCCGCCGTGCTATCGCAAATAGCTACGGCGGCGGATGGCGCACTTATTGGCTTAGCCCTAGCTTACGTTGCCGTACGGAGTATTGTCAAGTTCAAAGCCAATTCTTCCGCCCTTCACAAAATCAACGATGCGCCGTCGCTTAATGTCTCCGATCTCCGTTCATTACTTTCTTCTTCGGACGACTCTGAAAGTTCAAATCATTCCGATGACGGTAAGCTTGTGATTGTTCGCGGTACTGTGGAGGCGAAATCGGCGGTTGAGGGTAACTGGAAAAGCTTGAGAGTTAATATTCTCTCAGCTCATAATTCTGCTGAAAAAGGCGTTATATTGCAACATACTCAAACAGTATAATTCTTCTACACTTTTCGTTTTATTTTAATTTGTGTTCAAACAGTATTAAATTACTCAATTTATCATGCTTTATTAGGCAATTTATATCCTTATTCGAGCTGGAAATTTCGTATTCAACGACATTTAGGATTAGTGGTACTGTAAAAGTTAGTTATGATCAATCTAAAATTTGTGAATATTCACTATATTTGATGTATTAGGGCTTTTTTAGGCATGTGAAATGACGCGGTGATGGTTTTGAATTACAATGTGGGTTGCAAACTTTGTTAAACTGCAGGGTTTGATCTTGTATTCGTGATAATTTATCCTACATTTTTGTTAAATGTTGATGGACAACCCGTGTTGAAGGAATCCCTAGACATAGAGAGAGGACATGAGATAATAAGCTGGTGAATTGCACAGGGAGGGATGTCTAGGGATGGATTCCCGCTTCGCCTCATGACCCCTTGGTCGCAGAGGCTGAGAGTGTGTCTTAAAATACAAACTATTTTTGTAATGAAATTGTGTTAAATTAGAGCTAAATGGATTGTGAGGATTCATATAGCTTATCCAAAGTTGTTTGGAATTGATGTGCGGAAGCTGCAGTTGTTACATTGTAAATATCAACAACTATTAACAGTTTCGAAGGGGAACTACGTGTTTTGGATGTTTTGTACGTGTGAATATATAGATTAGCTGTTACAGAAAGAAATCAATAGCTATTATCTACTGGTGATGGACATCCTTCAGTTTTCAAAGAACTCTTTGAACCGGTGTACTTTAAACAGAAACAATATGATCCACAACAAATTTAATTTGCAACCTATGTTTGGCTGCTATTTTTTTGTCAGTTTTTGTGTGTATTTTTTTTTTCTAGTGAATTTTGGCAGCATACTGATGTTCGTTTGCTGTCTTATTCTAGTGTATCTATAATGAGTGGAGAGGCTTCTTTTCGTGGGCTGGTGATCTGTATTCAATATTTCCAAGAGTCCGGAAGGATCAACAATCGTCCTCTTTGAGAACGGTAATGTGAAAATTTTCCAACAACACAAGTCTCTTGATTTCGCCAGTGCCTTTAATTTCACCAGTGAAGCACAAAAGAGATATTGAGTCAGTATTGCTAATATTTGTCAATTTTCTATTTTTGCCATAAATTCTGCTAGGTTATGTGAATATTTTGTAAGAAGCTATAATCTTAGAATTATTAATGCAAATTTCTCTCCATAAAAAGTTTTTCCTACTTGTCATCTTTAAATCTAGTTAATACGCTCCAAATTTGTAGTTGCTGCTCTTTTGCCTGCTAATAAGTGTTATATAGCTTTATTTGTTTTCATAATATAAGCTTTCTAAGCTTTTGTGCTTCTCAATCTTCGACTTAGGTTCCCTTTGTTCTTATTGAAACTGGGAGATGGCCGCAACCAAAATATGTTAATGTCAATATGGATGGTTCAACACATTCCCTACCTCTTGTGACAGTTTATCATCACTTGCAACCTTTACATGCTACGCCTCTCACTTTTATCCAGGCACTCTTTGGTCATCACTATCCTGTGAGTTTAAAAATATGTTGTGGATATGGGCTTCTTGACCATTTGTGATTGCTTATACAACTTTTAAAGTTTGTCTTTCTTCCTGCAACTCATGTAACATATTGCTTTCTGTGATAAAGGTTGGAGTATTGGATGAAGAAAAAATTCTACCACTTGGTAAAGATATAACCGCTATTGGTGTTTGCAGCTCAAAAGATGGGATTTTGGAGATCAAATCATGTGAAGACCTACCATATTTCTTGTAAGGAAGGTTTACAGAATAGTTCTCTTAATAAATTGATAAAGCATGACACTCAGCTCTTGTTCTAAAATTTGGGTGATCTTTTATTTCCTAGTTAATTTATTTTGTTGAAATTTGTGAGTGTTAATTTTTTACTTTGGTAGGTCTGATATGACCAAGGATCAAATGCTGGTAGAGCTTGCCTTCAAAACAAAAGTTCTGATGTGGAGTGGAGTTTTTTTTGGTTCAGTTGCAGTTGGTGTCCTTGGATATGCTGTTGTGAGGTAAACTAGTTGCATCTCTCAAACACTTGGACTTTTTTGTGGATATCATGCCTTCAAGATCTCACTGTGACACTCTATTTTCTTCTTTGTCCTTTTCCCTCTCATAGACTGCAGTTGAGGTGAGGTCTAGGTAGGGACAAAATCCTTAATTGTTTCATATAGTATTTTATGATTCTGCTTACCGAGCATGAGTTAGGGTTGTAGGAACCTGCTATTGAGTGGTTACCTGTTAAATAATCAAGTCATCCATATCTGCTGCCAGATTGATGGATTTCTTTCCCTACTTCATCTGCAGTTTATCTCGCGGCTGCATCAAATGAGTCAACTTATAATAACTATGACGTGAACTTCTAACCCTACTGGGGTAGAAGGCTGGTTGATTGATTTGGATTACAGTTTGTCATTTCGTGTATGCAATTATTTGATGCATATTACTTTAGGGAAGTTGTGCGATACAGACTAGTGTACTTGCATTCTATTAAATGAAGGAAGTATAGTTTTATCTTTGATGCAATTGATGTTTGAGTAGGACCATCATCACGTGCCAAAAAGAATAATGCATCTAGCAACCTTTAAGCATGAAAGAATCATGATGGGTGCATGTTTCAGATGAGCGGAACCTTGAAATTGGCTTACATATTTTAGACTACACTCTCCCAGGAACCTAACACTGAAAAACAGAAAAAAGGGAGATATGTTTGTTTGAAAGGAAAACAGGGTGAAAAAGTATTTACTGTAGTGGTCACATTTTCTCATTGGTATTTATATGTTTTAGGAACTGGAATCGATGGAAGCAGTGGAGACACCAGAGGCAGGCCCAGCAACAAAGGGATGCTGCAAGCAATGACGATGATGTGCAGGTTAGTGCTGATGAGGAAACTGGAGATGTTCCCGATGGTCAGTTGTGTGTGATATGCCTTACGAGGAGGAAGCGCGCAGCATTTGTTCCGTGTGGACACCTGGTATGTTGCCAGCGCTGTGCCTTGTCAGTTGAACGTGATTTAGCACCCAAGTGTCCTTTATGTAGGCAGACAATTCATAGTTCTGTAAGGATATATGATTCTTGACGAGCAAATAGTTACGAGTTATTTTGAGTAGCTGATGCTGGGAAGGTGGTTGTGCATTTGTAAAGCATGTGATGAAAACTACATTGGACTGTCTCATGGGAGGATGGTCGTTGATATTCCGAGGGGATTAGATACTAGAATCTAACTTGCATGTTTTTCGTGTCTGTACATACATTTTTTGCTGACTCATTATTGTACCCTTAAAGACAATATTCATTACAATGCTAGGGAGTCATTTTGCTAAAAAAGCTTTGAGTTCTAAGCACTCAGTTATTTCATCAAAACACACAATTATTACACATCTATATTCTTATAGGTACATGACCACCTTGCCTAGAATCAAATTCTTAAGGAATTTGATAATTTTTTTGACTTGTTGCCTTTGCAAATGCACTATCTGAACCTGTGTCAAAGCACAGCTAATGAAAGATTCTTCCAGGCTCTAGATTTACCGGTAGACTTTTGACACTGTTTGTGCTTAAAAGCCTTGTGCATCTCATGTGTTGTGATCTATCTTCCATAATGAACAAAATGAAACAGGATCTCCTTTCCACCACAGTCCAACACAGCCATCCTTCTCATCAACTCTCATCTCCCAGTTGTTGTCGTACTTCTTCAACAATGCACGAGCTCTATCAATAGCATCATCTCCAAACATCTTCCATACGAAACCAACACTCCTCATTCTTTCACACCATTTCTCCTTTGTCTCATTCATCTCTCCCATGTTTGTCAAAGCCTTTGCTGCTTCTCCTTCCATCATCCTCCTTCCCTCGCTCTCACGTCCTTTGTATGCTACACTGGTGGAGTCCAAGAACTTCCACAAGTACTCCACTCGCCTTGAGAATCTTGTTGTGAAGTCCCCGCAACTGTTGCAGCTGCAATCCATGTTGTTCTCACTCAAAACCAGTCCTTTTGGCTCCAAACTCTTTAGTCTTCTCAACAACTCTGTCCTCTCGTCTGGATTGTTGTGTTTCAAGTTATGGAGTCTGAACTGTGCACAAATAACCAAGATTTCATCTGGGGATGAATTTATCACTTGGGAATCAAGATTCTGAAGTGGGTAATTCTCCAGTCTGTTGATTTGTAGATTGATGTTAATCGCCATGGCAAAGGCAAGTAGTTGCGCTGAAAAGTTGTAACCACCTGGACCAACTACAAATGGACTATTTCTTTGTTGATCATCTTCTATTGTAGGTGTGATAACTGTCAGACGAACCAATGGTGGTGGACCTCCTGCTCGATGGGTCAACTCCTCGAGCAATGTTGGCCATTGAACACCATGAGAAACTCCAATATCAAGAATGTGTAGGTTCCGGGATGAATCATGTTTCCCTAGAATTTGGAGTATAGAAGAGTTTGCAATGCTATTTGGTATGCGGAACCAGGGACTGATCTCATTGAAGTTGATCAGTGAGTTCTTGAAGAACTTCGGATTTGTCGAAGCAAAAGTAGCAGCAGAAGCAGAAGATAGTGAAGTTGGGCATGGAGTAGAAAGATAATACGTCAGCGCCTGGAGTCCACGAGCAGCCAACCGATGGTTGGCATCTCCGTTTAGTGAGGAGAGCTCGCGCAGAACGTACAACAAGTGCTGCACACGGTTCAGATTTCCTGCTGTAATTGCAGCAGCACAAGGGTTAAGTAACTGCTCTGCCCATCTTCCTTCTCTGTTGTTACCATTATTTCCTGTACTAGACTTGTGTGTTGCTTTCTTGTGTCCTGTTGTTCTTCTTGTATCTGCATCATTGATCCTACGGTTCTGATTCTTCCGGGAGGACGCCTTGGGATTGTAACCAGAATCATTCCCTTTCCTCTTCTTGGATGAATCCAATGACGGAAGATGACTTGAAATGACCGGCTCCAGAGAGACAGTGCTCGCGGTTGTGACAGGGAAGCTAGTATCGAAGCACGGTAAACTATTATTCTCATTGTTATTGATATGTATTTCTTGGTTTATACTCTCACTAGGAGCCCACCACGAGTCCTCGTAAATATCATCGAGGCTATATGACTCATCGAGTAAATCATCGATGCTATATGACTCATCGATTAACGACGGGAAGTATGATAAGGGACTATCCAGCCACTCTGAGATGGGATCAGAAGTAGCTTCATCAATGGTCATTGTATCACAGATTGAGGAAGAAGGGTGGTGGGGAAGTTTGATCATTGACTTAATAGGAAGTATATGCAAAGATGGGATATGATATTTTTGTTAATTGTTATAATGGCTCAAGTTTCAAAGTGCTAAAGCTATAATAGTTCAAAACGGAATCAAAAGGGATTTTGCTTTGGGAAGAGACACAGCATGGCATATTTAAAGGGCAGAAGTGTAGTACTGTTATTTTGGAAGTTATGGTGTTTCATTGGGATTCCTTTAATAGCCTAATCATTGACACTAAGGACCCGTTTGGACACGTAAATTTTTCATCACGTGATTCGAAATTATGAGATAGAAATCAACGTTTGAACATATAATATAATTTCATGATTTCATATCGTGAGATGAAATCTCAAATTCTCCAAAAAGCTTGATGTGAGAATCTTATATCACGATTTTACATTTTTTAAATATAAAAATTGACCATATTATTTTGTAAAAGAAAAAAAATCTTGTCTGTAAATAAAATTTGTAGTTGATACTATTACTCTTCAAAGTTAAGATAATTTATATCGGTTCTAACTATTACTCTCAATGATCAAATTTAGAGTTGATATTATTACTCTTTCAACATTTAAACCATTTATATTAAGAAATGTCTGCTCAATGTGATGAGATTGTTTGTAATATTTGGAAGGATATGTTCAATTTTACTTTTTTTTTTATTGAAGTAAAGTTTAGTCGATAAAGTTGTATCTTTTTGGAATAACTTTGCGATAGTGTATCATTCTTTTGTTATGAACTTTTGCTTATTTGATAAGATTGTAATAAGAATTGAGATAATTGTCATAGAATTCTCAACTTATGGGGTTTTATGTTTATGAGCAGAACGAATTTCATCATTTAAAGAAAATAATTTTCCTAATGGAACCAAGAAAAACAAGCTGCTTAATAAGTGGCATTACAAGTAGGGGTGTATATGACCGGGTTGGTTCAGATTTTTCAAATATCAAACCAAATTATTTGTGTTGGATTTTTAAATTTATAAATTAAATCAAACCAATAAAATTCGGATTTTTTAAATTCGGATTTATTTTGGGTTTCTTCGAATTTTTCGGGTTTTTTTGGATTTTTATTTTTTCGATAAAGTTTTCATACAAACATATAATTTACTTGTACTTCAAATATTTCTTTACTCCTACCAAAATGCAACTATCCGAGTTATTTCTCAAGAAAATAACAAAAAATATGATATGATTAATGACTCTAAAATATCCAACAAAAAATAATAATAAAATCGCGTAAAAAAATATTGCAAATTAATAAGTCATAATGAAATTGATAGATCATGTATTTTAATTGTCTAAATCTATATAAAACTAAAAAAGAAATATTCAATGTTATTGTCATTCTTAGTGTTGAATTGATTTTCTTTTGCATTAGTATTAAATTGATTTTTATTAAAACTTTGTTATAATTACCAACATGTATGGACTTATCTTTATTAGATTATTAAGAATTTTAACTTCTAAACATGAAATAAATACATTAAAAGATAAAAACTATGAAAAAGTATAAGAGAGATTTAAAAATTATATCAAAATTTTACGTATAAAATAAAATTTTAAAATTATATATATAATGCCGGATTAGTTTGGTCTCGGGTTGATTTTTTTACTTGAAACCAAACCAACCTAAATATAGTCGAATTTTTTTTCCAACACCAAATCAAGTCGAACCAAACCACTAGTCGAATTTTTTTTTATTTGACTCGATTTACGGTTTAGTTCGATTTTCGATTCGATTTTGTACACCCCTAATTACAAATTTATTGTCTCCTCATCACCGTCTATTTCTCAAATCCCCACTCCTTGATAATCCCACCCCCGCCCCCTTAAACTTTCACTTTTCATTCCATTTCGTCTCCATAATATTTTACTAGATAAAATATAAAAGCGGAATAAAATTTTCTTACTTAACAAATACTTAAATACAAGTAAAACAAATTACTTATATTTAAAAAAATTATTTTACGTGAAACATTTCTTCATATCGAACACATCCTTATTTATTTCCTTGTATACAGTATACAATAAGTAAACAAAAGATTATTATTTCAAGAACATTTATATAGTATATTTAGATAACCACTATAAGATTGAAGTAATGTTGGATGGTTGGGGATAAGAGGTGAGTTGGGGATGCGGGTGAAGGGTTGGTGGAGATGTGGAGTGTTCGGTGTAGGGAGACCATGAACTTAGAATGACACTTGTTGAACTAATTTTTTTTTTCTATTTTTATTAACAAATTTATCTTTTTCGACTGAAAATAAACTTTAATTTTTTTAAAAAAATATTTTGAAAAAATAATATGACACACTGATAATAAACTTTAATTTTTTTGAGAAAATATTTTGAAAAAATAATATGACACACATTCGTAGGAATCATTCGATAGCTGATTTAGATGCAAGTTATGTAGGTATTAAATTTTACATATACAAAAGTACTATGTTTTGTAGCTAATTAGAAGGTAAATCATTCATATATACGAAAAATAAGATATTTGATTTATATATTAAAAATCTGCATAACTAATACACATATATAAGTCATGATGAATATATATATTATTTTACATATTTAATTTTTATATAAAATAATATATAAATTCACTAATATTTAATTTCTACTTTACTAATATCTACGCTAACAAACAACCCTAAATTTTTGTGTTATTTGTATCTCTGATTGACTTATTCTGTGGAGGTGTCACAAATGTTGGAGTTTTACTAGACACATTTTTTCTTTCAAGAACTTGGGATTGTGAAAGGTTTGAGTTTCAAATTTCAATAAGATGATGGCATTCTCATTTTTTTAATAAATAAATAAATTATTTTACTCAATGTTAGATATTTAAATCAAAGCTCAATTAAGTAGGTTTTTATTTAGAAAAAAATATTTTCTATTAAGAATCTTTTTATATTCAGAATTTAATTTTGAAATCTTTAATCAAGAAAAGAATAATTTCATCCACAACAGAAGACGTCAATCTCTTCATCATTGTGATTAAAATATTTATGAATTTTTGTCTTAAGAGTGTCTTCATCTTATAGGTAATTTGATTATGCATTTTGGTACTTTCGAAGAACCAAATGACTAACAAACGAACTAGTAGTTGTCAATTCCGATATGGTCTATGCTTTTTTTAGAAAAATATTTATGATCAAAATCCACAAAGTAGAGTATGAAGAAAGCAGTGCATATATATTTTATTCTTCTATGAGAGGTAGCGAGTTGTATTTTCGATAAATTTTTTGTCGATTCATGTTTTTTACAAGAATATACTTTATATAATTTCATAAAATGAATTTTTAGAAGAATAAAATGTACACAAATCTTACTTTTATCTAGAAATAGAAAATTTATTACCTATAGATTTTTGGTCCGTTATAAAAATATACGACGCATATTTTCATGAAAGTAAAAGTTGAGAAAGATAAAGTGTAAATAAATTTTAGGGAAAATTCACAAGTACCCCCTCAACCTATGTCTGTATTATCAGAGACACACTTATATTATACTAAGGTCCTATTACCTCCCTAAACTTATTTTATAAGTAATTTTCTACCCCTTTTCGTCCTACGTAGCACTATCTTGAAACAAAAAGTCAACCAATGTCGGACCCATAAGATAGTGCCACGTAGGCCAAAAAGGGATAGAAAATTACTTATAAAATAAGTTCATGAGGTAATAGGATCTTAGTATAGTATAAGTGTGTCTCTGAGATATCAGGCATAGATTGAAGAGGTACTTATGCATTATCCCTAAATTTTACTTTTATTTTAGAGATTGAGTCTATTTTTAACAACCCTCAACTGGTCTAAGCTTATTTTGCAAAAAATATATTATGTGTAATTTCATAAAATGTAGTGTAAAAATAGAGTATACTTATATCTTACTCTTATTTCACAGGCAGAGAATCTATTTAATAGACTCTTGGCTAATTTATATTTTTTGTTCTTAAAACAATACAAACATGAGCTCACTCCTCTTAATTTATGTAAAGATATGTGATTGAGTATATAGGTTAATAACGAACTCCAAAATAAAACATAAATATTTTTGGCTAAACCATCTCATTTTAGTAATATAGGAAATTTAAGGTCAAATTACTAGAACTAAATTAAAAATGCATCATTTCTTTATGTATTTTCAGTTCAACACGACGTTTATATACACAATTATAGTTTTGGTATTGCATTTATCATACACAATTATAATTTAAAAGAATTATAATTCATAATTATAGTTATAATTTTAAGTGAACTTATCTCTCATCTCTCCCTCTTTCCCTTCTCTATGTTCTTTCTCGCTTGCATCTATCTTTTCTCTATGTATTTTCAGTCCAACACAACGTTTCAAGTTTCAAAAGAAGGTGTGTTTTACTTTGTTGTTCTTACCAATTATATTCTACCAAATATAAGCGAGAGATTTGTACCAGATAAGTGATATTGGCAACCTCTCTTCATCTTTTTCTCCTTTTCGATTTCATACTCAGACTCTCACTCTACCTACGAAAAAGAGATGTGGTGCTGATATAATATTGTAATAATCGTACCCTAAAAAAGTATGTATACACAACACATGATACAAAGTCAATAGTACACAAAGAACAAATACACTTGATAAAATTGTATTCATTAATATAAACTATATTCATTGATACAATTTGATGTAATTATATTCCTTAATATAACTCTTATTCGTTAATACACTTGATATAATATTGCTCATTTATAAAAATCAATTATGTTAAATTTATTCGTGATACTATATGATACAACGCTCTATCTCGTCTCTTACTTTAAATCTCGCTCATTTTCTCTTTCCTCTTCCAATCTTGCTCACGTTTTTTCTCCCTCTTCGAAAATTGAGTCTGCCACTTGGGCTGTAATCATTACCAAGTGTTATGTAGGATCCAAAAACAATACTGTGTATTACATGTCCAATTATATGCATGATTTTATTTTTTTAATTGCACGTTGCTCTATTCAGAGGTAAAAAAAAACCTTATCTTTAAAAAGTGACCGACAGATGCAATCTGTGTTGATTTATGATTGGACATTTTCTAGAAAAAAGGTTAATCATAGGTCCTATCGTATGAAAAATGACTCATAAAAATATTTTCATAATTTATTTTTACTTACTCATCAGTATAATATATGTGACTTTAAGGAGTAATAAATAATTTTTATCTCATCACTTTTTTAATACGGAAAAGGATCTAAAATACTTTTGAAATATTAAAAATAGTATACAATTACCTCCATCCACCAATTAGCCCCCAAATATCCTTCACATCCACCTTTGGGTCCAAATTTACCCCTTCATTAACGGACCAAAATTAAAAAAAAAAAATAATAATTTTTAATTACGTGGCACTCAACCATTGGTTGTAATTTAATTATTTAAAATAATCTTAAACCCACTCCTTACCCACCTATTTTAACTAAACCCGCCCCACTTGATCCAATTTAGAAAAAAAAACCACCTACCCTAAAACCTTATTCCTCCAATTTTCACAACTTCCACTTGCGACTCCATTGTCTTCTTCTTCTTCTTCATCCTGCAACTTGAAGAAACTTTGAAATAATTTGGCTAGTACACATTTACTTCGTGAAAAATATTGGAAGGCTTGGCAAGCCCGCGTCTCAGCAAAAAATTGTATTACAAAATTAGAGGTCGAATCTCAAAATTACTTAATTTCAAGTATAAATTCTAGGCATTAGATCGGCAACTAGACTTGGGCAGGCCTAGATCAATTTTACCACTCCTAATTAATTAAAGACCCAACTAATTAACGTTAGTTAATTAAAATCTATAAACTCCCAGACACAACCATGAAGAGAGCAGAATTAGGCAATCATGTTAACGAAAGAATTTTTGAATTCGGGGAAAGAATTGGATGGACATTGCAGAATGTAGATGAAAAGCTGATTAGCGATTTCTGCAGCAAAATCGGAGGGTTTTAAAGGATTCGAGTCATTTTACTGAATCTCACGGAAACGAGCATCAACTCTGTCAATTAAAAGAAGTAAAAGCCTACAAATTTTATTGGAAGAATCGGAGTTGGCATCCTGTGAAACCTGGGAGCATGAAACTGAAAACTGGGTATCCTTAAGCAATGCAGAATTTTTTTTTTTTTTTTAGGGTAGATGGGTTTTTTTTAAATTGGGTCAAATGGGGCGGGTTTAGTTAAAATGGGTGGGTTTAAAATTATTTTAAATAATTAAATTACAATCAATGGTTGAGTGTCACGTAATTAAAAATTATTATTCAATTTTTTTTTAATTTTGATCAGTTAATGAAGGGGTAAAATTTGGAACCAAATGTGGATGTGAAGGGTATTTGGGGGCTAATAGGTGGATGGGAGTAATTGTGTCCCATTTTCAATACTTTGAGGATATTTTAGATCATTTTCCGTTTTTAATATAATTAGTTTAATATGTTGAGTAAATTATCTTTTAATTTTCTCAAATAAGTAAAGGTGAACGAAAGAATATCCTTCATTCATTTTTCGATCTAATTTTTTATTTATTTAATTCAAGAATACTCTAACAACTAACATCCTAAATTTGATGATTTTTTCTCCTTTTTTAAAAAAAATAAAAAGATCGTTATGTAGTCAGCAGTAGTTTATTATGATTGATCATATATAATTACTTAATTTAAAAATCAAACCCATCAATTTCTTTAATCAAAACCTACCCCTAATAATCTGACCCAGTTTTTAAAAAAAATCTAAACTAATCATTTACTTAATATTGGGATGCTATTCACTAGAGCAGAAGATCTTTCGAAAATAGTTGCTCTCGATCTCTACGAAGTAATGATAAGTTTTACATACGCTTCCTCAAATTCTATTTAATGAAATTTCACTGAATATGTTTTTGTTGTTATTTTTGCATCATGAAATTACGAGATCATTTGATAGTTGATTTGAAGGTAAGTTGCACAGATATTAAATTTATACAAGTTGTAAACATTCGATAACTGATAGGAGGTAAGTTATAATTAATATAATATTTTGATACAAACTAGCATAATCAATTAATATATATATATATATATATATATATATATAAGAAATCTTATGCATTATTTTATGCTAAACACAAAATGTGAGAATAATAATGCAATTTGCCACGTAGTCTAGTTGTTTTAAGTGTGTCTAACAAAATTGATTATTAGCCATAAAATAATGAGAGGACAATTATTTTAGCACAAACAATACTATAAGAGAATATTTGTCTCTACCATAATATTTGTCTTTTTCCATTTAATTAATAAAACTACTTCTTATCAATCATAATAAATATTTAAATAATGATGAGTAGATCCATTCTGTATCTTAGATTGTAAAAAAACTGTAGGAGTATAATTTCTGCATATGTGACAATCAATTATATATCTTTTTAGTAATGTGATATAATTAGGATCGTCTCAACAAATTTAAGGGTCTAAAATAAAAAATAAGGGATACAATTAGAATATTTATTTATTCTCAAAATCATTATTTACTTGTTTTCAAATCAACTTTAAGTTGATGAATGCTTTTATATGATATAACATTAAAACATTATTCTCTAATTGAATAATGTTATGTTTTTTTAATTATAATTTAATTAATTTATTACTTTCTTGAAAATAATAATAGTATTTGAGGATCATTACATGTTTTTTAACTCATTAAATTATATGTACAATTGATAAGGAGTTTCATATGATATAATAAAGAATTAACTTCATGTTTAAATAGTGCTTAGTCTCTTATTATATTTAATTGTTTTCTTCTTTTTTTTTGTTTGCTTTTTTAGCCAAATAATAATGTTTTTTTCTTTCATTAGATCATGTGTCTAATTGATGGGGGATCTCATATGATATAACTAATGGTTAGTTTCATATTTAAATAATATTAGGTTTTTTTATTGTAAATTAATTAATTATTTTTAGCCAAATAATAACCTAGCCTCTATGTATATACAAAGTGATCGGTTATTGACAAATAATTTAATTAGTTGAGTAGATGATATATCTATATTGAATAATTGACATGAGTCAGAATACTATATACGAAATCTATAATTCATTAACATAGAGTATTGTCCATAATAATTAGTGAAGTGGTTGAACTTTTACACAAAAAATAAGAAACAAATTGAAGTTGTTTTTAAACAAAAATTCATTTAAGAAATATATATATATATATATATCTTTTAATTTCATGATATTAAATACGTCATGTCGAAAACTAAAATTAACAATTACCTAATATGATGACACATTATTATTTCTTAAGTAAATTAAAAAATAAATAAATAAAATAAATAAATTGAAACAAAAATAACTGATAAAAGAATATTATAACTTGCCACGTCTCTTTCGAACTCATAAGATTATATGTTTATAAGTCATTGCCATCAAATAATTTACCTAAAGATTTTCTGGAAGGTTTAATGAAGAAAAAGAAAAGGAAAAAAAAGCTGATAGATAAACCTTGTGGGTTGGAAAAACTTATTTTTATCGGATGTTTACATTAATCTAATATAATTTTATCACAGTAAATTTAAAAATATGTCATGCATATATTAATTTGACGTAAACACTCGATACGATAAGTTTTACCCTTGTCAGAGTATTATTAGTTCTTCTTTTTTTTCATACGAAAGCTGATAACTATGGTTTTTAGTTTACTTTTTATCCTCGCGATGAAATCCGAAATTCATTAAGAATATAAAAAATTTAATATATATTAATCTCTTTATTTTATAAAAAATGATTTGGTTTAACTTGACACAAAGTTTTAAGAATCTAAAAAGACTTTTGAATCTTGTGGTCTTAAATTAAAGTTAGATCAAATGTCCAAAATTGCCTTTTGATCTTGTGGCCTTAAACTGTTGGGTTTTATTTGCCCTAAATTTCTTACTATAAATAGGTTTTCCTTGTAGGAAAAGGTTTTGGATTGACTAATTCTTTTCTTGTAGGAAAAGGTTTAGGACTCTATAAATAGAGGCATGTTCCTTCTAACTTAATTAGCATTCACAATGTAGTCTTAAGGGCTTTGAGAGTTTTGGTTAGAGGGAGAATTTGTGGGTCACAAGCTTGATACGTTATCACTTGTGTGAAACTCCCATGTATTCCGAGTGAATTGGTTGAGGTTGTTTCTCTCTGTATTGTGTACTCTCATATTGATAGTGGATTGCTCATCTCCTTTGTGGACGTAGGTCGATTGGCCGAACCACGTTAAATCTTTGTTTCTTTTGGTATATTTCTCGTTGTCTTCTTACTCGTGGTCTTTTGAGGTTCGCTTTGCTAGCTTCCGCATTTACACCTGCTTATTTTCGGTCCTAACATAAACATGCTACGTGGAAAGCTGAAATTAAAATGTTACTCCCTCTATCCCATTTTATGTGGCACTTTTCATTTTTCGAAAGTCGAACAGTTTAACTTTGACCGAACATTTGCTTATGGAATTTTCAAATTTTTTAAAATGAAATTTATATATTTGTAAATTATGTAAAGATTACTATAAGTCACAATAATTGATAATTCAAAATGAAAGGATCTATGAAAAAATTACAGTCAAAGATAAATTTGTTTGAATCTCAAAATGCAAAAAGTGTCACATAAAATGGGACGGAGGAAGTACTAAAAAAGGAAAAAAATCGTTCTTTTTAAACAGACTAAGAAGGAAAGGAGTTTATTCTTTTTGAAACGTAGAAAATAATAGATAGATATATATACATATATATATATATAATTTTTGATATATATTTTATACAATTTTCTATATACATATAATATAATCTTTTTGACAAATTGTATCTGATTAACCACCTTGGACTATATGTAGCTGCCCTCCACCCTCAACTCTCCAAGGAACCATGAAGATGATACACCGATATTTATGTATTTTAATATTAAATTAAAACATTAAATGTATATGTTAGTGGATATAAATTGGAAAAGGTGTGAATTGTTTTTTTTTTTTTGGGCAACTTTCACATATAGCAAACAAAAAATTCATATTTGTATGCTATAACAAACTTTGCATAATTGCGCTCCATAACAAACATAAAAACTGTATAATTCGCTATACATATACAAGTGTATAATTCGCTGGCCTAAATTGTATAATTCGCTGGCCTATTTCGCTGCAATTGTATAATTCGCTATCTTATTTCACTACAATTGTATAATGCACAATTGTATAATTCACTACCTATTTCGCTGCAATATTAAGTGTATAGCAAGAAGATATATGTTTTTCTCTCGCTTTATACAAAAACAGAAACACAATATATACACTTCTGTTGTATAAAGCTAGAAAAAATTGTATTTCACTGCAATTGTATAATTCGCAATTGTATAATTCGTTGACCTTTTTCTCTGCAACATTTGAAGTAAAATGTTTGTAAATTGTATAATTAAGTGTATAACACGAAGATATATATTTTTGCATGTGTATATACAATTTTCTCTCGCTTTATACAAAACAGAAACAGAATTATACACTTTTGTGTATAAAGTGAGAGAGGCGAGCGAGAATGGAGAGTGGCGAGCGAGATTTCTGGGAGAGAGACGCTGGCAAATTTTAGCTAACGTTTGCTATGGAGCACAATTAAATCAAACCCTAGCTATTCCATTTATTTTAGGTTATTAGTTTGCTATTATATACAATTTTCCCTTTTTTTTTAGCTCAAATAATCACTATTATCTATCACTAATTACCCACTAATTTCTTGTTCTACAATAAAATTATTTCACTCTTTTGTTATTTAATCTATAAACCAATTCTAGACCTTTCGTTGTACAGAAAAAAATTGTAATATATGTAGTAAGGTAAGTATAATATGTGATAGTGATAGTATAAACAAATTTTGTAATTAAAGGTATAACGGGTTACTAAAATTTATGTAGAATATCAAAATTAATATTTTAAATAAATGGTCATGAAAGTTCCACGTATATATTTATTATTAAAATATGTGTTGGTGATAGTACAAACAAATTATATATGTCACGACCCAAGAATCACGGGTCGTGATGGCACCTACGTTCCCCACTAATAGGTAAGCCAACGAACATATTTTAACAAACTTAACTAACTAATAAGTGAAAAGGCAATAAATTGTGAATTCTCCAACACTGAGTTCCTTATAAGTACGAATGCGGAAAACTGAAAAAAAATGTTACCCAAGAATTGGTGTCATAAGTACAAGAGCTTCTAGAATACGATGCAAGTCTGAAACTAAAATGACAAATCTAACTTAAGGGATATCCTGTCTGAATACTGAATAACAGAATACGTAAAGATAGAGAGAGGTGTGGGCCACGGAACAACCAAGCAGCTCACCACAACTCCAAGAACTTCAAGCCGGACTCAATTTGCTCCACGAGATGTGCTCCTACTCGGAATCAAATCTGCACCACAAAGACTGCAACAAGCGTAGTATGAGTACGAAACCACGTGTACCCAGTATGTCTCATTGACCGACAACGAAGAAGTAGTGACGGGAGTTTATACAAAAAAATAAATTCGTAAATTATATAAGTATATATATATATATATATATTACACTCACTATTTAGGTTTCATCAATAAAGGTAATCAAACATCAAGTATTTTCCAAACACCAAACAAAACACATAATCATCAAAATAAATGATGTGATGAAATGCAATGCAATATAACACCATATAATGAATTGTCTCAGAATACCCAGTACACACTCAACCGTATATACATGATACTCCTCGGAAATACATCGAGAGTTCATGACCCATGGGGGACACGCGAGGTCCATATACCGACACGAACGATCTCCACGTGTCTGTGCGGACGATCTCAACGCACTATCATAATATCAAACAATTTTCGCACGGACGGTCTCCACGTGCCCAAATTACAATCTTAACATCTCACCATCCCCAGCACGGACGATCTCCACGTGCCCAACTTATACTCAGTCTCATCTCTATGCATGTGCACAATATTGTTTCAATAGAGGGGATGATGATGCATCTCAATCCATCAATATGAATATAATACATAACCACCTCAATTATCACAACTATACGGGTGAAATAAATAAAACACAATCACACAAGGAATTCAAGTCAATAATATATCAGCTAATGCCCATATGCTTTGGCATTCTCAAATTTCAATCCACATTCTATAATAGTAATTTTCCGTTTTAAAACACCGGTACTCGTACCAATGCCCGTCACACCATTGATACGAGACCACCATATTTCCCCCTTACCCCTTTGTCTATTTTTATTTTAAATCTTTAATTAGGAAAACGTCCTTCAACAAGTCTAACAAGTCTTAACATACCTTAGATGCCGAACTTGTGCCACGAATCTTTTAAGATTTTTCCTTTCCTTTTCGCAAGGTTTCAGAACGTTCCCAATCTACCAATTTTGCAATATTCGTAAGTAAGCAATTTTTGTAGACATTCAAATTATTATATGTCTATCATAGACGCTAAACTCACTCATATTTTCAACCAAACGCCAAATCTTGATATAATTTATATGCCAATTTGTCAAATTTCAAGCCAAGAATTTAACCTTAATTTCTTAAATACACTAAATTTCAATGTTAGATCATATAATATATATCCAATAATTAATTACCTATCTCAATATATCAAAAACTAGTAAATTAATTTTGTAAATAAATAAAATAAGAATAATTCCACCCTAACGATGCACGACATCAGTCGCAAGCAAGCCTGCAATTTTCCTCCTAATTGTCATTCTGTAACAAGTGACAATTTTTCCCAAATTGTTTGTCAAATGCCAATCATTGGAAATCATTGAAAAAAATTATAAGGGAGAAAAATTTTGCAGATTAAATTTCCAGATTTCACACTACGTCTATTTTCAAATTTCAACTTTATATAATACTACATGGGATAACCATTAGCGATTAGGATTTTATTAGACTATCACCTAATAACCACACTAACGTCCCTAGAAATCCCAATCCGTGATAATAAATAAATTCTCAACTCACTATACACTATATCTTACCCATGAAAAAAAACACCCTTAATAAACAACCTAAGAATATAATAATAACAACAATCTAATGCCCTTTGACAACCTATTTTAATATGCAACACTGAGAAAGAATGAAAATTTCTTGCGTTTACCTGAGCAATTCTTATTGTTTTTCCTCTCGTTCGTCGCTTACGGTAAGTTTCTGCCTCCACCCCTTTTATTTTCTGAACAAGAGTTTGTTAACCGTGAAACCCCACTAATCTATTATCTATATTACTCATATTAATAAAAGTTTTATCAACTAGGTACTTGTAGTTATCAATAGTTAAAATACCCCCTTTAAATTTTTCAGAAAGAGTCAAAATAGTCCTAATTCTCAAAACGACCTAGTGGGTCGTTACATCACCTACCACTCAAACAAACGTTCGTCCTCGAACGGAAAAAGAAAAGAGCTAACCTGAACGCTCAAAAAGATGAGGATATTTACTCCTCATGTCTGACTCTGTCTCCCATGTAGCCTCCTCCACTGGACGATGCTTCCACTGAAGCAATCTCCTTGGACCTTAGCTTCCGAATTTGCCTATCCAAGATGGTGATTGGCTCTTCCTCAAAAGTCAAATTCTGATCAAGTAACACTGAATCCCATTGAATCACATGATCACCACCCTGATGATACTTCTTAAGCATTTAAATATGAAATACATGATGAACACCTGACAACCCAGGTGGCAAAGCCAACTGATATGCCACCTCACCAATACGCTCCACAACCTCGAAAGGACCAATGTACCTTGGACTCAACTTGCCCTTCTTTCCAAATCTCATCATCACACCCTTCATGGGTTGAACCTTAAGTAAAACCCTCTCTCCAACCATAAACTCCAAATCACGAACCTTCCTATCTGCGTAACTCTTTTGCCTGCTTTGAGCCATGAGAAGTCTATCTTGGATCAACTTGACCTTGTCCAAAGACTCCCTCAACAAATCTGTACCCCATGGTCTAACCTCAAATGCATCAAACCAACCAATTGGAGATCGACATCTCCTACCATACAGAGCCTTAAATGGTGCCATCTCGATGCTCGAATGATAACTATTATTGTAAGCAAATTCCGCTAATGGCAAGAACTGATCCCAGTGACCACCAAAGTCAATCACACATGCTCGCAACATGTCCTCAAGAACCTGAATAGTCCGCTCAGACTGACCATCAGTCTGAGGGTGAAAAGGCCTTACTAAGATCCACCCGAGTTCCCAACTCTTTCTGCATAGACCGCCAGAAATGAGATGTAAGTTGAGTGCCACGATCTGAAATAATAGAAATAGGAACCCCATGCAAACGAACTATCTCCCGAATATAGATTTTGGCTAACTTCTCTGAATTATAGGTCGTCTGAACTGGTACAAAGTGTGCAGACTTAGTCAGTCGATTCACAATGACCCATATAGCATCAAACTTACCCAAAGTACATGGCAATCCTACCACAAAATCCATAGCAGTACGCTCCCACTTCCACTCAGGTATAGGCATCATCTGTGTCACACCTCCAGGCTTTTGGTGTTCATACTTCACTTGCTGACAATTCAGACACTGGGATACAAAATCTACTATGTCCCTCTTCATACGACACCACCAATAATGTTGCTTCAAGTCACGATACATCTTAGTAGCCCCCGGATAAATAGAGTACCTCAAACTATGAGCCTCCTCCATGATCAATCTAGTCAAAGCACCTGTACGAGGAACACATATACGACCCCCTTAATCCTCAAAACTCCCTCACTATCAAGAATTGCAGCCTTGGCTTCTCCTTTTAAAACCTTGTCCCTAATCTTACATAAATCACCATCATCAAACTGTTGAGCTCGAATCTGCTCCAACAAGGATGACCTAGCCTCCATATAAGCCAATACCTTACCAGATTCTGAAATATCAAGCCTCATAAAGCTATTGGCCAGGGATTGGACATCCCTAGCTAGGGGACGCTCACCAACCTGTAACATGGCTAGGCTACCCATACTTACCGCCTTCCGACTCAAGGCATCTGCTACAACATTTGTTTTGCCTGGGTGATAAAGGATAGTCATATCGTAGTCTTTGAGCAACTCCAACCATCTCCTCTGCCTCAAATTTAGATCCCTCTGATTGAATATATACTGGAGACTACGATGATCCGTGAACACCTCACAATGCACACCATAAAGATAATGCCTCCAAATCTTTAATGCAAACACCACAGCCGCCAACTCTAAATCATGAATAGGTAGTTCTTCTCATGAACCTTTAACTGCCTCGAAGCATAAGCTATCACCCTTCCCTTCTGCCTCAGCACACACAACCAAGACCAACCCGAGAAGCATCACAATATACGACAAACCCTCTCCCTCTCCACGGGTAGGGTCAAAATCGGAGCAGTAGTCAATAAAGTCTTGAGCTTTTGGAAACTAACCTCACATTCGTCAGACCACTGAAAAGTCACCTCCTTCTGTGTCAATCTAGTTAATGGAGATGCAATGGATGAGAAACCCTCAACAAACCGTCGAAATATAACCTGCAAGGCCCAAGAAACTCCGAATCTCAGTACTGAAGTAGGTCTGGCCCAATCTCTAACCGCCTCAATCTTCTTAGGATCCACCATGATACCCTCCTTGGACACTACATGTCCCAAGAATGCTACCGAACTAAGCCGAAACTCACACTTTGAAAACTTTGCATAAAGCTTCTTCTCCTTTAGAATCCCAAGAACAATCCTCAAATGATGCTCATGTTCCTCCTTAGTGCGTGAGTATATCAAATATCATCTATGAAACAATAACAAAGGAATCTAAATACGGTCTGAACACTCCATTCATCAAGTCCATAAAAGCTGCTGGGGCATTAGTCAGTCCGAAAGACATCACCAAAAACTCGTAATGACCATAACGTGTTCGAAAAGCCGTCTTAGGGATATCCTCCGCCCTAACCTTCAGCTGATGATAGCCAGATCTCAAGTCAATTTTGGAGAAAACTGAAGCACCCTGTAACTGATCAAATAAATCATCAATACGAGGTATCAGATACTTATTTCTGATGGTTACCTTGTTCAACTGCCGATAGTCAATACACATACGCATAGATCCATCTTTCTTCTTCACAAATAACACTGGAGCACCCCAAGGAGATACACTTGGTCTAATAAAACCTTTGCTCAACAAATCCTGTAACTGCTCCTTCAACTCTTTCAATTCAGCCGGTGCCATACGATAAGGAGAATGGAAATAGGCCGAGTGCCTGGCTCCACATCAATACAAAAATCAATATCACGATCTGGTGGAAGACCTGGCAAATCGGTCGGAAATACTTTTGAAAATTCACTCACTGCTGGAATAGACTCAAGCATAGGAGTCTCAATACTAGTATCTCGAATGTGGGCCAAGTACGCCAAACATCCTCTCTGTACCAACTGACGAGCCTTAAGGAATGATATCACACCCTTAGAAGGATGACTAAGAGTACCTCTCCATTCTACTATAGGAATTCCAGGCATAGCTAAAGTGATGGTCTTGGCATGACAATTTAATATTGCGTGGTAAGAAGATAACCAATCCATACCAAGAATCACATCAAAATCTATCATATCTAAGACCTTTAAATCTGCATGAGTGTCATACCCCATCAAAGTAACAGTACATAAACGATAAACTTGATCTACAACTACAGAATCCCCGACAGGAGTAGAAACACGTATCGGCAAATCAAGAGACTCACACAATATATCCATACTAGGAGCAAAATATGTGGACACATAAAAATAAGTAGAGCCTGGATCAAATAATACAGTAGCTGGTCGATGACAAACCGGAATAATACCTGTGATAACAGCATCTGAGGCTTCAGCCTCTGGCCTACCTGGAAAAGCATAACAGTGAGAACGACCTCCATCAGATTGTGAATCTCCACGACCACCACCTCGACCAGAAGGAGAACCACCTCTACCTGAATGAGAACCACATCTACCATTCTGTGCACCACCCCTAGCTGGAGGTTGTGCAGCCCTGGAAGTCGAAGCTTGAGAACCCTGATGTAAGCCACCACGTCTGGTCCTAGGGCAGTCTCTCACAAAGTGTCCCATATCGCCACACTCAAAACAGCCCCTACGAGACGCAGGCTGATGAGAGGAACCTGAATGACTAGAATGCCCTCCACGAACTACAGGCCTAGAAGATGAACCCTGCGAAGTATGTATCGAGCTCGAAGAGTTATGCCCAGCGTAACCAGCCTCAGACGCTGGTATAGCAGCATGAATGGGTCTGCTGGACTGAGGGTGATAACCTCTGCCCAAGTAACTCCGACTCCTAGGCGGAGCACCACCATAATCACCTGAATAACGAGTCCTCTTGCCCTCTCGCTGCTCAAATCCCTCACGTCGAATCATCTCCAACTCCTTAGCAGCATCTACCACTTTCTGGAATGGAACACCAGAAGCAGCAACCTGAGAAACTCCTAGACGAATTGGGATAATCAGCCCCTTAACAAACCTCCTCACTCTCTCAGCCTCTGTGGGAAGTATCATCGAGGCATGCCTAGCCAAGGCATGAAATTTACCCTCATACTCTGCAACTGACATACCATTTTGCTGCAAACCCTCAAACTCGGCCCTCTTGCGCTCCCTCTCACTGCGTGGAACAAATTGGATAGAAATACCTGAGTAAACTCAGTCCAGGATAGTGGATGAGATCCAGCTGGCCTACTACTAATATAATTCCTCCACCATTGATTGGCAAAGCCAATCATCTGAAATGTTGTGTAGTCAACTCCATGAGACTCCACTAATCCAAGATTATGCAACTCTCATGACAACTAACTATAACTCATATGCATCCTCAGCTAAGTCACCAGTATAAGTAGGAGGATTCATTAGTCTGAACCTCCCAAACATCTTTTGCTTATCAATATTCATAGAAGGCCTGTTCACCAAATGTGATGTCATATCTGGAAACTCCATGCTATCCAAACGAGGAGCTACAGCGGCAGCTGGCTGAGTCCTGGGAGTCTGAGAATCTGGAGCAACTATCGGATCTGGTGTTTGACCTCTAACACGGGTCTGTGAGCCATCAGAAGTGACAGGCAAAGCTCCTGCCTGGGCCATCCCCTCTAGGATCCCTAACATACGAGCCAAGGTATCTTGAAGCACTGGGGGGACAATAGTACTGGTTGGAGCCTGAGCTGGCCCATCCCCCTCGACACGATCTTGCACATCCCCATGAATAACCTCTGCATCAGGAGGTACGGTCCTATCCCGACCCTGGGTAGCTACTGGTACTTGAACATCCACAGGTGCTGCAACACGGCCCCTACCCCGACCTCGAGCTTGTCTCCTACCTCTACCTCGGACAGTGTTCCCAGAAGCAGGCGCAGGAATAGGATCCTGACCACCACTTGCCGATGTACGATTCCTCGCCATCTGAGAGAGAATGAGATATCAAGATTAGAATTTCTACAAGGTCAAGTGTGCACGCTAATTAATAAAAGAACAGAATATTTCCTAAATGTCCTATAGCCTCTCGAAGATAGGTATGGACGTCTTCATACCGATCCGCAAGACTCTACTAGACATTGCTCTTGTACTCTTGAGACCGATGAACCTAGCGCTCTGATACCAAATTTGTCACGACCCAAGAATCACGAGTCGTGATGGCACCTAAGTTCCCCACTAATAGGTAAGCCAACGAACATATTTTAACAAACTTAACTAACTAATAAGTGAAAAGGCAATAAATTGTGAATTCTCCAACACTGAGTTCCTTATAAGTACGAATGCGGAAAACTGAAAAAAAATATTACCCAAGAATTGGTGTCATAAGTACAAGAGCTTCTAGAATACGATGCAAGTCTGAAACTAAAATGACAAATCTAACTTAAGGGATATCCTGTCTGAATACTGAATAACAGAATACGTAAAGATAGAGGGAAGTGTGGGCCACGGAACAACCAAGCAGCTCACCACAACTCCAAGAACTTCAAGCCGGACTCAATTTGCTCCACGAGATGTGCTCCTACTCGGAATCGAATCTGCACCACAAAGACTGCAACAAGCGTAGTATGAGTACGAAACCACGTGTACTCAGTATGTCTCATTGACCGACAACGAAGAAGTAGTGACGGGAGTTTATAACAAAAAAAATAAATTCGTAAATTATATATATATATATATATATATATATATATATATATATATATATATTATTACACTCACTATTTAGGTTTCATCAATAAAGATAATCAAACATCAAGTATTTTCCAAACACCAAACAAAACACATAATCATCAAATAATGAAATGTGATGAAAGCAATGCAATATAACACCATATAATGAATTGTCTCAGAATACCCAGTACACACTCAACCGTATATACATGATACTCCTCGGAAATACATCGAGAGTTCATGACCCATGGGGGACTCGCGAGGTCCATATACCGACACGGACGATCTCCACGTGTCTGTGCGGACGATCTCAACGCACTATCATAATATCAAACAATTTTCGCACGGACGGTCTCCACGTGCCCAAATTACAATCTTAACATCTCACCATCCCCAGCACGGACGATCTCCACGTGCCCAACTTATACTCAGTCTCATCTCTATGCATGTGCACAATATTGTTTCAATAGAGGGGATGATGATGCATCTCAATCCATCAATATGAATATAATACATAACCACCTCAATTATCACAACTATACGGGTGAATTAAATAAAACACAATCACACAAGGAATTCAAGTCAATAATATATCAGCTAATGCCCATATGCTTTGGCATTCTCAAATTTCAATCCACATTCTATAATAGTAATTTTCCGTTTTAAACACCGGTACTCGTACCAATGCCCGTCAACACCATTGATACGAGACCACCATATTTCCCCCTTACCCCTTTGTCTATTTTTATTTTAAATCTTTAATTAGGAAAACGTCCTTCAACAAGTCTAACAAGTCTTAACATACCTTAGATGCCGAACTTGTGCCACGAATCTTTTAAGATTTTTCCTTTCCTTTTCGCAAGGTTTTCAGAACGTTCCCAATCTACCAATTTTGCAATATTCGTAAGTAAGCAATTTTTGTAGACATTCAAATTATTATATGTCTATCATAGACGCTAAACTCACTCATATTTTCAACCAAACGCCAAATCTTGATATAATTTTATGCCAATTTGTCAAATTTCAAGCCAAGAATTTAACCTTAATTTCTTAAATACACTAATTTCAATGTTAGATCATATAATATATATCCAATAATTAATTACCTATCTCAATATATCAAAAACTAGTAAATTAATTTTGTAAATAAATAAAATAAGAATAATTCCACCCTAACGATGCACGACATCAGTCGCAAGCAAGCCTGCAATTTTCCTCCTAATTGTCATTCTGTAACAAGTGACAATTTTTCCCAAATTGTTTGTCAAATGCCAATCATTGGAAATCATTGAAAAAAATTATAAGGGAGAAAAATTTTGCAGATTAAATTTCCAGATTTCACACTACGTCTATTTTCAAATTTCAACTTTATATAATACTACATGGGATAACCATTCGCGATTAGGATTTTATTAGACTATCACCTAATAACCACACTAACGTCCCTAGAAATCCCAATCCGTGATAATAAATAAATTCTCAACTCACTATACACTACATCTTACCCATGAAAAAAAAAACCCTTAATAAACAACCTAAGAATATAATAATAACAACAATCTAATGCCCTCTGACAACCTATTTTAATATGCAGAACTGAGAAAGAATGAAAATTTCTTGCGTTTACCTGAGCAATTCTTATTGTTTTTCCTCTCGTTCGTCTCTTACCGTAAGTTTCTTCTCCCTCCACCCTTTTATTTTCTGAACAAGAGTTTGTTAACCGTGAAACCCCACTAATCTATTATCTATATTACTTATATTAATAAAGTTTCATCAACTAGGTACTTGTAGTTATCAATAGTTAAATACCCCCTTTAAATTTTTCAGAAAGAGTCAAAATAGTCCTAATTCTCAAAACGACCTAGTGGGTCGTTACAATATAATTAAGGGTAAAATGAGTTGCTAAATTTTAATAGTTTTTTTTTTTTTTTGGAAACAACTGAGATAAAACACTATATAATTAGAACAGAGAAAAAAGAATATAGACCCGTTTGGTCATAGATTTCTCAAATAATATATGGGAAAAAATTTGACAAATAGTGTTTGTTCATATACTTTGTCATTATTTGGCAAATATTTTTAGTAAATATCTCAAATTTTCAAATAATAGTTTTTTCTTTTGGATCAAATTTCATTATTTGGAATGTTTTACAAATTGAAATTTTACCTCAAACTTTTATCTTTTACAAAAACATCCTTTATAGTTGTTGCTTATGTTGTATAATTTTTTACGCTAATTTCAAGTAGTGAAGAAATATTCGGTGAATATTAAATGATGATATGATTATTGATGAAAATGATGAACAATCCGTTCAAGATAACAAAATCATGTGTTTTGTATACTTTCATGATGTATGAAATGATGTTTGTTGCACTCACTTCAAATTACCACATTGCTCTAGTGTCATGGCCACTATTTATTATTGTTGTAACAAAGATCCAATTGACTTGTAAAACAAATTTATGGTTAGTTTTGATATTTTTAAGACTTATGAGTGTAAATCATATTTTCTAAAAAAGTGAAATATATTTTTTTAAATTCCACCCAAATAATATTTGCCAAGAACAATTAAAAATCTATGACAAAATGCTAGCTATATATACCAGTGCTAGTAGCCTAGTACGTATGGCAAAAGAAAATAAAGGGATGAATAAAAAGGTAGAAAAGAAATAAAATATTGAGTAATTTTTTATTTAAATAATTTCTAATAAGTAGTAGAAAAGAAATAAAATATTGAGTGATTTTTTATTTAAACAATTTCTAATAAATAAAATTGTTTGATATTTATATTAATAAAGAAAATATGTTATTAATAAAACAATAAGTGTAACCTAGTAGAAACACCTACATTATAGGATATAAAACAAAATGTGTGTTTTGGTACCAAAGAAAGTTTCTTTTTAAAAAAGTGATTTTTATATTTATATATTTATTGTTATTTGGTATGGAAATAAAATATTTAGGTATAATATAAACAAACATATGAAAAATAAAGTTAAGCAATATCAGATAAGGGTGTGAGAATAAGTATTATTTGTGGAATTTTTTCTTCTCTGTATATTTTTTTGATTTTTTTGTTATTAATTTTTCATTTGATATTTGATAGTCATAACGAAATCTGATAAAACTCGAAATTACATTGTTTATTTTTATCTCATCTTTTTTGTTATTAATTTTTCATTCGATATTTAATATTCATAATGAACTCCGTAAAACTCGAATACAGCAACTTTGATTAAGGAAAAACAACTTATTTACTGCGTTAAGGATGTCACATTTTCATCTTCTTATTTCCTTTTCTATGCTGTTTTTTTGTTGTTTGTTTAATTTCCTCCTCTTTCATGGTCTTGTTCTGTTAAATTATCGTAATATTATTCTATTAGTAATTCATTTTCTGAATAAGCGGTTTTATGTAGGCTTTCTTCTTTGTTTTACAATTACTCCATGTGTCTCAATTTATATGATATTAAAATGTTATTTTTCTATAATTAAAAATAATTATACTTTAAAACTCTTATTTTACTCTTAATAGAATGAATAATAGTCACCAGAGCGTTATAGATCACAAATTTCAATAATCTTACTTACTTTCTTAAATTTTATGTCAAGTCAAACAGTTTCACGTAAATCAGGACAGACAAAGTTGTAAAGTAGGTAGCATTGCCACACATTAAAACTAGAGACTACTTTGTTTAGGTAGAAGCATGCAAGTTATTTATTAAGCTCAAAATAACATTGTATTGCTAAAAATAAGGATCAAAGGCAAGAGAATTGCAAGTTCTAGCTAGTGCCTCCAAGCACACCCTTGAGCTTCTTGATTTGTGCTTCATCAAGGAATGTTGTAGCCTCAACCAACTTAGTTGACAAGTAGAATGTTTGTTAGTTTCCTCAATACTACTACTTGTAAACCAATTCAAATTTTCAAGTTCCAAAATAATATCTTCCTCTTTTCTTTGTTCAATTGTATTGCAATAAAATGTTGTAATTACTATAAGATTACCTACAACATTTACACCTCACTCTCAAACAAATCGAGATTGGCTATATCGATCCTTATTGTCCCATTTAAGCTCAGTCATGTAATTACAAGTATTAGATTTTACCAATATATATATAAATGAATAAACCATTGCATAAACTTATATGACAAAGGGTGCATTGAGTTAAGTGGTCCTAGAAGGCACATGGTTAGAGAAAGTGACTACACTAAAAGAAGATAAAATGACAACTAAAAACCCCAAATTGGTACTCCCTCCATCTCAATTACCTGCCACTGTTTGACTTGACACAAAATTTACGAAAGAAAGACATTTTTTGAAGTTTATGGTCTCATTTCACTTGAGGTAAAATAAGAATTCTAAAGTTATTAAATTATTTTCAATATATGAGAAGATTACATTCTTTTTAAGACAGACTTAAAAGAAAAATGTGTCACGTAAATTGGGACATAAGAAGTATAATTTCTTATATGCCCTTCAATTAGCTAAAATCCATGGCAATAGGCAAGCTATTGGAACAGGAAGAAGTGAACTAGAGTAACTCCCCTTCCACAAAGGCTTTCAGTAGTGTAGTGCAAGATATGGTCACTAGTGCCTCCTCATTGACACAAATGTCAATTCTACTGCAACAGAATTCTAAAATGGATTTAGCATTGGTAGAGAGTTAATGTGTGTCCTTACCATGTAAGAACTAGGACAGGCTCATATTGCAGCTTTCGATATCTACTTTGGGAGTCCATTTAGCTGGATTCACGTTGCACAAGGCCCGTTATAAGAGGAAGTGACCCCCTAGCCTAGAAACCCGAAACCTCTGATTAAAAGTGAAGGGATTCGATCCATCGTACCACAATCCTTGACAAATGGATATTGAACAAAGGATGCAACACAAGGACTTTCCATGGGGTATCTAACTTTAGGAGCTCTTTTAACTGAGCACAATCAAATCCCAGTATAGAGATGAAAGTTACAAACAAATTTGAAATTACACACCAATGAAAGAGGATTGTTAACTTTACAGAATTAAAGGGTGGCAATGGTGAGAGTTGAAAGGAACTCACAACTTCTCATACGAATATAACAGATATCCAAGTCTGAACTTTGAAGAGCTGGTGAATAGTCCATAAGGAGACTACTGAAGCACAAAGCATCGGTATAGAAATCATACGAGTAGTTATATACTGAACAATCTACAGAATAACAATCTGACTAATCATTGATGTCGGGTTTCTATCTATTTACTCATGTATGGAGGAGGCTTTGAAGCGTTGTAGCGCAAACAACCAGGAGTTCTCAGCCCCACGCCATGGAGCATGCATAATTGACCACCAACTTACCATCAAAACCAAAGTTCTGCGAAAAAGGAGAGAAAATAGATAATATATCAATAATACGATCTGAAAACAAAGCTAACAGTCTAATCAAGTTTAGTAACTAGACCAGCTCAAGAAAAGGAATGAATAGTCAATGACATAAGCAAGGAGAGAAGAGACGAGGCAAAAATAGGAAAACTCAAAAAAAAACATATAATTTTCTTCCGATTGTCCATAAATGCATCAAGAGCTCATGTATGATGCTGAGTTGTTAAAATTTGTTTTACTTCAAATAGCAAAGAGAACCCAAGGCAAACAACAACTAAGTGCCTTCAAAAAAGAATGATATATTGGTCTCTCTTTGACTGTCTAGAGATTGTGGACTGTTGGTCGAAGAAGATATTTGGTTCATACTGTAGTTTATAACAAATACTTGAAAAAAAACAAGTTGGTCACTTTCTTTGATTTTTGAATCTTCAAAGATTGTCAATAAAGGAAATTTTATCATGCGTCAAAAAATGTATGTTGTAAAAAGAGAGGGAACACATAAATTATGTTGCTCGGACTCTTCAAAAATGTTAAAGGGCGCATGTGGGATTCTCCAAAAGTAGTGTATTTTTGGAGAATCCGACACGGGTGTGGCATAGAAAGAGAAGAGTCCACGCAACCTAGCACATAAGTGTCATGAGAAAACAATTATTTTTTTACAAAAACAAAAACTTCAAATGAAAGTAAAATGTAAGATCGCCAAAGGACATCCATCCTAAGGACACCAATACAAAACTAAAGCCTGGTGATAAAAAAGGGAACATTATCCATCTTCCAGTCAAAGAAAATAAGGAAAAGAAAAAAAACACTATATTCATCTTCCAGTAAAGTGGTTCTCAAACGAAGGTAAAATGTCTGGTCAGCAAAAGACATACATCTTGAATAATTACATGCAAAAATAATATAAGCATGAAACTTACATTGTATAGATCAATTACCAACTCATCTGGATTTGGTGAGAAGGCGCTGTTGACATACACAAACTAGAGGGGAAACAATATATCAGTAATCACAACTCTATTGCACAGTGCTTCAGAATTAGAGCAATTCTTTCTTCTGTATGTTAGAATTTCAAAAAAGATAAAGGGCTTACCAATGTCTCCCTATGGAGTTGACGGCGCAAAAAATCTATTACTTTGATGAATTTGTCAGTACCTGCAATCTATGTTGGTGTTTATATACAATTTGATAATTAGATAAACGCATGACAGGAAAAAGAGGACAGAAAATTGTAAAACCTATTTTTCAAATCTAGGAAGTACAGCTTTGTATCTTTGATTGGATGCAATAACATCTAGAAAATTACTCTAAACCTATAGTAGGGGAGTATCTCAAGCCTGGTTCCAGCATATAAAAGTAGAAAACATTAAAAAACTAGATATCTTAAAAACCCCAGGCATTGTTCAAGTGGCAAAGGTCGATGGACTTGGTACTGAGGTAACAGGTTCGAGATCTACTGCATGTGAAGTAAGCTTTTCGTATTAAGTGGATAAGGTTAAGAGGGGTGGACCCATTATCCCCGAGTTTCGAAGGCTGCGATTGGTCCTAAGGGCTGGCTCCGATTTCTCAGTCATAAAAAAACAATATATCTTATCTGGTCAAATGTTGTCAAACATTTTGGGACCGATGAGAGGTATAATATTGCATTAGGCTAGCCAAATATGACAATAAAGAGAGTGTGCAGAGTCTGTGCCAAAGATGGCTCAAATGTCTTGTAAAACTCTATACTTGAAAACATATCAATTATAAATGTGCAAATTTAAAAGCATAAATTAATTATGACTAGTTACCGCAGCAATTAATTTTAAACAAATTATAATTTTTTAATTTATTATAAAAAAAGAAATGTTGGTGTTGCCCTTTCTTCTCCCAAGAAAGCCCTCTCTTCTCCCAAAAAAAACCTTTAGCCTTCCCTGTTCCTTTTCAAGAAAATACTAATTCAAGCCCGGTGAAAGTTGGAGAAAAGTCATCTAACTTTCACCGGCCTTGAATTAGTATTTTCTTCCCCATTTTTTTCGACTATGGTCAAAGCATCCGGATCGGATTGACCGAATCCGACCCGCACCCCGCACCCCGCACCCGTCTCGCGTCAAGACGGGTTCGGCTCCAAAACTGAAGAGTCCGCGCAACATAGTTCATCGAAGGATCGCAAACTATAAGTGTCCGGATAATTATCATTCCAAAGTGTGCAAAAACAGGATAGTTGACAACTTTTTTCCCCAAAATTTTCTTCACAAATCTACTTGAAGTCCATACGGTTGGGAGGACCAGAGTTCTCAAGTTTTTCCTTTGTACATACGTAGTTTGGAAAGACAACAAGGCCGTTGCAAATTTTATCTCGGCCAGTTTTACCAAATTTCTTACATCGATGAATTTTCTTATCAAGTTCATCAAATGATCCTTGACTAATGCAAGAATTGATCTTTCTTAAAAGTTGTTGAAGTAATATTATAGTAATTAGTAGCTAAAATGTACCAACTATAAATCAATTTAGGGGATAGGAGAGAAATTACTTAAAGCATATGTGTTAAACTTGAACATGTCACTAAACATCAAAAGTTGATGCAATGAGTAGCACATGGAGTCCAATAAATGTGCGGGTACACACCTATCATCATGTCACCCGCTTTAACATTCTCACAAGCATTATCGATGAGAACTCGTACAACATGTTCCAATATGATTCTCTGAATAGTGCTCTTGAAAAGTTGTACATTTTGGTAGAATTGATAGATTTGTTGCTCACATCAACAGAACCAAAAAGCACACTATCTATTGGAGAATTCAACAAAATATTCATGATCATTTTACCATTTTGTGTTGTCCATCATAATGGAACATGCAAACTTTCTCCAAAACACTTTATGCTTATCAATAATCTTGTCCACTTTCGTCACCTCTTTTTTTAGGTAAATAACTCTAAATTCATGAAAGGTGGCTTCAACCCTGGGCCCAAAACAACATTTGATAAATTCATTAAGGTCGTAGGATAACAAGTCCAGGATGAAGTCTCCTATTTTTTCTTTCATGAAGTTACAGCTACTCACCTAAAAAAAAGTGAAAGAAGTGAACAAGATTGTTGATGACCATAAAGTGCAATGGACAAAATTTGAATTTTCCATATGATGGACAAATGAATGGGAAGAAATGATCATTAATATTTTGGATAATCCTCCAAAAGGTAGTGTCTTTCTTGGTTTTGTTGATGCTAACGACGACTCTATCGATTTTACCAAAATGTACAACTTTTGTTTGAGAGCACTACTGAGAGAATCAAATCGGAAGATGTTGTAGGAGTTTTCATCGATAATGCTAGTTTGTTAAAGCAAGTGACATGATTGGATTTATACCCACACATTATTGGACTTCACGTGTTGCTCATAGTTTCAATTTGATGTTTTGTAACATATTCAAAATTAACTCATATGCTTCAAGATAAAATGACTTTCATATCCTCTAACTTTCTTAATTAACTACTAAATACTATAATATTCCTTTTACAGCTTTTAAGAAGGTCGTCAAGATCCATCTTACATTAGTCAAAGGTCGTTGTTGAACTTGATGAGAAATTCACTAATGAAAGAAGTTAGGTGAAACCGGCCAAGATAAGATTGGCAACGGCCTTATTGACTTAGTAAGTTATGTACGTACAAAAGAGAAACTTGAGGACTTTGGTCCTCTCAACCAAATGAATTTGCAAAGGAAATTTTTGGGAAGAAAGTTGTCAACCATCTTATTTCTGCATACTTTCGGAATGATATTGTTCATACACTTAAAAGTTTGCAATTCTATGACGAAAGTGCTTTGTTTGGTGGATGGGGAAAACCCCCCACCAATGGGCTATATTTATGAAGCAATGGATTGAGCCAAGAAAACTATAGAACGGGCTTTTGGTAGAGTTCAGAGGCAATATGAGAAAGTGTTAGAAATTATTGATGCAACTCCATCGGCCTCTACAGCAGGCCATATTTTGAAGTCAGGGTTGTTTTATATTGCTCTAGAAAATGATATCTTAGATTCAGAAGTGTGGATGGATTATCATAGATTTGTCGAGAAGATGAACCCCAATATAACAACAGAAGATAACTAATCGCTGAGCTTTTGAAGAATAAAAATGCAAATATGATGTTTGGTTGTGGTCAATCCCAAAATACCCTTTAAGTCAACAGGTAAGTGATTTGGTTTAGTTCACTATAGCTTTACTTAAATTATTTGACATAATTATACTTATTAACCTAATAATTATTTTTCTATTGTTTGATGGTAGTCGGTCTCCAATGTTGCAAAAGTTTGCTATGAAAGAATTAAGTCTAATTTGCAACTTATCCTTATGTTAGTGAAGTTGGAGTGTGTTTGAACACATGAGAAGAAGACTTATATCCTAATTTCTAAATTATATTATTAGTAGTATCTATTAATTGATCACTACAACTTATAGGCAGATTCATTCGAAAAAGAGAAATAGGCTTGCACTATCATGTCTCAATAATCTCGTGTACAATAAAACATTGAAATGTCATCAAGATGTTCGTGATACCATTGATGTGATTGTCTTGGATAATATTGATGGGGGGCAAATGAATTGTCAGTTGGATGCCCCGAAGATAAAGAAGATGAACTGGTATATGAGGGAGGTGATCTTGATTGAGGAACTATTGCTACGACAGTTAGAGCTAACGAGAACATCTATTGTCTTCTAGGGGAAGTTCTTCAACTTCAAGGTCACTTGACAAGGGTAAAAGAGTCCATACTACATCTACAAATTCAAGTCTGACTCGACCCTAATCGATGAACAATCCAAGGAGGAAGAAGATGAGGAGCAATATAATGAAATGGATCTTGGACTTCAAGAATTGGAAAATCTTGAAGAAGAATAGACTTTTAGAGTTCTAGTATTGTCATTTTATGAATTATTGAGAGATTCAACTTCTAAACCGTCACAAGCTACTACCAGTATCTATCTAATTAAGAGAACCAGCAGCTCCTAAATGAAGGAAGGATCCATTTATGCTGAAAACCAACAGCCCCACTTATAACCAGCTCCATCAGGTCACCACCAGTGCTACTGCTGAGAGAAAACCAACCGCTTTTATGCTGGTATTATACTTGAGGGTTGATTTACAACCTAACTTGTACGTTCACAAAATCACAATGTTATACACTAGCTCCCTTTTCCAGTTGGATCTCCACAACCTACAAACACTTGGCTTAAGAGAAAGGATTGGAAGCCTAAGGAGTAATCACAATAGTGTATGAAAGCATGAAGGATGGAGGCAAAAAATTGTAGGACATCTTGGACTCTTTGCATGACCACCAGAGTCCTAATTTTCCCCTTTATGCACTCTACCTATAGGTTGACAAACAAAACAAAGATAATCTACATGAAGAATCACCTACAGATATGGAATTCGTTTGGGCATACCCACCTAAGCATTATCTCCAGTAAGGAGAATTTATACAAAGGATTGATATAGTCGAATCCAACTAATTCAGAACTCAAGAATAATTAATTAATTGGTTGACACAAATTTGGACTCGCATTCTCGGTCTCTTTTGATTCATCATCTGCACTTTAGCAACAATGAAAATAAACAGGGATACATGAAAACAATTAAATGGAAAAAGAAGGTTGTCAAACATCCCAATGAACGGTATTCAATCATACTTTAATTTATCTTCTCTCTTTCTTCTATTCATCACATAAGGAGCTGGATGGGTGTCTGTGATCCTTAATAAGACTGTCAATACCCAAGTATGAGGGTCAACACATCAAGCTTGGATTGATTTCTCATAGATACACTTAGCTAATAAGTTAAGTCACCTTTATCAAAATCTCCAGCATAAATTCACACCGATTCCTTAAATATTGTACTTCCGTTATCTAGAAGGCTTTGGACTATATTCCGTGTATCGGAAACAGCCTTCCTATCTCAAGTTACGAGTAAGGTCTGTGTAACTCTACCTCCCCAGTACCCACTCCGTGGAACCACACTGGGTATGTTATGTTGTATTAAGAACTCAACAGTCAAAGGAAAAGTACAATGGCAGTGCAGCAATATATAGCTAGGGTTTAGAATTAGGGGATATGATCGAAGAAATCAAACCTTGAATTTTGCTTGTTTAAGAATCGGAGCATCGCCAGTGGCTCTTAAATGAACAATCACTACATAACAATCAAAAATCAACCATCAAAATCAACAATCAATCTCTACATCATCAACAAAAACAAAAACAAAAACAAAAAATTGAAAACAAAAACAAGAAATTGAAGCAAGTAATGAGACCTTTTCGAGAATCGGCAGCCATAGCTATGGAGAATTTGCTGATTCTTTTGCTCAGTGCGTCCAAATTTATAGAAAAATATCAACTCCTTTAACCAAGTTCATTTATAATGGTCTGGACTAATACTTTTGTCCTATTTAGCTTTAAATTATGCACTTAATAGTTTTTAGTCTTTATAGTCTTCAAAAATTTATATCTATTAAATAATACATTTATGGATTTTAATCTTTTAAGTATTTTGAAAAGACCAATAACTTCAACTATTTAAAATAAAATTAATGAGGAATGAAATATGAGTTCAAATTTTATTAATAAGATAAATAAAGAATATAATTATTGTTAATGACATGAGCATGATGTGTTCCTTTTTTGGCTAGTAATAGTTCATAATCAGCGCAAAAAAAAATTATTTTATTTTCATACAAAAAAAATTGATCTTATCACTCAAATTTCTCTAGGTAAAATAAAATAAATAGAATAAGAATCAATCTATTCTAAAAATAAAAAAAGAATAAAAAAATTGTAGATGTATCGTTTTATAAATTTCAGCTTATTAAAATTAACAAATTCCTTTCAACAAAATCGTTGGAGTACAAAATTTGAATTCAACAGGTAATTATTTTTTGTTTTTTATAATAAAATTTAGCATTTTCAAGTCATGAATAGCATTAATGTGCTTCATTTTAACATCTGTTGAATAAAATTATGATATATATTTTCTTTCCTCGTAATTTTATTTTGAACAGTAAATATTAAGATTCTTTACATAAAGGTAAATTAGAGTAACAATAGAGGAGAGAAAGAAATAACTGAAAAATGGATAAAGTATTTAATTTCTCGAGACATGGATTGTGTTTTTATAAAGCTAAGTTATTTGTATTTTTTCTGTCCGGAATTATTTGTCATGTTCCGCTTATCGAAAGTCAATTTGACTAATTTTTAAAGATAAATTGGATCACACTAACTCGATATTTTAACAAAAAAATATTCTAAAATTATATTAAAGTACTATAAATTATAATTTTTTGCATATTAATATTACGAAAAAATACGTCTTAAAATGTTAGTCAAAGTTTTTTTTAGTTTGATTCTAAAAATAGAAATCATGACAAACAATACCGGACGGAGGGAGTATAAAAATGATCAAAGAGTAAACTTGTTAAGTTTTTTACATAGTTTAAAAACTAAAATCGATAAATGTATGATTAAGAGATTAAAATTCATAAATATATAATTAAGGGACTAAATTTGATAACTTTTTAAATAATAGAAAAAATAAATCCGACAAAAATATAGTTAATAGACCATTTTAAACATACTCTGATAGCTAATAAACTATTTGTAACATTTTTGAAACTCCTATAGCTAATAAACTACTTGTAACATTTTCTTTTCAAACTTGTATCAAGGCTAATGGTTTCCAAGATGAATAGTCTATTTGTTTATCTATCTTATTTTAGTTTGACAAGAAATAAAATGGTGAACTATTTAAAATATAGGAAGAATTACCCATCAAAATAAATTTATACTATTTAATTACTTATTAAAGCTAGTTTGCTATAATCTCGTGACTAGCATATACATTAATTACGTGTGCTGACTTCGAGTTTGTATAATTAGTCATTTTTGTATATGTATAATTCGCCAGAATATACAAATACATATATATATTATACAATTATTTAACCTATATACATATACAATTCACCTCTATCCCACTCTATCCCCTCTCTCGCTCGCCTCTCTCCTTCCTCTTTTAATCTCGCTCGCCTCCCTCTTCCCTCTCCCAATCTCGCTTGCCCTATATATAAATGTATATGTATAATATACAATTATATACATATAGAATTCACCTTTCTCCCACTTTCTTCGCTCTTTCGTTCGCATCTCTCGTCTCTCTCGATCTCGATCATCTCTCTCCTCCCTCTTCCAGTCTCGCTCGCCTCTCTCCTCTCTCTCCCAGTGTCGCTCGCCTCTCTCCTCCATAAAACATGTAGATACAATTATCAAACTATATGTGAAAGTTCCCCAAAAATTATCAAACTATACCTATGAAGAGTAATAATTATTTTTAAGTGATTATATGTGAAAGTTCCCCAAAAATATATACGCTATACGTGTGTGACAGTGTGAAACATTTAATTTAATAAAGTTCTCCCTCTACCCTCTTGTCCATATTATGATTTACACTTTTTGTTACGATTATCTTTTATTTAAAGAAGTTCTTAACTATTGTATATTTTCTAAGAGATTAATTGAGAAATAATGAAGAGAATAATAGTAAAAAGTAATTTTTTTTATGACCAATTTATTTTTCTTAAAAAATGTGTCATATCCCCAATAATTCACTCGATGTGAACTAGAGAGGATATACTATGATTTTTATGATTTTAAAATATGTCAAGTAAAAAATTAAAATTTAAAAATTATAAAAAGAAAAAAGAAAATATACTATTTATTTAAACAAAAGAAAAAATATATAAATAAATTAAGATTAAAAAAAACATAGATTATTTTATTAACAGATAATATACAACTACCCCTCTACTTATAACTAAATTTTTTTCAAGAGACTCAAATTAACAATTTTCGAAAGTGGTATAAGGACCCCATTTTTCAACCAACTTTAGTGATAATTTATTTATTCTCTTTGCAAATCACCATCTCATACAACTTAGCCCCTTCTTATATTAAGGGTGTCTAAAATAGGTTATTTAATCATTTTGTATATCGTTTTACTTGTATATATGTTAATTTTTTTCGATAAAGGGTGTCCAATTAGAGTATGGGGTTACAAACATTGTTGTATAATTGATAATCAAAGTCATTCATTTTATTTTGTGTTTTAAAAATTATACAACTTGTTCAATAGATTTAAAGTCATTCAACTTTACGATTTATTTAGGATCAATTTATTCTAAATATGATTTATTTTTTAACAGGACTTAGATAGTTTTAACTATATAATAGATACACCTCTATAACATTTAAAAAAAGGAATATAGTAGTTAAATGTCATTTTTGACAATTCCAATGTTTAAAATGTTAGAAATTGAAGAACAACATATACTTTTAGTTAAATGTTATTAAGAGTTTTTCTTATGTAGTCAACTTACTTTAAGCTGGTTGAGTAAATGCGTTAGGTTTTGGATGGATTGAAATATTGATTTTTGAATTTGCTGTGTTGTACTAACCAATTTGAGTACAACTTGTTTGGATGGTTGATACCAATTCTATCGTATTGTATTAGTTTTATCGAATCGTATCACTATATTCATTATTATAAAATGATGAAAATTTTCATTTATGTAACGATCTTTTTGGTGTGATCGTGTTATTTTTTTCTTTTGTATTCGATTATTACATTCTCCATTCATTTTTACTTGTTTAATATTGACTTGGTATATCTTTAAAGAAACAACAATTAAAATGACAATTTTATTATCACCTTTTGAATATCATAAATTCAACACTTTCGAAGATGATATTATATATAAATAATAAGGATAAATTAGAAATTAAGTAATAAAATATTATCATACAATACAATATATCATAAAATAATATGTAATGACCAACCAAATAAAGAATTAAATTGTTATCGTCCATTTTTTCTTGCATATCTTTTGAATATTTGATAAAATAATACGTAACGACCATCCAAACTGAGAGTTAAATTTTATCTTCCATTTTTTCTTGCATATCTTTGAACATTTTTTTTAAGAAAAAACAAACTATGTGATTGTCTTCTATGAAAATAACCTTCATGGAGTATTTATTACAAAGACAAATATAGTCACATGTTGCCAAATTTGCTTTAGATGCCTTTCTCAACTAAGTAAAAAATCAACCCTAATTAGAAAAATAATAATATTATAAAAACTCAGAAATCGAGACATTAAAGGAAGAGGAACCAAGAATTGATGTGAGACCAATTTTAGAAATATTTTTATTAATAGAGACCTGACTTATTTGTCTTAATTAATTAATACCATTAAGAAAGATAATCTTGAAAGGTTTGCCAATCCCTACAAACATCAAATACATTAATCAATTCAAATAAACTATATAAAGCAATTGATTTCGTACATGATACAATAGAGTGGCCAATTACATACAAACAACCGAATTTATTGATTCTAAATTTTGAATTTAATATTTATAATTATGTCTTACGATTCAATGAAAAAGATAATGTTGAAAGATTTTTCAATTTCCATCGATTAATAGGCTATTATATAGTGAGAGTTTACCCAATGTGCATAAAGTATTCATCATAGAGTGGTTTGCATGCTATTACATAGTCGAGATTTACCCAATGTGCATAAAGTATTCACCACAGAGTAATTTGCAGGCTATTACATAATGGAGGTTTATCCAATATGCATAAAGTATTCATCATAGAGTAGTTTGCAGGCTATTACATAATAGGAATTTACGCAATGTGCATAAAGTATTCACCACAACGTGCTTACTCGAAGGGCAAAGACGGCAACGAGATAGTAGCGGATGTAGGTTAATTATTCTGTGGTACCCAAAAAAAATAACCAACAAATGGTGTGGTGTGGTAGAGTAGCAATTTCTCATCCATCCTTAACCTAATGTCTCGGATTCGAGTCCTACTGGATATAGAGTCACCTTTGTTAGAAAACACTTTACCCTTCAATGAGGAACTTTCTACTGCGAATTTAAATTTAATCGAACTCTAATTAATATGAATATCAAACACCGAATAATTATACATTAATTCAAATTAACTAAAAGCATTAGTACGTACGATACATCAAAATTCAAATACATTAATTCAAATCAACTAAAAGCATTTATTACATATGAAACAACAAATACGTTAATTCAAATCAACTAAAAGCATTTAGTTCATATGATACAACTAAGGGGATAGGTGAAGATAAATAAAAATAATTACATTTAAACATCAAGATTTACTGATTCAAAATTCTGAATCTGACACTAGTAACAACTTTATGAGTGCATATTTATGAGTCATATCATCAACCACGTACACATTTCAAATAATTAACAAGACGAGAACCCGTTAATCCAAAGTTCCAAATCGTTGTGTTGCGTCTCTTCTGAGAAAATTGCAATTTGACTAGAACTTGAAGGAAAATAGCTCCTTTGCCTTTCATTTTTGTTGGAATTATTAATGTCACCATTAACAATAGTACTACTAGTAGTAGTACTATTTTCCAAAATTTGGTCACGTAAATCAGGTGCATTAAGAAGCTCAGCTAGAAAAGGATCGTCAACATCGAAACCAAACATGAAATTGAAGTTATAGTTCTCCAATTCAAAAGACAAATTTGTTGGCGAATATGATTCAGATACTGGTTGTTGTTGTTGTTGTTGTTGTGGTACTTGCTCGGACAATGATGAAATTGAGAACGATGATGAAGAAGGTGTTAAAATATTAGTTATCACGTTTTCATCTATCATTACCTTGTGATCGTTATCATGTTCAGTAGTCTCATGTGTGTCTACTACTGAATTACTAGTAGTAGGACTCATGAAAGCTTTAGTGCACCTGATTGCCTTTGTGTGGACAACCAAACACGGGGAGGAGGAGGACAATGATCCCCCGTGTCTAATGTCCGTCAGCAAATATTGTGAATCCCGAAGACTTGCATGTTCTTGATCATTTGGTATGGTTGATTTTGCATGACTAGAACGATGACGTTGACGATTTGAAGATACTACACGATTTGGTTGACCAGAGCGTGTTCCTTCTTGAAGTCTTCTTCCAATGTTGGTATTCCAATAGTTCTTGATTTCATTGTCTGTTCGTCCTGGTAGCCTTCCAGCTATCAGAGACCATCTGCACTAATTATAAACATTCACATATATTACATCACATCAAATGAAAAATTACAACGTATTTCCATTTTCCTCGTGCTTTTTTCTTCGTAGAAGCAACATGATCTATGATTTTGAGTCAGTGAGTGCATAATGTCACACCCAATGAATAAATTAACAAATTTACTCTTTGCTTGTTCTTTTTTCTTCGTGTAGAAGCAAAACAATATAAGATTTTAAGTCAGTAAATACAAAATATGTCACATATTTTTCCGCTATATACTAAACAAATAATTAAAAAAATTGAATCTTGAAAGAATAATGACCTGTTTCCAAGAAGCTTATGTAGTCTAATTATGAGATCTTCTTCATCTGGACTTATATTTCCTCTCTTGATATCTGGCCTTAGATAATTTAGCCACCTTAGTCTACAACTCTTTCCACATCTTTTAAGACCTGTCAATTTATTATAAAAAATCATTTAACTAAATATTAAACGGACGGAATGAGAAAAAATCCCAAAAAAAAAAAATCATGGGTGATATAACAAAATCAAACAAGTAGAAAGTCACGAAGCTGATTGACAATAATAATGTACGATCTTTCGCGGAAAGTTAGGTCTAAAATGTAACTGTTATAATTATCCTAAATATTTAGGAGAAAATTTAGTTACTTTATAGTGGATTAAAAGAAATAACAGACTCTCCCATCAGACATATCAACAACAAGGGGTGCATGGGAGATACACAAACAAGAGAGCCGATTTGACCACGCAAACCAAATGAGTGGTTAGTAATTTTCATATACATGAATTATACATAAATATACAAGAAGAAAATAGTACTAACTTGAAGCTTACCAGCTCCTTTGGGAAGATTTCTCCATTTTCCTTCACCATGAACTTTGATATAATCCATTAAAATTTTATCCTCCAAAGGAGTCCATGCCCCTTTGTTTAATCCTTCTTTAGAACAACAAGGCTTTCTACCCATGATTTCTATACAAATAATGTATTATATTATATGGTTATCTTTTATGATTTTGTGATCTTTAGAACTTGGCAATTGTCAAGTTTTCAATATGCATATACTTATAGTATGACAATTTAATATCCACACCCCACCCCCTTGCTAGGGGGAGGGGTAGGTAAAAATTGGAAGAAGTTGTCCCCCAAAATATCATTATCTTATATTAAATGATAAAACACATATACACAACTTTGTTAATATTTCTGCAGTTTACTTGTACAATTGGGACCATGTTTTTCTCTCATATAATTCCCATTTTTTAATGAAAGTTACTTGCATCTTTTGCCTTCTTCTTTGTAAGAAGGTAAAACTTAATTTTACCACTAGTTTCACAAATAGGGTCCGGAGAACCGAAAAAAGTGATATAAAGTTGTTTTCCAAAAAAATCATAGACTCGAGAAAATCATTTTTAATTTTCAAAATAAAGTTGAAAGACGGACAAGAGTAACAAGCTATACGATGTAAATATCGATGAAATAAAAATTCTTGACAGTAAAAAAGTAAAGATAACCAAAATAAAAGAAACACCAGTAGCAATAAAATTGATGAATAAAATCAACCTAATAACCTTACTCACCTCTACCCTTAAAAAGGCAGAAAATACTCGACTATTTACTAATTGTCTATCCTATTTAATCCTCGATCTTGATGTTCTCTTATTTAGGATCATGTATTCAATAAGTCAAAAATGTATGATAATAATAAATCAACTAAATCTCAATTTTAAACTAGTCTGAGTCAGTTATACACGAATGTAAACATGATAACAAAATAAATATTAAGTATAATAGCGATACTGAATATTGTTCAAAACCATATAAAAGAACAAATTACCCAAATTCCAACCGATATGAAATTTAACAAAAATGTCTAAGTGGGGCTTACACTTCACCATATATACAATCCACCCCAAGTCACCCCAGATGGTTTTGATATACCCCGCCTCGAAACTCGTAATAATGCATACTATTACGTTTTAATTTATTACATAAAATCCGTAACAAGAACTATATGTACGTCTCATTGATTATTTATTATCCAGAAAATGCAATATTATCTGTCCAATATTGTTTGACAATCTGGCAAGTTTGTTGGAGATAGTTACTGAAAACCTACAATTAATTTAATGATAACATAAACATTAATACACACTAATCTAATTTTACGTAATTAGCTAGATCCCACCAGTGCTCTTAATTGTCTAATTAATAATAAAAATAGTAGCATTATATTGTGTTACATAACTGTATAGTATTTCTTTTTTAAAAGTCATATTACACCTGGAAGAAATTAAACTTAAAAGAGAAATAGGAGTATTATATTACTTTTAGGAGATTCCTTTTTTTAAAAAAAATAAAATTGACTTTTATAGAGTTTTGGTGTGAGAGAGAAATTTCAATTACATTATTTTCCTTGATGTTACGTATACTCTTTCTTTCCAATTATATTTATTGTGTTTCAGTAATTTTTGAGTTTAACTAATTTTTAAAATTAAATTAAAATAGATAAATTTATTATTTTAAATTTAAATATTTAAAAACTATATAAAAAATTTAAAATATTATATTAATCAAAGTTTATATATAATTTGATTCTTGAAATAAGAAACGTAACATAATTTGGATGGACTAAAAGAGTAATTCTCAGGCAATAGAAATTATTGGAAGAAAGAAATCGTAAAAGGAAAAATAATTGAACAACTAAAAAAAAGCACTAGGGATGCATAGGGATGGAGCTAGAAACTCAGATACGAGAACAATCGATTATAATTATTTTTGCTTTAATAATATTTTTGTGTTAAAGAAAAATTATAAAAATATTTATAAATATCAAATTTAATATACAGTTATTATCATTTAAGAATTTCAGAACTCATAATATTGAAAATCTGGCTCCATCTTTTTGAGTACTTAACATTTTTTTTATTTAGCCATTTGATATCTGAAGTCTACTTCATTAACTAAACCTGATTTGTGCTAAGTATGCATACTAAAAGGATAAACTGTTTTTATCAAGAAATTCTTTATTTTTAGAATTCAAATTCGATATATCAAATTTCAAGCATCTCATTACATTCCTTAAGAAGTATGATACATAATAAGTCGTTATTGTAATCGTTGTAGATATTCAAAATCCACTTAGAGCTGAGATAAATCTCAGATGACCATCAATTTATAATAATTTTTTATAAAGTCACTGAACTTAATTACAGTAGTTCACTTAAAAAGTCACTCAACTTAATTACGATAGATCACTTAAAAAGTCATTGGATAGTTTACTTAGAAGTTTATTATACTCCGTTTGATTAAAAAGTCATTCTCAACTTCATTTTATATCTAAAAAATTACTCAATTATTGATATCTTAGAAAGTCACTAAATTGTGTTTTTCTAGTTGAAAATGTATCTTATACCTTATCTGAAAAATTCTGCCATTTGACCACTCACTATTTAGATAAGATATACATAACAAAAACTTTTATATTTCACATAGCAATTTAAAATATTTTAATAATTAATTGGGGTAAAATAGACAACTCATAATTATTTTTTTAATAGGTATGTCAATTTAAAAATAAACAAGTAATTAGAGATAAAGAAAGTAAAATATAACCTTTTTTTTTGTTTGTTTCCTATTTGGTGGCGAGTATCCATATTAGTGCTTTCAATATAATTTTCTTCATATTTATGATTCGAACCTAAGATTTTTAATTAAGAATAGATCAGTTCCTTTACTATACTACAACTCTATGTTTGTAATGAAATATAACTCTAAAACCTCTTGTCTTGTAATAAAGCACAAGAAATATGTTTATTATTTTTTTAAAAAGCATTTTAAATCAAAAGTAATAACCATACTATTAACGTAAGGCATTTTAATTCAATTTTACATAATTTAAAAATATTTTAAACTATTTTTCTGATTTTTTGTTAAAAAAGAAATGTTACACTAAAGTGGGTATAGATTATGGCATACAAAGAGAAAAGTGGTTAAGTATTTGATTAAACTTAGAAGTTAATCAAACTAATTTATAAATATTTTTTGTTTATTTATATGTTTTACAAATTGTAAAGTGTTAATAAGTCACAAACAATAATGTAGTCATCCCTACCTATGATTTTTCAACTTATAATAACTTTTAGTTTGACCCAATGTTTTATTATTTAATTCTCTCCTTTTAAATGTTTTTTTAAATATTCAAACTTTCCTGGCAAAAACTAAACTCCTTAATTCCTATTCACACCGTATTAGTCGTTCCTCCTTTTCTTACGCAAATACCTTTAAATTATAATATTTTTTTACAATTTGTTTTTAATAATATTATAATTAGGGGTGTACATGATCAGATTGGTTCGAGTTTTCGAAATATAAAACCAAATTATTTGTGTCGAATTTTTGAATTTATAAACCAATAAAACTTGGGTTTTTCAACTTCAAGTTTTTTCGGATTTCTAGGTTTTTTCGGATTTTCAGGTTTTTTTGATAAAGTATTCATACAAACATATAATTTACTTGCACTTCAAATATTTCTTTAGTCCTATCAAAATGCAACTATCTGAGTTATTTCTTAAGAAAATAACAAAAATTATGATTTATCCAACAAAATAATAATAATAAAATCGCGTAAAATGAATATTGCAAATTAATAAGTCATAATGAAATTTATTATAATTTAAAGTACGAAATCATGCTAAAATAAGTTTAGTAAATATTAGTTACATGACTAAATATTAAAAGAAAGTAAAATTAGATTATGTATTTTATATTGTCTAAATCTATGTAAAACTAAAAAATAAATATTCAATATTATTGTCATTCTTAGTGTTGAATTGATTTCTTTTGGCGTTATTATTAATTTGATTTTTATTTAAACTTTATTATAATTACCAACATGTATAAAATATAATCTTTATTAGATCATTTAAGAATTCTAGCTTCCATACATGAAATAAGTATATCAAAAGATAAAAACTATGAAAAAGTATAAGAGATATTTAAAAATTATATCAAAGTAAGTATTTTTACGTATAAAATAAAATTTTAAAATTATATATATAATGTCGGGTTGATTTGGTTTCGGGTTGATTTTTTTAGTTGAAACCAACCCAACCCAAATATAGTCGGGGTTTTTTTTTTACACCAAATCAAGTCAAACCAAACCACTAGGCCATTTTTTTTCCGATTTAACTCGATTTGCGATTTGATTCGTTTTTGTACACCCCTAATTATAGTTATGAAATACTGTTTGTGTTCACTTTTATTTGTTACTATTTGACTTGATACATCAGTTAAAAAAATAATCAGTGTTATAAATAGTTTACCATATTATCTTTACTAATTAATATTTAGTATTGCATCTTGAAAAATGATGTGAAAAATAATATTCCCTCCGTTTTAAAATAATTGAACTGTTGAAACATTTTTCATACTTCAAATTAACTTGGTTGTTCAATTTTCAAGGCCACTTTTAGAACATTCTCCATTTTTGCCCTTCATTTGAATTTTCTATCTGAGGAGTTCAAGAAACTTTAATTGCTTTGAATTATTCTAAAGATTAATTTAACATATTCCCACAGTCTATTTTTATTTGTAATGTTGCACTTTTCGAAAGTTAATTGACAAATTTTCAAAGTTAAATTAGATTACATTAATTTGATATTTTAAACAAAAAATTTAGATATTCAAAACTATATGAATAGTACTATAAATTGCAATTTTTTGCATATCAATATGATGAAAAAATACATCTTAAAATGTTAGTTAAAGTTCTTATAGTTTGACTCTAAAAATAGAAACCATGACAATTAAAAGTGAAGGGAGGGAGTAAATAATAAGGATAAAAATGAAAAATAATGTCTAATTTATATCATAATCTTCTTTTCTTAAAGAGTGTGAAATACCTCCAATAATTTAATTATTTTGAAGTGGAAGGAGTATTTAATAGTATGGCTAAAACATTACAAAATAACTGTCTTTTCTTGGTCAGTAGAAAATGACAATTAAAAATCTCTTTTAGAAATATGTGATAAGTAAAAACGAAATAAGGAAGTACATATAAAATAAATAAATTTTACTAATATTAATTTGTTAACCTAATACATCAATTCGTAAGTACTCCGTCCGTCCCAACTCACTTATTCATTTTTGACTTGACACAACTACTAAAAAAATAATAATTAACAAGTAAGTTTATCATTTTACTCATATTAATTAATAGAATTCAAAAATCAATTTACTCATTAAAGAGGTTCTACCATTTTCAAAAACATTAACTCTTTAGATAAATAAATTAATGCTTTAACAGGTAAAGAAAATATTCATTTTTTGATTTATTAAAGATGACAAGTAAAAATAAATCAAAACAAAAATAAAAATTGAACAAATGAAAAAGGACAAAAAAGTACTCACTCCGTCTCATTTTATGCGACACATTTTTCATTTTGGTCAGTCCCAAAAAGAATGTCATTTCCTTTTATGATAAGTATTAAAGATATAATTTCTCTTTTACCATTGTTGCTCCTCTAAATTTTATAGATAATCCTCTAGTATACATTTATAAAAAGAGAGAAAAATGAATTTACTTTTTTAAGGATAATTTAATAATCATTTCAAAGTCTTTATTATTTTTTAAACATTTCAACTGTAGCTACATAAAATGGGACGGAGAGAATATTTATTTACCTTTAATATGGAATAATTTTCTTGTACCAACCCGTATTTTATCAGACTCTAATGTAAATAGCGGATACCAATTAAAAAAAAGGAAAAAGAAAGTAGTATTTATTTATCTATTTTTTTCCTCATATGAAATACCTATATTTAAGTAAACGATAGAGACAATCGAAGTCTTTCATCGTTCGGTCATGATTTGGGATTTCTCATATGTTCAACAATTTTAAGGTAATCCTCTCCTCCTTAAATTTTTCTTAACAAAAATTTTTATGAGTTTTTTTTTTTATAAGAGTTTATTTATTCTATAAATCTCTAATTCTTTGAATTTCTGCATTTACTACATGGGTAAAAATCAAATTTTTGAAGTCTATGGTTATCTTGTTGTTTACATAGGTATTGAATTAGGTTTTTTTTTTCTTGTAGGAATTTGGATAAGGTTTTGTTTCCATTCCATTGCCTTAAAAGTTTTCAATTTTTTGATGTTCAAATTCATTCTATACATACAAAATTAGATTTAGCCCTAGGTTGAGTTTTTTTTGTTTGATTGGATAATTGTGGTGTTTGGACCAACTTGCGTGCACTTCGTTTGTAGTTTCACGGAATACATGTCATCTTTGCACTAGTATGGTTACTTTGTATACCAAGGCTAGGACAGATCAGAAGAAATCATTTAGCGTTATAGAGTTTGTTAAGAGATGGATTGTGATAAATTGATAGTCTAGATTAGTTTTTTTTTTCTTTTGTAGTTTCTTGCCCCTTTGATCTATGTTAATACTATTTGTTGTTTTTTATATTTCGATTATTGTTTTATGTTTTGTTGTAGTTAGTGTTTATAGAATGTTTCGTTGTGTTTGCTCTAGATAGCATTTCTACCTCCAAGGTAGGGGTAAGGTTGGGGTACACTCTATCCTCCCCAGACCCCACTTTGTGGGATTACGTTGTGTATGTTGTTGTTGTGTGGATCTTTAAATATTGAATTTCTTGGAACTTATCCGCATAATCGCGCACACTATGTTCAATCGTGTTGGACATGTGATGGACCTAATTAGCCAAACTAATTTGGTATTGAAGCTTGCTAGATTGGCAACTATGATATCTATGTATTAGAACACACCTAGGTGAATAGATAGTGATTGTATAGACAGGAAAAGGGAACCACTAATAATTGAGGTATGAAACTCTCGAAATGGTGATGGTTCATGTGTGTTTTTCACCATTAACTACACAAAAATTCGAAGGTGTTTTAGTTGTTTAGTTTTATGAAGCTTGTGCCTTTTTGCTTATGATTTTAACGACTTGTTGATCTAAGGCAACTTTTATGTTTATATATGCAGTATTTGATAGCCGTTTCTGATTTTATTGAGTGGTAACGGAGATGGAAGATGTTGTATTCTCGTGTACTGGTAATGGAGTTCAAGTTGACCGTAAAGTAGTTCAGACATTGCAAAAGAATTTTGTGCAAGTACAGAACATTTTGGATCAGAACAGGTTGTTAATCAACGAGATCAACCAGAACCACGAGTCAACAATCCCAGATAACTTGACTCGAAATGTTGGTCTAATTAGAGAGCTAAATAACAATATTAGAAGAGTAGTTGATCTCTATGCTGATCTTTCCAGTTCTGTTACCACATCTATGGAGGCTTTCTCCGAGGGTGAATCAAACAATGCTAATCAATCAGATCAAAGAGACGGTCAGAAGAGAATAAGGTCCAGCTGAAGTTCGTTCAACTTTCTCCGTTTGATTGTTTCTAAGTAAATCAGCTCTGTTTAAAGAGGTTTGAGTAGAACAGGATGGATATATATATACCGAGGCTATAATCTATAACGCTTTGAAAATAAATCCTATCTGGTCATGTGTTCCTTTGTTATCTTTCTATCTGTTCCGGCAATTGGACTCAAATTCATAGTTTGCAAGTTGTAGTTTTCTCCTTTTATGTTTGTTATAGTAGAGTTACTTGTTCTGTCTTTAGATGTTTGAGTGGGCGCGAATAAACTAGACATATAGCCCCACTCATAGTTTCTCGTTTGAGTATATACTTTTGTCCTTTGTTCTCGTCTTTGGAACTCCTCGTTGTATCATGAATTTGTTTCACTGTTATTTCCAAAATCCTGTTGTTTGGACTCGTTGAAACCTCGAGGGGGTGCTTAGTATAACACTTGTTGCCATGCTTTTTCTGGAATCACATTAATAACTGCATTCATGTATTCTGCATTTCACCATCAGACACCGCCTTTTCTTGTTTTAAAGTTCCTTACAAACTAGTCAAGATGCTTTTCTTTAAGCACAATTACAGACAGAAAATAAGCATTTTGCATTGTGATTAAAGCTTTTAGCTTAATTATATCATGGTGAAATTTTCTCACACTATTAATGTATACATCACTTATTTATCTATCAAGGTTGCAAACCACACTTTCCAGTCCATGACCTTGTCCTCACCATTGACCACCTGTTATTCAACAAACTTAAACTTGTTAGCTTTTTAACAACCACCTAAGAATAGCGGAAGTGCATTCACAACAAGATAGCTGATACAACTGCTGGAAAATGTTTCACTGTGCTCATGTTGACCTCTTATAAGATTTGAAGCAGAAACTAAAAAACATTGGTTACTTAAAACGTGATACAAAAAAAGATTGATTTTGACCTTGAAAAGTTCCAAATAGGCACCACTGCAGATTGATTAGTTCATTCTGGGCAGCTATAAATCTTAGAAAATTGAAAGCAAATCGTGGAACAAACCTCGAATATCAGTCCTTTCTCTGGGACAGTCTCAAGAGCCTCTACACAGATGAAAGCAGCATCCTCCTTGCTCAACTTTCCTTGTGATGCACAGCCCTGGCATGAAGATCATAGAATCAGCTAAGTTAACAAAACTAACTTTCTTGCGAATGATTTTAAGTGAATGACAAAGTAGCAAGCCAAATTGCTTTAAAACGATGGAAACCAATCACCGGGACACATATTCTGTCATAAATTTCATGTGAGGAATTTCTGATCCAGTCTTGATAAAGATTCCATTGTTCTATTCTAATTTGCTCTAATGCAGAACGGAATACATTTTCAAACCTTAACGCAATGATTGGAAAGGTGGTAACTGGAAACTTTGGATATTTAGTAAACATCAACAAAACAATAGCTATTAGACCATCATCTGTATATCAAGTCAATGGGTTCGTCATGGGCACATTACTTTGTGTTTGAACGAAATGTAAAAACTTAAACTTGAGTGGACAACTACTGTGCTGAGTAGCAACAGTAAGGAATTTGCTCAACATGAACAATGAAAAACTGGTATAGTCGTTTTCTATTCAATTTGTGAACAATTTTGATTTATTTTGCACAAAGGAACACCTTATAGTTCATTTGCTGGTGGTTTCAACCTAGGAAAACACAGTTGTATGACGTTATGCTCGTTTGGATACAGCCAATGACATATCAAAATTGTCATTGTGGTTTCGACACCATCTACCTGATAAAGAAGCAACACATATATAACAATTACCTCTTTAACGTTGAAACCTTGATTTCCACCCGGTGCATTTACCAACAAGCCAGTTCTAATAATGGTGTAAGGGATTCCCGAAGCCATAACCAGTGATTCATCTTGTTCTGCCTGTTTTCTTGCATTGGCAGTAACAATTGCTTGTACCCCGCTAGAACCTCTATAAACAGACAGCTGCAATGTCATCGTATCATAAAATCAAAACATAAACCATTCGAAGATAGCCATTGCCTAGACATGTATGAGAGAGGACTACCTGAGATAATAGGATTACATGTTGTAAACCTTTCCAACTCTCTAAATTTGATATAAAACCTTCCTACAAAATGCAGCTCAAGTGTAAGAGAACTTCTTAACAAATAATTGTGCATATAGAAAAGAAAGTGCCTAAATAAGCAACGGAAAAAATAATTAGCTAACAAGAATAAGATGCAGCAAAATTACACAACAAATCCAAAACAGATGTATTATAGATTCATATGCAGATGTAATGCTACTCGTTAATGTTTCTTTGGAAGTGTTTTTGTTGGGGATCATGGTAACGAAAAAACGATAGCGGCGAATGATGATAAAGCGAGCATACGTTTGGGCATATCACTGCACGAACACCACTTAGAGCCTTCTTTAGCAATGACCTGTCCCGTGCATCACCTGCTATTGGCTTCATAGCAGCTTAGGAACATTAAGTATTAAAATACTACCAAGTGTATGATAATTAAAAAAACGTATAGAAATTCCACCAACCTCAACATAAGTACCAAATGCTTCCATTGCAACCCGCTTATCCTTTACCAGAGCTTTGATCCGAGTTCTTTTGATTATCAAAGACAATATAATCATCTGTCCAAGATCACGTATAGGTGAAGTTGACAAAGGATGAGACGGATTAAGAGCCTGTTTGGCTCAGCTTAAAAGCTGGTCAAACTGACTTAAAAGCTGGTTTTTGACTTATTTGACTGTTTGGCAATACTCAAAACAGCTTATTTTAAGTTAAAAAAAACTTATTTTAAGCCAAAAGTTAAAAGCTGGGGTAGGGGTGCTTTTTTTTTTTTAGCTTATAAGCTGTTTTAAGTTGACCACATTTTTATGTTTTTTCCCTTAATATTTTTATACAATCTCCAAATTATCCATATAACCCTAACATCTCTTTCTTCTATTTTTCCCTTTTCACGTTTGGCATAACAACTTCAGCACTTTTATCCAAACGCATAACTGCTTATTTTAAAAATAAGTTTCAGCACTTTCAAAAGTACTTTTTTAAAGCTGCTTTTATTAAGCCCATCCAAACGGGCCCTAAATATTGAGCTATATACTGAATAACTGAGGTAGGGAATTGTTAGCGAAAACTGAGCTATGACTATATCATTACTGCCAAACTTAGATGACGTAAGAAAAATTCTTCCCCCTGCTTGAAGATGCACACATTGTAAACAACAAGACATAAAGATTCTGGTACAAGATATCTGATGCTACCATATACGAACCTGACCAATCTCATTATCTCCATCGGTAACTAAAACTGCATCTCTGACTTCATCTTCTTCTGTTTTTGAGAAAAAAAGGAACACATTGTTGATGTGATATTTTAGAGAAGAAATCACATGCAAAATGATTACTAAATTCAGCTACCCGAAGACATATCTTCTTCTGAAAGGGTTCCATCTTTTGGGAGGAGCTCGGGTGCCCCATACCATTTCCTTAACTTTGGACCGCCTGAAATCAATGGCATACATGGATGAAAATGTCAATAATTAAGGAATATTATTTGATCAGCATTCTTTGAGATGCATTAGAATACATCATATCACATAATTTTAGCGGGAAGGATTGGCGTAATAAGCATTCATGTTTCGTGTGTTACTTTTCATCAATTTAGGGCCTAACAAGTTTAAAGATTTTCTCATTGAAATCATGAATTTTTATGATACTAATGATATTTAAAACCTTGGAGCAAAAACCGTTGTATGAAACTATGACTTGCCGTCATCAGCCAGTAGAAATATTAACATTTCCATCAACGAAAAGGTATTCATCAGTAGCTTTAACACAGACTGATAAACCGATAATGCAGAGGGGACTTGCACCAGACGTTTTGCACTGCACCAAATGTACTGGTAAGGCAAGATTTATACTATTACTAACTATGGAAAATGAGAGTTATATATTTAGATATACTAAAACCTGTCGTTAAAGTTCAACCAGACAACTTGCTGTTCGTCATTCATATTTCTCACGAAAAACATAGAGCAATCGCAACTAGAAGCAGATCCAGGATTCAAAAGGAGTAGGTTCACCTTTTTAGACTTATTATATACATAAGTGAATACCTATGTGCATCAACTGCTCATTATATGCTGAACCACACCGGCATACGCAATCAGCTTAAATTTCTACCTGACAATCTCCAGTTTAACATAAACTATTCTATCAGCATTACTATAGCGTTTGACAGAAGAATCTATTAAATTCAGCCTTAGCCCTCTTAGGCTCTTAAGACAACAACAACTACAACTAAACCTCGATCCCAAACAAGTTAGGGTCAGCTATATGAATCTTGACGAATGTCCATACACCCATTTAAATTGCAACAATCAGATACCATAGCGCAGCACCCAATTCATTACTCTACTTCACACAAATCAGTTCCTTCACCCAACCCAAAAACAAAAAAAATAAAATCATAATTCAGTATCGAATTTCCCCAATTTTGTCAAGCACAAATTAAACTGTTGAACCATTCAAAATGAGTAACTGTATAATTAGGTTTAATTAACAATAAATTGAAGTAAAGAAGTGAAAATCAAACCTTCAATGTAATCTAGAATTTGGTCCATAAAACCTATTTTCTTCTGAGAAGAAAAGCAAGTGAGAGAACGCTTATTACTCTTCCAATTCAAATTTCTGCACCACAATCGTCGACATGGAGAAGAAAAGCACAACAATTTTGAAGGTTCATTCACACAAATAGATAAACTCCCCATAGACTCCACAAACGGTTGGTTTCTGTTATGTCTTGCACAAACTACTATAAGTCATTTTATAACATAGTATCGTAATTGGCGTAATTTTACAAGTAAGGTATGAAAATTGTTTATATTAATTTAAATTTTATAATTACGTTAAATTGACTCAAAACTCAACAAGCAAAAAGTTATATAAACATTAAAAATTCTGCCCCCATCTTCTCTAACAGATATAGATAGTGTCATTTGAAGTTGATATGTCACTTGTTATGAAAGTAGTTTATATAATACCGTCATTATTATACAAACGATTCAAATATATGAAAAAATTACCTTTTTTCACTATCGTTAGAGGAAAATGATATATGTGAGCTATCTGTATAATAATTGGATATATATAAATTAATTTCATAACAAGAACTATATCAACTCTAAACGATATAATTAAATGATATATCAGACCCTTTTTATGTCCGTTCAACGTTATTGCGTGAAATATGTATAGTGAAAAAATTAACTATAATGAAATAATTACTATAATCTAAAGTATTGGAAAAAACCAAATAGTAGTTACAAAATTGAAGAATAAGAAATCAAAGTGTAATTATCTAAACATTAGTGTACAAAACTAAAATTTAAACTTAGGTGCTCTAAGTTTTAAAATTCTTCATTTTGATCCCACCTTATTTGCACCACCCTTGTTTCTCCATTCTTCTAGTCGAGCATACACTATCGTCTACTTACACACGAGCCGTCGCATATCATCGCCGGTACGGTCGCCGGAGTTTAAAAATATCTTCTCGTCGTTCAGGTATGTGCGGATATCTACGATTAAAATTAGCTATTGTAGTATTTTGACCTTGTAAATGATTGGAATCCTAAATTAGCTCGTAATTCTCTGATTGACGCTTTGATTTTTCACATTAACAACAGTTTCAAATGCATGATATGTTGCATTTTGAAAACGATCACCAGTTTTATTTGATTATCAGTTTTTTACTCTGAATGGATTTATGTGTGATTAGCTTCAACTATGATTTCTCGTAGTTGTTTACGAGTTAATACAGAGTTTGTTTCGTATTTGATAACAGAGGATCATATGATTCATATAGCGGATCACAATTGGGTTGTGATTGAGCAAATAGACTATCTATTGGTTGATTGGTAGTGAAAAGGTTCAACTTGGATTCATCATAGTTCTCGTGATTTTTTCAAGGAATAGTGGATTGATATAGTTGATCCCGACTATTTTGGGATTCAGGAGTAAACTCTTGATTGATTGATTTGTTTGTCATGTGATAATGGCTAGTATTACAGAACAATTTTCTGTATTTCTCTGGGAAAAGAAATTATAATAGAAGGGCCACAAGTCCAAGCATGCGAACTTGATTGCATCAGCTATGCTATTTTCATCATCCAATACTTGTTAAATAGAAGGTCCATGTGAATTATTTAAACTTACAATATAGCGTGGTGTTTTTTTTCCGATGAAGACAATATAGCTCGGTATCTTTGACTCTAGCTGGTAGCTGCTCCCTCCTTTTTGCTTATGTGTCTCTTGAGGGCAAACATAATTTTTTTTTTCTGGTTGATACTTTTGTGAGTATCTCATTGTCAATGATACTGTTTCTTGACTATAGCTTATCTTTTTTGTTTCTCATTGCAGGAGAACTAAGGAACCATGGGGATCGTAGAAAGGATTAAAGAAATAGAAGCTGAGATGGCTCGTACACAAAAGAATAAAGCAACTGGTAACTGTTTACTAAAGCCTTTATGACAGCTGTGTTTCTACCATTGTTATTTGAAGTGCTATTCACGTTACTATTAAGCATAACCTTGTCAACAGATACATTACCTTTTCTTTTCTCCTGAGTCCTCCTGGAACCTTGTTAAAGCGGTCTACTGCCTGGAGGAGCAACTCTTGTTACTGTCTTTAAATTAAATTAATAGAAAGAGAGAAATATGTGGAATATTGGTGTTTTTAGTTGGTCAGTAATGGCTTCTACAACTTCTTTATTATCATTTGATGACTGTGCTTTCTTTCATGCCTCATATCATTTGCAAAGTAAATGTTATCTTTGCGGTCTATGGACTCCCCCCCCCCCCCCCCAACACACAAATGCATGTCAGCTCATCATAATTAACTCTATCATTACATACATAGTTCTTCAGTAAACCTAACTCAAATTTAATAGTGGCACTCCCCAAAAAACATTAAAATGAACTTATTTTGACTGATAGGACAGGTAAGGGAACTCAAAATATTATTGGAAGCTCTTATCAAAGGATTTGAGCTCTGCTGGAAATGCTTATTGTTGAATCACAACCACCATAATGTGTTACCATGATGAACTATTTAGGTAATTTAATCTCTTCTCTAAACAGTAATCATGCAGATGAATCGACATAAAACCTCAAGAGTCTCTAAAGGATCTTGTTGGCAAAGCTAGAGCTAAAATTTAGAGTTTCTTAGTCAACCAAAGTAGACTAACCTCTTGTGGGAGTACTATTGGATAGTTGAAATTCAAAAACACTTGTGCTAGAAGTATGAACTTTACATGGATCTTGCAAGAATAAGAACATCCCTAATGGTTTGGCATGGCATGATATTAATTTGAGAGCAATTATTTTAGAGCTCTCGCTCCTGATGATTCATTCTTCTGCCCATAATTCCTCTGTACATGTATTATGTTATGAGGTACAGACTTACTCCATGTGTCATCTCACATACAAATGAACATGGTAAATTTTATTTATATCTTGTATCTGTGATGAATAAACCTGTCTGTATGTCAACCCTTTCCTCAAATTTCCTCGGAAGCTTAGTGACGTACTGTACGTTGGATGTGCAGAGTATCATCTTGGTCAGCTGAAGGCTAAGATAGCAAAGCTGAGGACACAACTGCTGGAACCCCCTAAAGTATGTGATTTTGATGTTTTGGACTGTTAATTGGTGCAGTGAATTCTCCATGGACTTAAGTTTCCTCTAGATTTCATGATATAAAAGTTCATTTTCACTCGAAATCGGCTTTCTCCTATCTGTTTTTCTCCTTCTTTTAATAGAGAGATAATAATAATCTTCTGATTATGCTGATGCAACAGGGTTCCAGTGGAGCTGGAGAGGGTTTTGAAGTCACAAAGTATGGCCATGGACGTGTTGCACTAATAGGATTTCCAAGGTTTGACATCTCCTCTCTTGGTTTTAGATGTCATTAATTTCATCAGAAGGCAAAAGAAGATATAAGTCTGTACGGGTTAATTTTACAAAGTAAAATATTTTTGAAGCATTGTGTGCTAGATATGGATTAAATCACTTTTTGGCTTTTGCTGATCTTCTACATCATATGTTTTCTACCCTAAAAACTACAATAACAACAACACTTGGTGAAATCCCACAATCGGGGTCTGAGGAGGGTGGTGTTTATGCAGCCTTACCCATACTTGTGAAATAATTTGAGTTAATAGCCTAAAATTCTGAAGATCTGTGATGTGAGATTTCTTTTGGTGAGGCCAAAGATGGGAATCTAACTCAGGACATTTAACTACAGCTAATCTGGTTATTATGGAAAGAAGTGGTTCTCAGTGTTTACTTGCTACTGTGTATTTGTCTTTTTCCCTTTGGGTGTCTTCAAGAATTTCATTTTTCAGTTATGTTAGCTGCTACTCTTGGTCCCCTAAAAACTTTGTTTTTTGTCTTTACAGTGTTGGAAAGTCAACACTCCTAACGATGCTGACAGGAACACATTCTGAAGCTGCATCATATGAGTTCACAACACTTACTTGCATCCCTGGTATTATACACTACAATGATACCAAAATTCAATTGCTTGATCTTCCTGGTATCATTGAAGGTGCATCTGAAGGCAAGGGGCGTGGTAGGCAGGTAATTGTTGATACGATTTTAGTAATTTGACAAAAATGGATAAAATACAGTTCCTGAAGCTCATAACTTGATTTTGAGAGCCTCTGAAGAATTTTTCTTTGATGACAGGTCATTGCTGTTTCCAAGTCATCAGACATTGTTTTGATGGTTCTGGATGCTTCAAAAGTGAGTGTTTGTCACTGTAGCTGATACCTTGATAGTATAGGTTTTATTAAAGCTCTTTAAGACGAGAGAAAGAATCCAAAAAAGTCAAAAAATCATTATAATCAGATAGGGAAAGAGTATGGGCATGTCCTCGTACATCAGAGTTCACTAACTCAAATAGTACACTTCAATGACTCTCTCTATAGGAATAATACTTTAGAATATGCTTAGCCTCTTACATACATAAGACTGCAACTCAGAGATCCAGGTATATGGGCTTTAAGCGCAAAGTACAATTGTAAAGGATGTAGTTTTGTTAAAAAGGGTGCAATGAAGGAAAAAAGTAGATCTGCAAATGCAAGAAATAAGGAACAAATTCATTCATAATGTTTTCCCTAACAATTAATACATCTCTTTGCTGATTAAAATTATCATTTCGTATTGCTCGATTCAAGATAGAATTCATGGGCAATGTGGTGGTTGCCTTAGTGCCTTGCCTACAGAGAAGCACCCTTAAGTGAGACGACACGCCCTCCTAGAGCTTCTCTGAGATTCGGGGATTAATCATGCCTAAATGAGCCATTGACAACATTGGTTTTCATTAGATATAAATCGTTCAGTAGATGTCTGTTTTGACAGAACTTGTTAGGTACTATTGTAATTTTTCTGTCAATGGGTGATTTCGGTTATGATATTCTTTAAAAACTTATTGTTTGATATGACAACAAGCTTATAATATTATTTATTTATGTTATTTCTATGAACAGTATTCTATTGCTTTCTCTTAATCCCTCTAACATTTTAGTGTGTCAGGATCTAACATGTAGCCCCTCCTTTCAACCCTCTGATACTTAAAATACTAGAAACTTTCAAGGTCTCATCTTATTACTTTGTGACTGTGATATTGTTCGGATTGTTGTAGATCATACATATCTTGAGCCTAGTGGATAAACTTAACAAGTCTGAGATTTTTTCTGGAACTATGGCTCTTAATTGTAACAGTCTTGTGATTTACAGATAGATTCTATTTTCTGAGAGTCGGCCATATTATAAGAGGGTCTCCTACAAGTTAGATTCATGATATGCGTCAAGAAAAAGCATTATTATCAAATTGCTGTACCTATTAAATAAATGTGATAAACTTGCCTCTGATATGCTTATATGCTTACGTAGTCAAATGTCTAGAACAGGGACCTTGATTCTGTCATGCCCATATTAGACTTGATTAATTGTTTAGTGGAAGAAATAATAGCATACGTTGTACTTGGACCACAACAATTACTCGTGAAGTTAATACTGATGAAGCAAAGCTGTAACGGCTTGTCTCTCTGTATATGTTGGGAATCCAAAAATTTGGTGGTTAGTTGTACCTTTTGTTTGTTTCCTGAGGAAGTCCTATAACTATTAAATTCATCTTGTTCCCCTGGAAGCTGTTCAAAAAACTATTGACTTGGCTGTTAAATTATTATTGATCAGAGTTTTCATATTCTTTCACTTCCTATTGAGAGGTGACACACTCCTTTTCAATTCAGAGTGAAGGCCATCGACAAATTTTAACGAGGGAGCTGGAAGCTGTGGGACTGCGATTAAATAAACGACCTCCTCAGGTGATCTATTTTGTGCATAATTTATGTTGTCATTTTAGCTCCTTCATTATTATTACATTATTTTTCTTTATATCCTTTGTCTCTCTGTATTTTTTTTTAATTTTCTGAAGATATAATTTGTTCTGGATGATTTTCTCAATTATTGGTACCACAAGTACTGTTTAACATTATATGGATGACCTTATAGCAGAGTACACCTTTGCATTCGTCCTCAAGTTATTAGGTGGCGGGGTTCTTTCTTCTTTTAATTTCTCTGGCATTGATATTATGATACACTTATGGAGTTCATGACCTAGGTAACCCTGTTTCAAAAAGGAGTTCGAGTAAGAATGGGGATAAGAGAATGCTTTTATCATGTATCTCAGTGGGTGGCAACTCTAGTTTGAAAATGTTTCTTCCTCACAATATTTTGTCTGGAATACCTGAGATCGTCTTTTAAGTGCAGTTTAATTTTTTGCACGCATGCATTCATTGGCAATATGCTCCCCTCAGATTTGACAACTTCAAAATATGGATTTAATTTACATTACCAAATGGTTGCAGATATACTTCAAGAAGAAAAAGACGGGAGGGATTTCTTTCAACAGCACGTTGCATCTGACACATATTGATGAGAAGCTCTGCTATCAAATTCTTCATGAATACAAGATTCACAATGCTGAGGTACTCTTACCCTGTTAGCCTAATATGCTGCAGACATCATGTGGGGATTTTTATTATCTCACAAACAAAAGTGATCATTCTACAAACATTTTGTGGATTCCTGTTTGCAAGGTTACATCTGCCTCTTCCCGTTTTGTATGTGCAAAATCTCTGTATCTTTATATTCTTTGTTCACCTTGTTAGGTTTTATTTCGTGAAGATGCTACAGTGGATGACCTTATTGATGTTATTGAGGGAAATCGTAAATACATGAAGTGTATATATGTCTACAACAAGATAGATGTTGTCGGTATTGATGATGTGGACAGATTATCCCGACAGCCGAACTCCATTGTCATTAGCTGCAACTTGAAGGTATTTTGCACAATAGTTAAGTTATGTGAAAACTGAAAGAAGTGACTTAACAGCTATGACAAATTTTTTGATGAATCAGAAAGCTTACTAATCTAGATTCTAGTCTAATGTTTTAGCAAGGTGCTACCTTTATTACAATTTACTGTTTCTTTGGATTTGCATATTGATATTTAGTGTGGCTGCAATGAAGCGCATATTTAAGCGTCTGGGATGTGCAATTTTGGGATTGTCCACTAAATACAGTTGGCGGTGACAATGTCACTTGACGTTGCAATCTTTTCTTTTTTGTGTGGTTTTGTATCTAGTGGCGTACACAAAATTTTCAGTAAGCGGTGTCGATATCATAGAAAAAAGGACAAAATTTAACCACATTTATATGTGAGATATATCCTTGACGCATTGGTTTTGTTTAGTTTTAAGCTAGAAGAGGTCTTGGGTTCAATACTACTTGACCAGAATTTTAAGCAATATAATGTGTTATATGTAGCAGAAATATGCTTAGGTTGACATTTGAACTCCAACCTGAAAGAGCAAAACCACACACTGAACCAACACGCCAAGAGACATCTCCTGTCAAGCAGTGTCTCATTCATTATATCTCTTTATGCATTGTATTAATATGTATATCTAGTAAAAATAATTCCAATGAAGTGGTATCGCTTGACAACCCTTCGCTCAACGTGGGTCTACCCCCTGTCTGTATGACTTCCAAGGCCTTATTTTGTTTAGGTATCTTTTCTCTTGTAGTTTGTCCTTCGTGAAATAGTAAGAGCATTAATTTTTTTGAGATCACTAAGATCTTCCCAGGTTGGATTGCTTCATTGTGAATATGTTCTAGGATCAGTAATTACATTTACTTCTTTTTCCTTTGTGAAATTTGGCTTAAAGATCCAAAGGGAAATTGAAGACCGCGGTGCATGAATCCCTGGGAACATGTGAATGCCCTGTTGCTTGTGTTTGAACGGGGTGAAGCTATCCTTACATGCTAATATGCTTTTCAGCAATCTTCTAACCCATTGCCTTGTTTGCATATTAAAATTGCTTTCGAATTTGGATCAGCTGAATCTGGACAGACTACTTGCCAAAATGTGGGAAGCAATGGGTCTTGTCAGAGTTTATACAAAGCCTCAAGGCCAGCAACCGGATTTCGCCGAGCCTGTGGTTCTCTCTGCTGTATGTTGCATCACTTTTTGCTTTTAAATATTTTCCACTTGTGTGCTGTTACTAGAGAACAACCTCCCCACCCCCACCCCCCCACCCCTCCCTTATTTCTTGTTGCCGTAGCTTTAATGATAAATCTTTTTCATGTATTTATGATTTCAGGATAGAGGTGGCTGTACTGTAGAAGATTTCTGTAATCACATACATAGGAACCTTGTTAAGGATGTGAAGTATGTTTTGGTATGGGGCACGAGTGCAAGGCACTACCCTCAGCATTGTGGTCTGAGTCATCCGCTTCAGGATGAAGACGTGGTTCAGATTGTCAAGAAAAAGGTAGCTAATTTCGCTTTGGGATTTCAACGTATTCTCATTATTATATTAATATCAGCCGTAGCCCGTAGCACCTCTTTGCTTTCATAACAGTTGTTTCTCGAACTTCACATATCTTTGATCTTTAGAGAGATGAGGATTTGACATTTTCACATGGCAACATGTTTGTTGGGAGTAGTTTTCTTACTTGTAAACTCAATTTGGGCCTTGAATATTGTGTCAATATAGCTGCAAACAACCAACCTTATCTTCCTGCTAAAAGTATAATCAAACTTATACTATGATTTCTTCACCATATCGGCTTTGGGAGTTGTCTCACTATGTGCTTCATGAAGATACACTTGATGCCTATGACATTCAAAGCGTTTTCTTTTGTGTTGTGCAGGAGAGGGAAGATGGTGGCGGCAGAGGCCGATTCAAATCACATTCTAATGCTCCTGTTCGGATATCTGACAGAGAGAAAAAGGCTCCACTGAAGACGTAGTTTAATCAGAAGGTGAAGCTTTTATTTATGTGCTAATCGTTGAGACATCAATTTTTGATCGGAGAGTATATTGCAGGAAAGTAATGAGCTATTCTAGAGGTTTCTTCAGCTCTACGGTGTGAAGCTAATCATAATTATGATATCAGCACTATGCAGTGTAAAAAAATATGGACATAAGCCTTCCCTCCGAAGGTAACAGGTAAGGTCTGTGTAGATCCTACCCTACCCTGATCCTACTCGTGGGATTGCATTGGGTATGTGTTGTTGCCTTCACTCCGAAGGCAAGATATGGTGTTTAGAGTTTCCATATGTAGCCCGTTATTGGAACTTTAGATGTCAGCTTCCAACTGGCAGTATGTCTTTGTGAGAACTAATGTGGTTGAAATGTTAGAGGCCTGAGGGAAATTTGATACCCAAAATGTTTCTTGCGTATCAAATACAAGAAATTCACTTATTTTCCTTTAAAAAAATAAATATCCAAGCTTTCATACCGAACGCGCCCTTAGTTTTAACGGTGAAATTTTGGTCATGCTTCATTACTATCGTTACAATTATTTTCTTTTTCTTTCTGTCTCTTTTCATGTTACCTAGGTTGGTAATAATCTCAATAATTAATATGGTTTGTTGTTAAGGATCAATTTTGATTAGTGTGGATTGTGACCTTTATGTCCAATCCATGTAGTCATATCTCAAGTCGTTTCTAATTTACTATAGTTCTTAAAGAGTGAATAAAATAAAGGGGAAACAAGGCACAAGAGTGACATATTGTTGTTTAAGAAAGAGATATTCTAATCCAACAATAAATTAAACTCAACATTGTATGTACCAAGTTATAGATGTATGCCTTACTTTGTACTCCCTCCACCTATTTTTATGTGTCCAACATTAATTGGAATAACAATAAATCAAATTTAATATTTGAAAACAGACCATGGTTAATAATAAGAATAAATTTAAAATTAAGTGATTAATTATCTATTAATTTCTAAATTGGACAAGTAATAGTGAATCGAAAGAATAGTGTTTATAATAATGATAAGATATAATAGTAGTATCACTTCTCTACATTTCAATGAACTCTGCGACCTTTCATACTTTATTTTTACAGTTATGTCCTCGATAAGCTTAAGAAGCATCATGTTATGTCAAGTCACCTCTCGCAATACTTTTCAGCCTACCTCTACATGATCCAAACTCCAAACATTGGCCATCACTCATACCTCACCACTAGGTTATTTAGACTACTCCGCTTTATATGTCCAAATCATTTCAAATCTTGATACTCATACCTCATCACTAGGTTATCTAGACTACTCCGCTTCATATGTCCAAATCATTTCAAATCTTGATTCTTATCTTGTCCACCACATAAGTTACTTCTACCTTGTCCCATCTCTCTAATATGTCCACTCATCCATCTCACCATCCTTATTTTTGCAACTTTCAAGAGAGTTATTGACTAACTAACATACCGCACCATACAATATAATCAGTCTGACCACCGCCTTGTGGTGAACTTAGGTGGTACTTTCTTATCACACAAGACTTGTGAGATGGACTTATATTCTCCCCATCTCGTATCAATATGATGTGTGACATTATTGTCAATCTCCCAATTATATTGAATTAAAGACTCAAGATACTTCAAGCATTCTTTCTCGTGGATGACTTGAGTATCAAGCTTCACTTCCACACTAAACTCCTTTGTTGCATCACACTGAACTTGCACTCCAAATATTCAGTCTTTATCCTTCTTAGCCTGAACTTTCTAGACTCCGTAGTTTGCCTTCAGATTTCAGCCTATCGTATTAACTGTATTACGAGTCTCGTCAGTCGATACTATGTCATGCAAATAACTACATGTTAAAGGAAACGTGAAACTAAAGAACAAGGAAGAACAACAATATTTATCGTGGTTCGGATCAAAATGATCCTACGTCCACCAAAGAACAACTGCACCAATATTTATTTCACTATACAAAGAATATAAGTGAAATACTACAAGAGAGAGAACACAATGCCTTAGAAGATGAGAAGGCAAGTGAAAGGATGATTTGAAAATGAATTAAGAGCTACCTATTTATAGGAATAAATTCATCCTATTGATGTCATCCATGACATCGCTATGTGTCAAAATTGTCAAGGTTAAGATACAATCTTTGACTTGTATTTCCTACTAATTATCTTCCTACCAAATATTCATATTAATTCATCTTCCATTTAGTTTGATATTCCACAAGAACCAAAACCAACTCTTTCAATCTCCACCTTGGTTTGTGTTCCAAGCATGCGTATAAACAACTCCGGCCAAAACTTCTAAGCTTACTGGGCAATCCCATTGTAAGAAACAAGAAGAATCAAACCTTTGTTGAACATACCAGCTCCACCTAGCAGTTGTTCTCTTAGAGTTGCATCAATTGATGCATACTCCCGCCAAGTCCTTGCAGTGTGCAAACTTGGCAAGCGGGACTATTTTGGTCAACATGTCTGTAGCGTTATCGTCTGTGATAACCTTCTCAACCTTGATAGCTCCCTTTTCTACGACATCTCGAATAAAATGAAATCTGACATCAATGTGTTTGGTGCGCTCATGAAATCTTTGATTTTTAATCAAATGAATAGCACTTTGACTATCACATTTTAGAATTGATTTAAGCTGAGCTGAACTCAGTTCTGCCACCAAACCTTTCAACCAGATAGCTTCTTTCACTGCCTCCGTTGCTGCCATATATTCTGCCTCTGTTGTAGACAAAGCGACAATCGACTGTAAAGTCGATTTCCAACTAACGGCACTGCCAACGAGAGTAAAGATGTATCCAGTTGTGGACCTCCTTCGATCAAGATCCCCTGCATAGTCAGAATCAACATAACCGAGAATTGAAATACCTTCACTTTTCCGAAAGGTTAGGCCAACATCAGGAGCTCCTTTGAGATATCTCAATATCCACTTGACAGCTTCCTAATGCCTTTTTCCTGGATTTTCCATGTACTTGCTTACTACACTTACAGATTGGGCAATATCTGGACGTGTGCATACCATAGCATACATAATGCTACCAACTGCACTCGCATAAGGAACCTTTGACATATGCTCCACCTCATCCATAGATTGAGGCATTTGTAACTCTGAAAGCTTGAAATGAGAAGCTAAAGGTGTACTTACAGGCTTGCTCATAGCCATATTGAATCTTTCAAGAACTTTTCGGATGTACCTCTTCTGAGAAAGATGTACAACACCATTTTCTCTTGAAATTTCCATTCCAAGGATTTTCTTTGCAACTCCTAGATCCTTTATGTCAAATTTCTTGCTCAACAGTTTCTTCAAAATATTTATCTCTGTGATGTTTTTAGCAGCAATAAGCATATCATCAACATACAACAAAAGATAAATCATAGAGTTACCAGACATCTTCTTGTGATACACACAACTATCAAATGCACTCCTCGAAAGTTCATGTGTAGTCATGAATGCATCAAACCTCTTGTACCACTGTCTAGGGGATTGCTTCAAACCATACAAAGACTTCTTCAGTTGGCATACATGGTCTTCTTTTCCTTCAGCTAGGAAACCTTCAGGCTGATCCATATAGATTGTCTCTTCTAGATCACCATGTAAAAAAGCAGTTTTGAAATCAAGCTGTTGAAGCTCTAAATCAAATTGTGCAACCAATGCTAGCAGCACGCGAATTGAGCTATGTTTCACGACTGGAGAAAAGATCTCATTGTAGTCAATTCCCTCCTTCTGACTGAAACCCTTTGCAACCAATCTCGCCTTGAACCTAGCAGCTTCCACTTCTGGAATACCTTCTTTCTTTCTGTAGACCCATTTGCATCCAACTGTCCTTATCCCCTTTGGCATTTAACTAAGACCCATGTCTCATTTCTGTGAAGAGACTCCATCTCTTCCATCATGGCCAACTGCCATTGTGCAGCATCTTTGCAAGAAGTTGCTTCAATATATGAAGAGGGCTCGAGATCCTTAATCTCTTCTTCTGCAGCTACGAACGCTTGTGCAATCAGATTTTCTTGCTCTATAAGACGTTCCGGTTTCCGTATCCGCCTTTTGTCCCTTCCCTTCGCAATTGTGTATGGTTCATTGGAAGCAAGTTCTTCTGCATCTTTTGACTCATCACTTTGAGTCTCTTGATCCCGTTTCTTGGTAAGCTCCACTGGTAGCTCCACCTGCTCGTTGTTCTCGTTTCTAGATAACTCCACAGAAACTTTACGAGGATCAAGTATAGAGGATTCATCAAAGGTAACATCTCTACTAACTACAAATTTGAGTAAAGACAAACACCATAGTTTGTACCCTTTTACTCCATCAACATACCCTACGAATATGGCCTTTTTAGCCCTTGGTTCAAGCTTACCTTCATTAACATGATAATAAGTTGGACACCCAAATATTCGCAAGTATGAATAGTTAGAGGGTTCACCTGACCAGACCTCATTCGGAGTCTTAAAGTCAATTGCTGATGCTGGAGACCGATTGACAATATGAGAAGCAGTATGAACTGCTTCAGCCCAAAATACTTTGGACATCTTAGCTTGTAAGAGCATACAACGAGCCTTCTCAAGAAGAGTTCTGTTCATTCTCTCGGCAACTCCATTCTGCTGTGGTGTGTGCCTGACCGTCTTATGCCTTGCGATCCCATGAACCTTGCAGAAATCATTGAACTCTTCACTGCAAAACTCCAAGCCATTGTCCGTGCGAAGATACTTGATTTTCCTCTCAATTTGATTTTCAACCAAAATCTTCCACTCTTTAAATGCTTCAAAAGCATCACCTTTTGTCTTCAGGAAACGCACCCAAACCTTTCGTGAAAAATCATCAATGAATGTGAGAAGATACCTCTTTCCTCCCTTTGATGGAAGCTTAGAGGGACCCCATAAATCTGAATGGATGTAGTCTAGCACCCCTCCCGTCTTGTGCTTGCCAGTGCTGAAGCTGACCTTTTTCTGCTTCCCTAAGACGCAGTGCTCACAAAATTCAAGTGTGCTGATCTTCTCACCATTCAAAAGGTTGCGGTTGCTCAACATCTCCAATCCTCGTGCGCTCATATGGCCTAGTCTCATGTGCCATAATTTTGCCTTGTCATCATTAGATAACTGCACTGTAGATGCATTTACAGAGCCAATAATGGTGCTTCCCACAAGTGTGTAGAGGCCATCCTCCAGCTTGGCCTTCAACATGACTAAAGACCCTTTAGTCACTTTCATAGTTCCTCCTTCACTCATGTACTTATAGCCTTGTTTATCTAAAGTACCCAGGGAGATCAAATTCTTCTTTAGATCAGGAACATGACGGACTTCTGTAATAGTCCTCATGATTCCATCATGGCAGCGAACATGAACTGAACCAATGCCAACTATTTTACAAGTTGCATTATTGCCCATTAATACAGTTCCTCTGCTTGTTTCATAGCTGCTGAACCAATCTTTTTGGAATGTCATATGCAGAGTACAACCAGAGTCTAAGATCCATTTGTTGTTATAGACTCCATTATTGCATGATGTTGTTAGTACATAATCATCATCATTATCATGTACTTTCTCAACAATGGATGCACTCGCCTTTTCTTTGGACTTCGACATAGGGCAATCTCGTTCAAAGTGCCCCTTCTTGTGACAGCCCCAACACTCCGCATTCTTTTTGTTCACACGAGACTTTGATCTGTACTTCAATTTGCTCCTTCCCTTTTGGCTAGTACGACCTCTTACAAAGAGTCCACTAGCTTCGTCACTTTTGTCTCCTTCAAAATGCATCCGCACATCACAAGAGTTTAGTGCTTGCCGCACTTGCTCAAGTTTAATAGGTTGTTTGCTATACATCATTGAATTCTCAATATCACGATATTTTGAAGTCAATGAAAATAGTAAAGAACATGCAAGTGTCTCCTCGTCCTTTTTAATTCCAGCAGTTTGTAAGTCCATCACAAGTTTATTGAACGCATCTAGATGGTCTTGCAACAAAGTACCTGAATCCATCTTAAATGTATGAAGACGTCGTTGTAACAACATCCTTGTTGTCACTGACTGGTCCTGGTAAAGCCCTTCCAGCTTTTCCCATAACTCTTTGGCCGTCTCTTCGGTACTTGTACTCACTTCACAAAGTACGTTAGGTGCAAGGGACAGTTGGATTGCACTCAATGCATCTCCTTCAATCTTTTCCTTGTCGGAATCCGATATCTTATCGGGGTACTTTCCGTCAATAGCATGGATTGAACCTTCCCTCCGCATTAATGCTATCATCTGGATTTTCCAGATATTGAAGTTGTTGCGCCCACTAAATCTATCAATTTCAAACTTCATGGAACTCATTTTTTTTTACTTGTTCTTCCTTTTCTACTACAATGTATTTGGAACTACAGAAAACCAAAGTAATCCTTTTCTGATGTGGAAGTTCAGACTGTGCTGCAATCACAGAGCATACTCAGACAGAACCTTGCTCTGATACCAATTGTTAGAGGAAACGTGAAACTAAAGAACAAGGAAGAACAACAATATTTATCGTGGTTCGGATCAAAATGATCCTACGTCCACCAAAGAACAACTGCACCAATATTTATTACACTATACAAAGAATATAAGTGAAATACTACAAGAGAGAGAACACAATGCCTTAGAAGATGAGAAGGCAAGTGAAAGGATGATTTGAAAATGAATTAAGAGCTACCTATTTATAGGAATAAATTCATCCTATTGATGTCATCCATGACATCGCTATGTGTCAAAATTGTCAAGGTTAAGATAGCAAACCATTATATGGTTTGCCTAACTTTCACCTACCAAGATACAATCTTTGACTTGTGTTTCCTACTAATTATCTTCCTACCAAATATTCATATTAATTCATCTTCCATTTAGTTTGATTCCACAAGAACCAAAACCAACTCTTTCACTACACCATGACACTTCATCTAGCTAGTATACTGCGTCAATTCATCAATCACCACGACAAATTAAAACGAACTAAAACCTGATCCTACTTGTAACCCCATCATGATAAAGAAAATGCTCCACGACACTTCTCACTATCCTCTAGTCTTGGATCCATCATAGATACCCTTAATCACTCCACTATAAGCCACAAATACACTTCTAACATCGTATTTTCATAAAAGTTCTCTTGAAACTTTATCGTGAACCTTCTCTAGGTCAATAAACATCATATTTTACATTTGATAGAAGAAGGTAGAATTAGTGTTTCGTGTATTAGCATCCGACCACACTATAATGCCAACATTTTGTCTTCCCTTTGCATTATGAGCATTGAGTGCTAAATGTTGAGACTTGAGTAAGTAGAGAAAATAGTGAAATTAGGTATGGGAGATGTTGCAACTTGCAACAAAGGCAATTCAACCAATACCATGCAACCAATAGAATTATAGTAGAAGTCATTCAAGCAACATGTCATTTCCTTTTCAAATAATGAAGGAAAAAATTGGTGATCATATGATGTATGGTCTAATTTTTCAAGAAAAAAATCAAATAAAAACAAACATGTGAGTCCAATAAAATCAAATAGTAGTATAGTCTGTTGGTAGGATGGTTTGTGACTTTGTGTACCAAATGAATTGAACTTATTGTTAGTGGGGTGATTATAACTTCATCTCTTTTTTTGTTGTTTCCTTTTGTTCTTTCACAAGCATTGTTCCTTAAAACTAGCTTAGATTAAGACAAGTTTAAGCCACATGTTATGTACTTTTTGTTGATTTGTCTGATTAATTTTTTCTATGCATCCCATGGGGTCCAATACTAGAACAAAAATCGAAACCCATGTTCTCCATGCATGATAATCATATCTTTATATTCACGTAGGCTATTATTAATATGCAAACACCAATTTATAATACTTTCTTAAATATCATAGCAAATGATGAAGGTTATTTCAATGTTCACTATTGAGATCATGAGTATATTTGCTTAATCTACTAACAATATAAATTAAGTTATGCTGAGAACACATTGTTGGAATTAAATTGATAGGGCCATGTCATCGAGAAACTAATAAGGGAGAAAGTATAAATATATGACTGAACTTGTTTCAAAAGTCAGTTACATATTTAAACTATCATGCTGATCTATTATACACTTTTGTTATTTCAAATTGAAATTATTTATCTACTAAAATTGACGTGGCAAAAGAAAACGTGTTGAATAAAAAATTACTCATTCTGTCTAGTAATAGTTGTCCACTATTGACTTGGCGTGTCCTTAAGAAACAATAAATGATAGGGATAGTATTACTATTTTATCCTTTGACTATATTAAATGTAATGCTTTGAAAAATGTTTAGATGATAAATGATATTTAATATCAAGAGTAAAATAGACACAAAAGGTAAATTATCTCTTAATTTTTTAAATTAAACAAGTATTTTTGGACATCTATTTTTAGTATAGTGAACAATTATTGTTGAACGGACGGAGTATAAAATAAATTTTTTTTAATCAAAATCCTTTTTCCACCAGCACCCTCACCTCCATCCCACACCTCTTCTTCTTCTTTGCACTCCACCCATGTCTTTTTTTTTCCGTGCATTATTTGAAATTCTTTTTATCACCTTTCATATCCGATCTTTCTCTTCGACTTTTGGTGATTGATAAAATTAATGATTGACTTTAAAAAATAAAATATAATGATAGATTTGTTGGTGATGGGTGACAAAACAAAAAGGAAATTCAAAGGTGACGAAGAAGAAGAAATTAATATTGATAATGGTGGTGGTGACATTTGGTTGGTGGTTTGTAGATTTTGATTGCGTTCGATGATGTGATTTTGGTGATGAGTTTGAAAATGAGTGTTGAATTTTGTGGTGGTTCTTTACAATTTTGTGGAGATGATGGGGATAGTGTGATTTTGATGGTGTGTTTGATCGTAGGTGGTGAAATTTGTGGTAGCTATTGTCGCGCCCCATTTTCGCAGAAAACGGGTTTCGTGCACGACCTAACAACTCTTTTGGGATTTTTGAGTTTTGGAGTCGCCACCTAACGAATTAAGGCGCGTTAGGGCACCTATCTAACCTAACTAATTCTAACTAAAGGTCAACGGGCCAGAGATTAGGGTAAGGGTTCAAATTACCTCGAGGGGATGGTGTTAGGCATCCCTCGAGGTCCACAAGTGTGGGTCCCGGCCGTATCTCATGCAATCTATGTGGGGGTTACAATTAGCAATTAAAGTCACTTCATTTATTAACTTATTTAATCTTGCCAAGTGATAACAAATATAAAACAATTAATACTATTTTATTTATTTAAACATGCAAGGCTAGATGATAGCAATAAATAAACAATCAAATTTTATTTTTATTTAAGCATACGAGACTATGTTATAAGACGAATTTGGCAAAAATTAAGCAATTAGTATGTGCAAAAGTAAAGTTTGAAAATTGACAAGTTTTGAGTATGAAATTTTTTTATTTTAAAAAATGTTTGTTTCTTTATAGGGATGATGCCACGATATTGTTGATCGTGCTCCTCCACCATAGAAACAATTTTGATTTGAGGTCGGTCTAAAAAGTTATGTTTTTTGAAAAAAATGATTTAAAAGATTTAGTTCACACGTAGGCACATAAACATTCACATATAAATGCACATAATTTCTTTTGAAATCCATGGGTAGGTGGTACTTCCGGGGACGCGTCGGGTTTAAAAAAAATTGGAACTAGACCTCGTAGTTCCTTTGACTTTCCCGCTAACGATAGGTTAGGAGACAGTACTTGTAATTTATTTCAAAAATAATGTCATAATCAATCCAAAATTTCAAAGGAAGATTGAATGATGACTTTTAAGAAAAATATGTTGCAAAACTTTGTAAGTACTAAAAGCTAATAGAACATTAAGGTGGTAAATTTATTAAATGCAAAGGTTTTAAGACGAAATACATTTAAAGCCAAATAATTTGTTAAATGCATGAAATGATTTTAGTATCATTAAAATCTTAACAAAATAACATATTGCAAGGAATGCAGAAATCTTCATTTTCATGGATATGTTAAGAGTTTATTTACAAGCCTATAGACATGATTTCTAGGTGTGTCAAAAAGTAACACATATATGCATAATTTTGTAAATTTAAATGTTATGAACAAAATCAAACCCTAGGCATGGTTTCTATATGACAAGATGATGCTAAAATTATAACATTGTTAAAACACCTAATCATCCACTAAATTATTATGATTTTTATCTTAACATTAAAAAAAATTAACGGAATCTAGTTATTATTTTTTAAGACTTATTAACAAAAGCGTCAAGCAAATTGAAAATTGATTAGATTATAATACCTATAAACATTAAATCTAGGTGGTTAAAGACAAACCTATAGGCATGATTTCTAAAAAATTATAACGAACAAATAAGCATATAAATCCCCCTCCCCTAGACGACCCCCAAATAAATTTATTATATGATCTTTAGGGTTACAATTGTTACAACATTCGAATAAAAAAAATAAAAAAATATATAGATATACATATACATTCAAACAAATAAATAAATCCTTCTTCAGTTAATCTTCAACTTGAACTTCAAGTATGAAACCTGTCAAAGTAATCAAATAACTACACAAGTAATCACACTTATTAGTCAAGGTGAGACAATGCAATTATTTAATGACGAATTCTACATAAAAAAAAAAAACAGACAATGATTTACACAAATATGTGAATGTGAAGATAATATAAATGTTAAGAATACTAACCTGTTAAGCAAAACAAATTGATTCACCTTTTACTTGAACAAAGTAGGAAAATAGTAAAGAAGAACCCTTGAATAATTACCGAAATATTAATGTTGTTAAAGTAGCAAGAGAGCAATGAGAGAAGGGAGAGTGATGAGAGAATTTGTGGTTGAGAGTGAATGAGTGTGTATGAATGAATAAAAGGAGTCTCTTTATATAGTAGAGGAGGGGGGAACAAATAAGGGAAATAAATATTTAAAGGAATCAATTATAATACAATTTTCCTTATTTTAAAGGATATCCAAATCAGAAAATATTTTAATATATTCCATTACCAAATATAAACAAGTAAGAATAAATTAGTGAATTTAAAAATAAGAAAAAAAAAACAAATCAATTAAACTTATTCTTATTTTAAGAGCCAAAACATTTTAATTGACAAAATCATTTAAATTTTAAAATATTATAATATTTACGATATTTTTATAAAATAAACGATACTAAAATATATAATTTTGAGAAAAAATCGACTAAAACTTCAAAACTTTAAGTAAATTTTAAAATGCGTATTTAATCGAATAGTATTCCTAAAAATGGTCAAAGGTCGGTCAAAATTGGGTGTCAACAGCTGCCCCTTGGTTGATTGAGAATGAAGAATGAATTGTCAGGCAACCAACGTTGACTTAGTAGCCGATTTTGTCCGACCGACGACAGATGTCAGTGGATCGATTGAAGCGAAATAGAGTTGAAAAAAGGGTACGACCGAGACTTTGGTTTTAAGTCGCCTACATATCTCTGGTTATACGAGAATCAGGTCGTGTGTAGTTCTAGATTCAAGAGCAAATGGAACTCTTAAAAGTTGAAAGAGCGGTAAGGTATTCGGAAGGCACGATATTGGCTTGAATGGATAAGATTAGATTAGCGAGAAGAGAGATTGAGAGGCTAGAAGAGCGTGACAGATAAGCAGGAAGAGCATGATAGAGTGAGGTTATCAACATTTGAGCAAGGGTTCGGGGTATGAAAAGCGAAAAATTGATAGAGTCTTTGTTGTGATAGAGGATAGCATGATAATTGTGATCAAGGGCGATCGATCATATCTGCAAATTCTAGATAAAATGTTAGCTTATGAATAGATAAAGTATAACCAATAATGATAAAAAATGAGTTTTAAATAAATGACAAGAGGTGATAAGGAGCGTATCTGCTTTGAGACGTAGTGCAAGCCTTGACGGTCTTTAACTTCTTTAAGGATTGAAACCCATCTCTGAAGAATAACGTCAAACTCCAAAATATTTGATAGTATAAGCATATAATAATATAAGCAAAATGTCTGGTTGTAAGGATAGTATAAACTCATTTTAAGGCGGACGAGCCTAAACATCATATTTTAAAGCGGAAAAGCCTAAACATCCTATTGTAAGGCGGAAGAGCCTAAATGTCGTATTGTAAGGCAGACGAGCCTAAACATCGTATTGTAAGGCAGATGAGCCTAAATATCCGATTGTAAGGCGGAAAAGCCTAAATGTCGTATTGTAAGGCAGACGAGCCTAAACATCCTATTGTAAGGCGGAAGAGCCTAAACATCCTATTGTAAGGCGGAAGAGCCTAAATGTCGTATTGTAAGGCAGACGAGCCTAAATGTCGTATTGTAAGGCAGACGAGCCTAAATGCCGTATTGTAAGGCAGACGAGCCTAAATATCCTATTGTAAGGCGGAAAAGCCTAAACATCCTATTGTAAGGCGGAAGAGCCTAAATGTCGTATTGTAAGGCAGACGAGCCTAAATATCCTATTGTAAGGCGGATAAGCCTAAACATCCTATTGTAAGGCGGAAGAGCCTAAATGTCGTATTGTAAGGCAGACGAGCCTAAATGAAGAGACAGTGGGTCACAGTGGTGAGTTGAATCCGAAGATATCTTCATGGTAGCCTGAATGATAGCGAAACGATAGTTCGAGTAGCCAAGAATTTGTCGGAGCCTTTGTGTGTAAGCAAGGGAACAGCCGTTCAGAAGGTGACTTTGTCTGTAATCTGCATAACTGTAACTTGTAGTAGAGTAATTAGAGCAAAATAAGCGATAAATGTAATCATGATGCAATTTCCCATATAGACCATGAATGTTTGCCTTAAGACCATGCAAAATGATGTCTTAGGCTATGATGTCTAGGGCCATGATACGCGAAATGTATCCTCAGGTCATGAAAATGTTGTCAGCAGGCCATGAAGATGACGCCTTTAGACTATGACACCTTCGGATCATGATAGACAGAAATTAAACCCTTAGGCCATGATATGATGTCCGCAGGCCATGAGGATGATGCCTTTAGACTATGACGCTTTAGGAACATGATAAGCATAAAATAAGTCCTCAGGCCATGACATGAAGTCCACAGGCCATGAAAGATGATGCCTTTGGAGGATGACGCCTTTGGGATATCAGTAATGAGTAAAGAGAGCGTATCTGTTTTGACATCTGTTGATACTTATGACTTGATTTGATTCGGGCACATGTAAACTTCGAGCACGATGCAATCTTGAGCTTATGCAAATTTTGGGCACAATGCAGTCTCGGGCACAATGCGATGATGCATTTCTTCGGGCACATGCATTATCGGGCACATGCTATGATGCATTTCTCGAGCATAGCAATGATGCATTTCTTCGGGCACATGCAGTGTTGAGCACATGCAATAATGGATTTCTTCGGGCATATGCAATGATGCATATCTTCGGGCACAATGCAATGATGCATTTCTTCGGGCACAATGCAATGATGCATTTCTTCGGGCACAATGCAATGATGCATTTTCGGGCACATGCATTATCGGGCACATGCTATGATGCATTTCTCGAGCATAGTGCGATCTCGGGCATAATGTAGTCATGCAAACCTAGATCTCAGGCATAGTGCAACTTCATAATTGAATGATGAGGGTATGTAGTAGCTTGGACATTCGCCTTGTTGGAAGGGTCGAGTGTCATTTGTCAGGCTCAAAAGTGGTATGTTGATTGTTGAAACTGTCTTTGTATATGTACCTGTATTTTCTACATTCAAAGAAAAATAGTTAGTTTGAAGGGGAGGTTGATCTGTATCCATGATTTGGCACAACGTGCTTCTTTGGTGTCTGATAGAATGCTCTTCGGAGTATTGTCGAAAATTTTGAGATTTTCTCAAAATTTCTGCCCCAGTGTAGAACTTCTGTTATTCTGATATGTTGTAGTTGTAGCTCGACTGTTGAATTTTTCGAGATTCTCTCAAAAAAATTCTACCCAGTCTCGATTTTTAGCAATTTTGAGATTCTCTCAAAATTCTGCCCCAGTTGTTGAGAAGATGTTTTTGATGGAATTTTTGAGTTTACTCAAAAATTCTGCCCCAGTATGGAGATGTGCAAGAAGAAATATTGATGGAATTTTTTGAGATCATCTCATAAATTCTGCCCCAGTTATCAATAGAAGGGAAGATGAAAGTTTTTGTAATGGTAAGACCGAACCCCATAGGAGCGCCTACGTATCCCCTCTTAAACGGGAATCAGGTCTGACGTAGTTCCCAAAAGATATGGCATAGGAGGCCTTTGGTACAGAGACACTAGAAATTGCATGAGAGGTGCATGATGCCAAGGAACTTGGTGTAGAGGTGTTTCGTATCGAGGAGCTTGCATAGTAGGGTGATGCGGGTGTGAAGTAAGGAGTTGAGGTTTAGGAGCATATGCATTGTGTTTGCGGAGGATATGGGTGATTTAGAAAGTAGATGTTTTTAGAAGCATTTGAATGGAGCTCGGTTGACTTTGAGAGGTAGAGTAATCCAGAGGAAGATTGTTCGTCTCCAAAGTTGGGTTGGCAGAGAGTAAAAACTTTGCCCACTCACGCATGTCCAACAACTCTTCTTCTAACTTCTTTATTTTCTGCTCAAGGTTTGATACCAACTTGTCTGAAAGATATTTTTTCAATAGTTTTGCACATAACCTTAGCATTAGTCCCTTTCACTTTTCCCTTTGCAATTCTCAGTCGGAAGAGGAGGAAATGACCTTTGATCGCGTGTGATAAACCATGGTCTACAGATCAACCATTGGGAAAGGGTAAAATAAATAAAATCACAATAAAACCGAAGTTAGAACATTGCATAATTTGAGACATCAAACACGTTATTTAAGATAAACGACCTAAATGCAAAAGAGCCTCGTTGAGCCAGAGGTAGGCCTAAGTGACACATAAGTGATGCATAATAACTAATTCAAGCCTTATTTGTCAATTTGGAGTTTAGAGTTAGACAATAAAACGACTTTCAATTATTGAAATAATTTCTATTTATTACATCAATCTAGAGATAACTAAAGGGCTAGGGATAACACATGGAGAATAAAAAGAATAATAAAAAAAAACTTCAATTATGTTGCTCTCCAATGTTAGGCACAATCCGCTTCCTCATTTCTGGGATAATGTCATAATTGGCGTTGAGGAGGTTGCTAGACCATCTTCTCTCTGCCTTGATTAAGTGATGATCTGACTCTACGGAGATCAAAGCAGTGAGGCCGCCTAACGGTGTGAGGGTGAGTCATGACTCTGCAAACAAAGTAACAAGCGACTTCTAAACTCCATTTTGGCAATGTTGGCTTGATTTAATTATTATGATCACGTTGACACATAAATATGCAATTTGTCTAAGGGTGTTGGGGCCCTTTAGACGAGAGGGTGGCTGCTAATTACATGGATTGACACCAAGGGTCAAACCTCCTAGGTTTTATGCAGCATGTATGACTTAATCAGGACTTCTAAGAGTGGCTTGACAAGGACTTGAAAGGGATTCTATGCGAGAGGCTCGTGGCTTCGCGGTAGTAAAACTATCCACTACGTCCACGCATATGCCGACTCTCTATAATGGGTATTTGAATAAGATGGAGTAGTTGTGAGAGGTGCAAAGGCACAACATCACGAGAACAAAATAAAAAAAAGGAAGAGGGTCCCAATTGGGGGAAGTATGAGCGGGATGCCAATTATCAAAGCAATAAACATTTAGCATTCAAGTTGGAAAGCGGTAACATATAGACAGCTTATAAACAATAAATAAATAAATAAGCATGAATAAAGGAAATGAAACATATAAAGATATGAAAACTACACAAATAAAGCAGGAGAATACGAGACTAAACATGTAAGCAAATAAGGGGAAAGGGAAGAGGTGAAACATGATAATAAACAATTAAGGAAAAGGGAAAGGGTGGAACATGGAGAGAAGACAATAAATAAAGAAACAAAATAAGCTAAACATAGTAAGCACCTAACAAATAGTGAAATGACAAAAATAAAGTAAACCCCACATAAATAAGCAGTTAACACGTAATGGTAAGAACCTAATATCCCCAGCGGAGTCGCCATTCTGTCGCGCCCCATTTTCGCAGAAAACGGGTTTCGTGCACGACCTAACAACTCTTTTGGGATTTTTGAGTTTTGGAGTCGCCACCTAACGAATTAAGGCGCGTTAGGGCACCTATCTAACCTAACTAATTCTAACTAAAGGTCAACGGGCCAGAGATTAGGGTAAGGGTTCAAATTACCTCGAGGGGATGGTGTTAGGCATCCCTCGAGGTCCACAAGTGTGGGTCCCGGCCGTATCTCATGCAATCTATGTGGGGGTTACAATTAGCAATTAAAGTCACTTCATTTATTAACTTATTTAATCTTGCCAAGTGATAACAAATATAAAACAATTAATACTATTTTATTTATTTAAACATGCAAGGCTAGATGATAGCAATAAATAAACAATCAAATTTTATTTTTATTTAAGCATACGAGACTATGTTATAAGACGAATTTGGCAAAAATTAAGCAATTAGTATGTGCAAAAGTAAAGTTTGAAAATTGACAAGTTTTGAGTATGAAATTTTTTTATTTTAAAAAATGTTTGTTTCTTTATAGGGATGATGCCACGATATTGTTGATCGTGCTCCTCCACCATAGAAACAATTTTGATTTGAGGTCGGTCTAAAAAGTTATGTTTTTTGAAAAAAATGATTTAAAAGATTTAGTTCACACGTAGGCACATAAACATTCACATATAAATGCACATAATTTCTTTTGAAATCCATGGGTAGGTGGTACTTCCGGGGACGCGTCGGGTTTAAAAAAAATTGGAACTAGACCTCGTAGTTCCTTTGACTTTCCCGCTAACGATAGGTTAGGAGACAGTACTTGTAATTTATTTCAAAAATAATGTCATAATCAATCCAAAATTTCAAAGGAAGATTGAATGATGACTTTTAAGAAAAATATGTTGCAAAACTTTGTAAGTACTAAAAGCTAATAGAACATTAAGGTGGTAAATTTATTAAATGCAAAGGTTTTAAGACGAAATACATTTAAAGCCAAATAATTTGTTAAATGCATGAAATGATTTTAGTATCATTAAAATCTTAACAAAATAACATATTGCAAGGAATGCAGAAATCTTCATTTTCATGGATATGTTAAGAGTTTATTTACAAGCCTATAGACATGATTTCTAGGTGTGTCAAAAAGTAACACATATATGCATAATTTTGTAAATTTAAATGTTATGAACAAAATCAAACCCTAGGCATGGTTTCTATATGACAAGATGATGCTAAAATTATAACATTGTTAAAACACCTAATCATCCACTAAATTATTATGATTTTTATCTTAACATTAAAAAAAATTAACGGAATCTAGTTATTATTTTTTAAGACTTATTAACAAAAGCGTCAAGCAAATTGAAAATTGATTAGATTATAATACCTATAAACATTAAATCTAGGTGGTTAAAGACAAACCTATAGGCATGATTTCTAAAAAATTATAACGAACAAATAAGCATATAAATCCCCCTCCCCTAGACGACCCCCAAATAAATTTATTATATGATCTTTAGGGTTACAATTGTTACAACATTCGAATAAAAAAAATAAAAAAATATATAGATATACATATACATTCAAACAAATAAATAAATCCTTCTTCAGTTAATCTTCAACTTGAACTTCAAGTATGAAACCTGTCAAAGTAATCAAATAACTACACAAGTAATCACACTTATTAGTCAAGGTGAGACAATGCAATTATTTAATGACGAATTCTACATAAAAAAAAAAAACAGACAATGATTTACACAAATATGTGAATGTGAAGATAATATAAATGTTAAGAATACTAACCTGTTAAGCAAAACAAATTGATTCACCTTTTACTTGAACAAAGTAGGAAAATAGTAAAGAAGAACCCTTGAATAATTACCGAAATATTAATGTTGTTAAAGTAGCAAGAGAGCAATGAGAGAAGGGAGAGTGATGAGAGAATTTGTGGTTGAGAGTGAATGAGTGTGTATGAATGAATAAAAGGAGTCTCTTTATATAGTAGAGGAGGGGGGAACAAATAAGGGAAATAAATATTTAAAGGAATCAATTATAATACAATTTTCCTTATTTTAAAGGATATCCAAATCAGAAAATATTTTAATATATTCCATTACCAAATATAAACAAGTAAGAATAAATTAGTGAATTTAAAAATAAGAAAAAAAAAACAAATCAATTAAACTTATTCTTATTTTAAGAGCCAAAACATTTTAATTGACAAAATCATTTAAATTTTAAAATATTATAATATTTACGATATTTTTATAAAATAAACGATACTAAAATATATAATTTTGAGAAAAAATCGACTAAAACTTCAAAACTTTAAGTAAATTTTAAAATGCGTATTTAATCGAATAGTATTCCTAAAAATGGTCAAAGGTCGGTCAAAATTGGGTGTCAACAGCTGCCCCTTGGTTGATTGAGAATGAAGAATGAATTGTCAGGCAACCAACGTTGACTTAGTAGCCGATTTTGTCCGACCGACGACAGATGTCAGTGGATCGATTGAAGCGAAATAGAGTTGAAAAAAGGGTACGACCGAGACTTTGGTTTTAAGTCGCCTACATATCTCTGGTTATACGAGAATCAGGTCGTGTGTAGTTCTAGATTCAAGAGCAAATGGAACTCTTAAAAGTTGAAAGAGCGGTAAGGTATTCGGAAGGCACGATATTGGCTTGAATGGATAAGATTAGATTAGCGAGAAGAGAGTCAAAGCTTTCATACCAAACAGTCAAACACACCCTTAGTTTTAACTGAGAAATTTTGCCCATGACTCATTACTATTGTTACAACTTTTTTATTCTTTTTCTTTTTTTCCCCCTCTTTTCTTCATGTTATCTTGTTCATAACAATCTCAATTTTGATCAGTGTGGAAGTGGCTTTATGTCCAATTCATGTTGTGTCAGTTGCTTCTAATTTACTCAAGTTTTTTGGGTGAATTAAAAGGGAAAGAAGACACAAGAGTGGCATATTGTTGTTTTACTTATGATATTCTAATCTAACTATAAAATTGAAGGTTTAAGTTATACGCAATCTCTTAAAACTGTCTTCATATTTCATTTTAACATTTTATTTAAGATTTGTTTCTGTCGATCATTATCACTATTCAAAAATAAATATTCATTAAACACTTTTTATTAACATGACAAGAGAAGATGCAATATAATACACATATACCATTTCGGAATTTTTATTTACATTTTATACCTTTTAGACTTCGGACTCGATAATAGATCCTCATAAAAATTTAGTAACGCTAACAACAAAATGAACAAAAGTTAAAATATTTTTAATACCCTTATGTCTTGTTTGAGAGAAGCAAATAATGTGGCTGATCACTTAACTAAATTAGCTGCTACCACAAGAGATGAAACCTTCTACCTCTCATACCAACAATTATTAAAGGAGGTTATACTTCTGGATAAATGGTAATTTTCCTCGATGAGAAGGAAATATAAAATGTATAAATTTTTGGTTAGTTAATACTTTATATACTTGGTATAAAAGAAATTTGTATAGGCTAATCTTTTCATCATAATTTTTTTGATGCTATTTGTTTCTCGTGTTCCTTTAACAAGTTAAAAGTTAGGTCCATGTCCCCCTCTAACTGATTGTAACTTTTTGTTATGGATATACATAATAGGGGTCAAGCCTAACCATCTACAAGTCAGGTCCACAACCTAGACCTAGGTGATGACTTATTAAAATTTTTTAGGAAATTTAACGTGGCAATGCAAAAAAGAATTTCAATCTGGTAAAAAATAGGAAAAATGCATAATTATCCTCTCAATCTATCCTCGAAATTTGAGAGACAGACTTATACTATTTAAGGTTTTATTACCCTCATGAACTTATTTTATAAGTAGTTTTCTACCTCTTTTCGGCCTACGTGACACTAGCTTGAAAAAAAAAAGTCAACCAGCGTTGAATCCATAAGATAGTGCCACGTAGGTCGAAAAAGGGTAGAAAACTATTAATAAAATAAGTTCAGGGAATAATAGAACTTAATATAATATAAGTGTGTATATGAAATTTCAGATATAGGTTGAGGAATACTCGTGCATTATCCCTAAAAAATTTAACAAAGTGAATCATAATAGAAATCATTTGAGCAACACGTCAATTTTTTAAATAATGAAAGAAAAAAAAGTGGATATAATATTACACTTACGTATCACCAATCAAACAAAACGATGTATGGTCTATTTTTTTTTTCAAGAAAGAAATCAAATAAAAACAAACTATAAGTTCAATAAAATCAAATAATAGTACAGTCGATGGTGTGATGATTTGTGCATCCAATGAAGTTGAACTTATCATTAGTGTGGTGTTATATGGCTTTATCACTTTGTTGTTGTTTCTCTTTGTACTTTTTTTAAAAGTAGATAAGATTAAGACAAGAAGCTACGTGTTAACATGCTTTGTTAATTTATCTGATTAGTTTTTTTCTTTGTAATCACGTTTTTTTGATTACCTTTACATTTACGCAAGTAATTCATTAAAATACAACTATATATCAATCATATATGATACCTCTCAAATATCTTAGCAAATAATGTGGAACATTTAAATGTTCATTATTGGAATTATGAGTATATCGATTTAATCTAGAACATTTTATGTAATAACTTAGAATCTAAGATCCCATACCTATGTTTTGGTGTTTGGCCTAGATAAATATTGAAAACTTGAAGGTTTTGGCTTGAATTCCCCCCTCGACTCAAGCTCATCATACATAATTATATTTTTTCTTCTTTCCCTCATATCGTTGGTAACTGTGGAGCTAAAATTTTTATGAAAGATGTTTAAGAGTTGTATAGGTAAAAAAATAATAATTAACGAATGAGTGTTCTGAATTTTGTAAGTCAAACTATATAACATAAATAATTATTTTAATTAAATATACCAAAATTTTTAAAATTAATATTTAGTTTGAATGTTCATGTTTAGGGGTGGGCATAAATGCCGAAAAACTAAAAACCTCAAGTCGAACCAAATTTTTTTGATTCTTCGTTGTTTCTATTCGGTGTCGGTTTTCTTTTTTCGGAACTTCGATTCTTTGGTTCGGAATTTTGTGCAAGGGTCCCGAAACTACGGTGCACCGAAGAATCGAAGTTTTATTTACTAAATTTTAAAATATTTAAATTATATTGCTTAATTAATAATAGTTATGCACTTTTGAATTTTGACTCAGAATAATTACATGACCCATTTAAATTTTCAAATTTTAAATGACAACAATTATGATGTCAATAAAGTGTTAAACTGTTGTTGTTTATGTACAATTGTACATTGTGAGTCCTTATAGTTTGGTTGTTCGAAAGTTCATCGTGGCATCGTGCTTGCTAGGCTGCTTGCTGTCTTCTTTATTCATTCAGCATTCCGGTATGGGAGAAAGCCTTTAGATTTTAGCAAAATGGCAGCTATCTATACTAAGAAACATAAACAAATCCTTTGGCGTCTTCGCTAAAAAATCATCTATTGCCCCTCTTTATTTTTATTAAATACATGATGAAACTCTTAACACTCTATCATATTCCCTCTTTATTTTTATTCACACCGAAAAATCGATTTAAAAACATTGAACTAAACCGAACCGAAGTAGGAAAAACTGAACCGAACCGATCTAGTTTGATATAAACTATGGTGCACACTTCTAAAATCAAATACCAAAGAACCGAATCAAAATTTGATTAAACCGAACCGAACGCCCACCCCTATTCATGTTTATTTAATTGGAAGTGAGCAGACAAAAAAAATTTCAATTTAGAGTGAAGTTACATTTATACTTACAGATTTCACTGAGAAACCGAATATAAAGAGTAGAATCAAACGAATTTTTTAAAGTTTTTTAATATGAAACCTTTTTTCACTTGTAATAGCTTTATAGAAAAAAGAAATATGATTTCCTAATTAACTTTAAATTTAATAATTTAAATTTTATTTAAAAACTTAATGAAAAGAAAAAAAAATCAAAAGTCAAATTAATTAAAAATATAATTGGCTACTAAAACTTTTTTTTTCTTAAAATATTATGTTGTAGGTATGGATAATATTATTTTTTGAATTATTGAAAAAGTAACATATTTATTAACTAATAGTTTTTTTTTGGAAAATATAAAAATAAAATGTAGTTGTGAGGAATCAAACTCACATGAATGTTGTTTGCATCAACTTTGGCCAAGTACCATATCCAATGAGCTAAGAACACTTATTGTTTTAAATGTGTTCAAAAACGTTTTATTTAACCATTTAAAGTATCATTTTACATATAAAAATGATAGCAATTTTTCTATTATATCAGTTTAAGATGAGCTACACTATTCATAAACACATGAAAAAAAAAACTCTAGATGAAATCAGAAAATATAGGAATCAATTGAATAAAAAAAGAATACATATAACTTGGTACATTTTTAATCCTGCCATTTCCCATCTCTGGGTGATTTCCTCACCAACTCAGGAAGTTATATTGGATGGTTTTGTTATAATTGTTTTTCTTTTAAAAATAAACTCAATTTGCTAACAACATTATAATCGAAATCACAAGACATCTGACCAAAGTTAATAATTACAAATCATGATAAATAAGATAACAAATAAAAACTGTTTGTAAAAAAACATAATATTTGATACGACTAGATAACTATAATAGTAGTGCTAGAACCAACAATAGGGTTAGCACACTATAATAAAAATAACTTTTAGCGAAAATAGATATTGACATTAATTAAAAGTGCTAAGGTCTTTACCGATATTAGTTAAGTATCATTAGAACGAACTAATGCCGCTAAAGGCTTTAGGGACATATAAAAAGAGTGTTAATTGCCGCTAAAAATACTTATTTAGCGACAATTAAGAATTAGTTGCCACTAATGATCATTTTTGATGTAGTGGCAATATCAATATTAATGTTAGAACCATCAAGTGGAGATTTATCAAGCAAAGAAAATTAGTAATTTTTGAGATTAATATTTAATATTATTTTCATCCAAAGCCTTAACCTTTGATAAATTAGGTGGTGTTTTGTTTAAAGAAGTAGTCATTTGATCAATATTGTATGTATGAATTCACTTTCAAATTGTTAGCAAAAAATGTTATAATATTATCCTTGATCAGGAATTAAAAATAGTAAGCAAATTATCATAAACTGTTATGACAAGTCACTCGTGTCTTGAAAATGATTCGATTCGATTCCGGTACAAATCTTTAATATCGATCACTCTCTAAGGTTCCACAGTTCTTTGAAACCCATGCACAATCATGGCTAGAAGTTTGGAGTTGCAGCATTACAACTATCCAAATATTTACCAAGAATTATTGACAACCTTAAAAAAAATTCTCTATTTAATTAACTAAACTTATATACAACATGAAATTCTTAATAAAAAGTTGAAAGAGTTATTGAAAATACTCCTTAACTTAAAGAGAATTTAGAGGTGTATTTCACTTGTATTGAAAGATCGGGAGCGTATTTAGGTTCACTTAGCCAAGTAAATTTAAAATATGTTTTAAGGATGTCAATAATTTAGGGATAAAACTAATAATTAACACCAAATTTAGAGTTGTTTTCAATATTTCTCTTTTATCTTTGGCAAAATACATAAATATGCCCTTTAATTTGGCTTCGAATCAGATTTATCCCCTTCAACTTTGGGTGTGCACAAATAGACACTTAAATTTGTGTAAAATTGAACAAATAAACACACATGTCTTACATGTCATTTTTTATCCTACGTGGTGTCCTGCGTATATTATGTCATGTAGGACTCATGTGTTCATTTATTTAAAAGTTGGATAGTTAAACTGTCTGTTTGTGCATTATGAAAGTTGAAGGTCAAAGTTAAAATTTGAAGTCAAGTTTAGAGTCCAATATATGTATTATGTATTTTATCTTTTGAGTATTATCTTTCATAAAAAGAAAGACACCAAAATATGCCTAACTTAGCAAAATCAACATTTATGGTGTATAAATACACAACCCATAGGTTATGAACAAAATAAAAAATGAAAAATTCTCATTAAGACAATAACTTAGAATTCTACACAATCAATTTTATACAATATGAATATGATATTTTTTACTTTTGCATCCTCATTCATTAATAACTAAATATAGCAACAACAACAATAATAATAATAATACAACTTTACAAATTTGTTTAGAGTTACATAAGAAAATTAATTACCATTTGCATTAATGGCTTGATAATTAGTACCAAGATTTGTTGCTTCATAGACAGGTATTACCATGGAAGAAAAGATATCAAGCTCAAACAAATCAGAACTTGCATAACTTGCACCTTCATCAATATCATCTTCATCTTCATATTCTTCATGCACATAATTTTTATTAATTCCATTTATAGCTTCCACATTTTGTTGGTCCATATCATAATTGTTGTGTTCACATGGAGTACTAATAATATTTTTGCTTAAACTTGATCTAGTTGATACATTTGCTGATTTTATTTTCCAATCCTCATTATCATTTGAGGAACTTTTTGTTTTTTTCCCATTTGTAAAAAGTGAGTTCAAGAAACTTGATAATCTACTTCCATGAGAAATAGTTTGCTTAGGTTTCTTAAAACCTCTTGACTTTGCCTTCTTAATACCATCTTCATCATGTTTAGTTTTTTCCTTTGCTAGAGAAGAATCTGTTGAAATTTTTAATAGAGTTAGAGTTTGTTTTGCTAAATATAACTTGATATTGCCATAAAAAGATGATAAATAGGATAGGAAAAGAAAAATTCATAGACGAGACCAACTGGGACCAAAATCTTTCTATCATCTATTTTCTCTTTTTGTCTCGCCTGTCGAGGACCTATATTTTTAAAATGAGCATAAATGACTATTTATATGCTTATATATTTTTTTTTGGGATAATGCCCAAGTACCCCCTCAACCTATGCCCAAAATCTCAGAGACACACTTATACTATACTAAGGTCCTATTACCTCCTGAACTTATTTTATTAATAATTTTTTACCCTTTTTCGACCTACGTGGCACTATCTTGTGGGCCCAACGATGGTTGACTTTTTTTTTTCAAACTAGTGCCACGTAGGCTAAAAAGGGGTAGAAAATTACTTATAAAATAAGTTCAGGGGGGTAATAGGACCTTAATATAGTATAAGTGTGTCTTTGAGATTTCGGACATAGGTTGAGGGGGTACTTGTGCATTTTCCCTTTTTTTAAAAAAAAATCCTTAAGGCTAAGCTACTAGCATAATTTCATTGAGCACTACTTGATTGTTGTTTTTGATTAACAAATTGTAAAGATAAGAACTATAGTCTAGCAACAAATTGAATAGAACAAAGTGTTAATTATGAATTTAACTTTATATACCTCAATAATATACTCATTTAAAATTTAATACTATCGTATCATTCAAAATATATTTACATAGTTTATCGATAAAATAAGTGAAATTTGTAATTTTGAAAATATTACTAAACGAATTAATATTTGATGAATTATAAGGTGAATACAATAAAAGTGACCTAATAGAATAAAATAGATGTGATTATATATAATATATGAACATATATACTCACCATAAAAGTTGAAGTCTTTGGGATATTGGTCATGCTTGTGAAACTTTTTTTGGTTAGTTGAAATACAAGTTCTAATTGTTTTTGGCCTATTATTAAAATAATAACTAGAAGAGCCACTACTTGAATTAAAGTTTCTTGATTTCTTAGGTTGGCCAGCATGGTCAATGGTGTGGAAAATAGGCATATTATAAAAGGGTTTGGCAAAAAGAGGGAAAGAGCATAGCATAATGAAATATGGATTTGGATACACAAGTAACACCTAAGAAGAGGAAGTGAGGAAAATAATTGTGAGTGAGTTTATTCTTCTTATTCCACTTTGGTTTTTATATTATCTCCCAAGTTCCTATTGGAAGGGTAAATGAGGAACAATGGATAATGGATTCAAAGTAAGGCGGAGATTTATGCATGTATTTGACACATTATTAATGTAATCGATACATTATTGAGTTAAGATTATATATCTAGTTTTATTAGTCTATCTAATTAAGTGTATATATATATTTGATAAAATATACAAATATATTAGAAATTTACACATCGATTTGACATATTATTGTTGTATCTAACACATTATTGAGTTCAATTATATGTATACGTATATTTGAATAAGATTTCATGAATCTGAGTTAAGAAAGTCTAAACTTTATTGAATTGCCAATTAGAAATATGAACTTGAATTGTTTTATTCTTTCAGGAGTTAGTGATATATCATATCATCTGAAGTGGTTACAAGCGTGATTTTCTCCTTAATTAGTGGCTTTTAGTTATATCTCTTAATTAGAATACTTCTAGATTAATAATTTTTAGTTATATTCTTTAATTAGACACACTAATCAATATGTATATGTCTCACATATATTCAGTGACGGAGCTAGAATTTTTAATATTGGGGTTCAAAATTTTAAGAAGAAAATCACGAACTAATTGAAGAGGTTCAACATCTATTATATATATGCAAAAAAATAATTTTAACCGTGTATGAATAGTAATTTTTCCGTCGAAGAGGGTTCGGATGAAACCCCTAACTCTATTCTAGCTCCTCCCTGCATATATCTCGGTCTCATGTATTTGGAAGAAGCAAATACATGTATTTGAGACCCAAAATATAATATGAAATATGATATTGTAAACTAGCGTGAATCTAAGTAATTAGCTCCTACAATAATGAAATTTAAGTAAGTTATCCTTTTAAATACTCATTTCGTCCCAATTTAAATGGATTACTTTCTTTTTCTTCTCCAAAAAGAGTATCTCTTTCTAAATTCAATAAATATTCTAATTCCAACATAGTAAATTTTAGACCACAAAATTTAAAATATCTCTGTCAATGGCATCATGCACATGGACATATACATATATTTTTTTAAAATGAAATTAATTTATATACTAAGATCATTAATTACAAAGTGAAGTTTACTTGTCAATGCCCTGTGTTGCCCTGGATATGCCACCTCTAGTCGTCATCAACCACAATGGCTACATGTTCAGCAGTATATGAGGGATTCCACTGAGTCAAGTTCGTCTCAACAAGTTTGAGGGCTTAAAATCAAACTTCATAAGAGTTTTGTAAAAGTTAATATATATACATTAAATTTTAAATAATCAATATATACATAATATAATCCTATAAATGAGATTTGAAAAGGTAAGATTACGCGGATATTAAATGGTTTAGTAGTTACCATGTAATTGTTTCCATCCTTTTTAAAAAAATGTGTTTATCTTAAATTTTCAGAAACTTTATCAAGTTGAGTCAGTTCAGATTGTGTCCACATAGACGTTTCATAATTCAAAACTTATCGCAAACCATATAATTTTTCAATGAAAAATATATAATACAAAATTAAAATAATAAAATCTGACTCAAAAATTTAAAACTACATCATATTGAGTTGCAATTATTTTTCAAAGATATTTACCAAGGATAAGTTGATAAAATACTATGAATTAGTAGTTCTACTTGTTTGTCATGAATAAGACACATGTCGTTATTTTAAAAAAGTAAAGTTGATGTCTTCTTTTATGTCTTTCCATTTATAATTTTCATCACGAAAGACACTTGTCAAAAATAATTTTATCTTCCTCTTTCGTTATCAAGTACATGTTCAAGTAGTCAATAATACTGCTCAAAATCAGGCCCTACGTCCAATTCTACATTTGAAAATGAAATGAATCAACAAGAAGTATATATATGTGGTTGTCTACATTCATTCGATCACTTAATACCATTCCTATGAGTTATATTATTCAAGTTGACCATCCTTTTCATAAACCTTATATAACAGATAATTGGTTCCTTATACAATGAAACCTATGATTCCTTGAATAATTATAAATTGACCATTAAATATAATTAGAAGTCATTGCATGTTCTTATCGGAAATCATACGGAAAATATATTTTTCATGAACACTGGTAAGGAATTGATCAAAGCTTGAGGTGTGTTAGTGCTATTCTTAAGAATATTTCTTTCGATATAGATATATCCTTAGGATTCAATAAGCTCTTCTGGTAGATATTATAACTAGGAATCTGAATCTAACAAAGATTAAAAAAAGGAAAACTTAGCATAATAAAGTATAGACAAAAGAATTAGATGGAAGAATTCGCGTGTCAAGAGTAGGTCTTTGGACTGAACTTGTTACTACCCTTGGTATATGGGAAACACCTAAAACCAAACATATTTAAGTTGTTGTTATCAAGTTGCTCACAATTTAACTTAACAAATTGAGTCTCCATCTCTAAGAATGAGGAGGAAAGTCTACTAATGAGGAAAGTATCAACCCATAGGACCAATGGAAGACTAGCATGGAGTAGGAGAGTTAAGTCAATCTCAACGAGATGTCTATGCTTTCTTTTTTTAAAATCCGTTTTGTTCATATTTATTAGGAAAATATGAAATGTTTCTTACAATACCACAATCTTCTAGATGTTTAATGAAGTCTGTTTTAATGAATTCACCACCTCCATCACATTAGATATATTTTAATCTACTTAAAAAAAATTATTTTTTCACCATTTTCTAAAATTAATATTTCAAAATATTCGAACTTCCTTTATAGTGGATGCAACCAAGTATATCTTGTGTGTTTATCTACAAACACTACATAATATCTCATATGCTTAGAAGATTCAAGTGGGGCAAGTCCCCACCATTCACAAAGTATTTTTAATAAAGGTTCTTTCTAAATTTTATTCCTCAAGTCAAATCAAAGCATATAAAATTCCCTAACCGGCAACTAGAACAAAAAAATAAACATTTAATTTCAACTACTAACTTATTTTTAAGAACAAACAATAGACATTTTATTCAAATTAGGATGGTCTAATCTAGTATGTCAAATATTGTTTGATGTCTTCCAGTCTTGTGTAGCAGTTAGAGCATAGAAATTGTTATCTTTCAAAGCATAGAGTCCACTTTTCTTAGATTCTTTAACGAGTACTATTACCCTTGTATTCTTATTGTTCAGAACAAAGTTAATTTTATCAAATTCAAGAGTGCAACAATTGTTTATCGCAAGTTTACTAGTTGGGAGTAGATTCTTAATAATCTTAGTCCAAGAACCTCTTGTAATTTCAGAGTTGATTTAATTGTATTTTCAACATATGTTATGGCTAATTGTGATACATTCTTAACAATGATTTTATCATATTTATTATAGTGTTTAAGGTCAGATAAAATATTTAAGTTATTTTTCATATGACTACTGTCTCTTGAGTCCACATACAAATTGTCATTAGAGGTACATGTAACGTGTAAATTGATAACAATTAATGCTTGTGGTAGTTCATCTGTAAATTGGTAAGAGTAGTTTTTCCTATAAAAAACTCTTAAGAACAGTATGATTATTTCTACCACAAATTTGACATGACTCAGTAGTGTTCCTTTCCTTATTTCCACTTGGTGAACTTTGATATTTTGAGAGTTTGTTCATTTGTAGCAGGCTTGAAGCCTCTTGCTCTAGAGTTGAAGTTGTTGTTTACCCTTCTCTAAGAGTAGTGTCCTCTTCCCCTACCCCTTTAAGCAGAAAATGTCATGTTAATTCTGTTGTGACACATCTTTCTCATCCCCCCTCATATAAAATTTTTTCAGAGTATTAACAAATTGATTAAGGATGGAATATGGTGTCTTACCATGCAAGACAATGTTGAAGATCTTGTAATTGAGACTTAAACATCTAGAAAAATTGATTATTATACTATCTTCATCTATATGTTTGTGAATGGATGTAAGACCATCACATATGCCTTTGAATTTCTTAATATGTTCTTTAGTAATCTTAGTTCTTATCCTAACACTTTGCAGTAGTTTTCTAAGTTGAAACTCCTCATCTTTTATTGATTGAAAATAGACTTCTTCCAAGCATTTTCGGATCTCCATGGTAGTTGAACAATCCACAATTAGGTACATCATGTCTTCTTTCACCAGGTGTCTGTAATCCAAACCCTTAGAAATACATTTTTCTTCTTCTAATCATCAATGTTGTCATTATCTTCTGCATCTTTCTCACCAGTAGTAGCTGCAGCTTTCTTAGCAACCTTTTCGATAGAACAACTACTTTTAGTTGATTTATTCTCCTTGATGAGATAAGTTAATATCATGATCACCTAAATCAACTGCATTATTTGTATCCTTTATATATATAATGTAATTTGTTGGCTTAAGTTTAACGAATCAAGAAACAATAAGTTGGTGAGAAAAAGTAGTGGACATGGTATTTTTAAGGGGAGACACGTAAAGTGTTAGACTATGCTTCTTATATAGGAGTAGAGTTCTACTAAAATATAAATATACAATCTACAAGATTAGAGGTTGATTACTAATATTAATACAACAATTATAACTTATCCTAGTCGACTTCAGCTAACACAAGACATATATAGTAGCCTATTCAATTTTAGCTAATACAGTAAAATAGGCTCTGAACTCTATCACAATTAACAGTTTTACACGTCGATTGTACCATGATGTTCAACATATTCCTTATCTTTAGCTTCCCTCGTCTTCAACACCACCAACGAATAATGAGGGTAGACTCAACATAATCTTTTCTTAATAGTCTATCCTTTAATATCTTTTCCTCTATTAAAGATTATGTTTTTTATTCGACATAATCTTTTCTCACAAGCAAATCATTTAAGCTATTCAATTACAAAATCAATTGTCTGCTACAATTTGCAAATGGAAAAAAGATATTTCTATTTGAGATAATAATAACTTGTTTTTCCAACAATTTTAACAGATTATATAATCCTTGAATATCCTGAAATTACCTTTATATGTTTGAAAAGCTACATTCACTTCTTCTCTTAAAAATTCTCCTTTCAATTCACTTTGAGACTCTATGAATAAATCAATCTTAATTCTTACCATATTTTAGAGTGTTGAGTTTTCTTTCTTAATAAACCTTTGTTAGTTTATGTGATTATAATTTTATATTAGAAAAACTCGTTGGACCCTGGTGATATACCTAAGGGTGTCAACGGATTTTAAAAGGTTTGATTGAATTGATCGAACCAAATCATACTAAATTAATTTTTAATTCACCAATTTTTTTCTAATTAAATATGTGTGTGTTATGTAGAAAAAGGGCCTAGAAAGTCACACAAAGCTTTTGCAAAATTAAAATTTGTTATAACTATCCACTAATGGAAAAGTTCATCATGTTCATAAAACAAATTAAATCTATCCTCTCCTTCTTGAGGCTCTATGGACATACCAATTAAAGTCCCTATTTTTTTTTATAAAAAAAAAGAAAGAAAGAAAGAAGAAGTTGTAATAAGATATTAAATTTGAACCTATAAATTTAAATACTGAATTCGCATTTGAACAATACACAAATGCTAGACTTTTTTTTTTTTTGAATTATGAGAATCCAGTGTAGAGTGTATGAATAAGTACCGGGTGATATAGGGAATAGGGGTGCATAAAATCGTATAGAAAATTGAATTAAATTGTAAATTGAGTCGGACCTGTTCTAGAAAAAGTTTGAGGTATTTTAAATTGTTTGTCGAGACGGACAAAGTCAGGAAAATCTCTGAAATTGTTTCACTGTAAAAAAAAATCAGACTAGTGGTTAATTTGGTATTGAAGAAATATTCAACTATATTTGGATTGATTTGTTTTAACTAAAAAATAATAATCTGACACCAAATCAACCCGAAATTATATAATTTAAAATTTTATTTTATATGTAAAATATTTACTTTGATATAATTTTTAAATATTTTTTTACTTTTTCATAGTTTTTTTAATCTTATAATATATTATTTTAAGTTTGAAACTGTAAAATTGTGAATGGTCTAATAAATATTATAATCCATAGATGTTGGTAATTATAAAGTTCAAATCAAAACTAAATTAATACTAATTCTAAAAGAAAATCAAATAAATAATATTGAATATTGTTTTTTAGCTTTACATTGGTTTAGGCAATTAAAATACATAATGTAATTTTAATTTTTCTTAGTATTTATTCATGTAACTAATATACTTATTAAACTTATTTTAGCATGATTTAGTACTTTTAAATTATGATAATTTTCATTATGACTTATTAATTTCTAATATTTATTTTATGCGATTTCATTATTTTTTTATTGTTGGATATTTTAATGTCATTAATCATCTCCTATTTTGTGTTATTTTCTTAAGAAACACCTTAGATAGTTATATTTTGATACTATTAAAGAAATATTTGAAGTAGAAGTTAATTATATGTTTATATGAATATTTTATCGAAAAAAGCCAAAAAACTGAAAGAATCTAAAGTTGAAAAACATGACTTTCATTGATTTGATTTGATTTATAAATTAAAAAATCTGATATAAATAATTTAATTTAATATTTAAAAATCTCGAACCAATCCAACCATATACATCACCAATGGAGAAGATATTGCAAGTTGCAACTTACAAGAGAATTAATCATATTACTTAGACATGACAGAATAAACCTCCACTTGACTTCCATGGGTATTTATCATATATGCTTTATAATTTAACGTTTGCATAATATTTATTTAAATTTGTAGAAAATTAAATAAATAGATATACACGTTTTATATGACATAACACACATATAATGTTACGTAAAATGAGTATGTATATTTCTTCAATTTTATACTCCCTCCATTTTAAAAATGAATGACTTAGGGCCCGTTTGGATGGGCTTAATAAAAGCAGCTTAATAAAAGTACTTTTGAAAGTGCTGAAACTTATTTTTAAAATAAGCAGTTATATGTTTGGATAAAAGTGCTGAAGTTAAAAAAAAAAATTGTTGATGTGTTTGGCAAATAAGTGCTGATAAACAACTTTTTAAATCAAAATGTCTGAAATACCCTTAAAAGCTGTTAACATAATAAAAGTTAATTAATTTATATTTTACAGCCATAAATAATTATATTTTGCTATCATACACATATTTCTTTCTCATCACAAATTATTTATAAGAGGAATATAAACTTATTATAGATTTTAAAGATATATAATTTGAATAGATCAAAGAATGATTTAAGATTTTATTTTAGTTTCATCATTCAATATTTCTTTACTATCACAAATTATTTATAAGAGGAATATAAATTTTTATTTGAGTTATATGTGCAACTTATTTTACATTTTAATAATATATAATTTGAATAGATCACTTGAAAGATTTGAGATTTATTTTATTTTCATTCATTAGTAATAATAATTGTCTATCATCCACACGTGAAAAGGGAAAAATGGAAGAAAGAAATGTTAGGGTTATGTGGGTAATTTGGAGATCGTATAAAAATATTAAGGGCAAAAAGGTAAAAATGTGGTCAACTTAAAACAGCTTATAAGCTATAAAAAAAAAAAAAAAGCACCCCTACCCTAGCTTTTAACTTTTGGCTGAAAATAAGTTTTTTTTTTTAAACTTAAAATAAGTTATTTTGAGTATTGCCAAACAACTAAATAAGTCAAAAACCAGCTTTTAAGTCAGTTTGACCAGTTTTTAAGCTGAGCCAAACAGGCTCTTACTCTATTTATATTTTGTTTGTTTAAAAAATAATGACCCTTTCCTTTTTCTGCAATACTTTAATTTTCGTTTTCTACGTGACATTTTTTTAGGTCAGTAAATCAAAGGTATTTTGATACATTATTTGATATAATTTTAATTTATGACCACTAGATTGAGAAGCTTTTTTATTTTCTTAAATTGTATGTCAAGTCAAATTATGTCATTTCTTATCAAATTAACATTCTTCAAATTTAAGTGTCTAACTATGCACATTCAAAAATTAGAAAATACAAATGTTAGTTAAGACCAAATTAAAATACATATTTATATATTATGTCTGATACTTACATTTGTCAATCAATCAAATAATATATGGCTGTAATTTTTGCAAGAAAGAAATCAAAATGTCAATTCAATAAAATCAAATAATAATGTAGTCGTTTGGTGGATGGTTTTTGTTGTGTTATGGCTTCATCTTTTTGTTTTTGCTTCTTTTTGTTCTTTAAAACTATATTAGATTAAGACAATAAGCTACATGTTATTTACTTTGTTTATTAGCTTGATTATGTTTTTATCTGCAATTCATGGGTTTCCATTAAAATACAATTATATTTTTCATATAATACCTCTTCACCACTTAACAAATAATGAAAGAGCCTTTCAATATAATTATTTGAATTATTATGAGTAAATTTATCAGGTTGAGGATAGTGTTAGAATTGAAATCATAAAGCGTTCCAAACTTTCTTTTCTGAGAAAATTATTTATTTATATATATATGTTAAAATAATTGGGAGAATAATAGGTTTAGGAGAAATATTATTCTCCCAATTATTTTAACATATTCAATTTGAGAAATACTTAATTCCTTAGTATATGTTAGGATCATAAGGAATTTTCGTTGGAGGTACATTAAAATAATCCCTTCTTAAAAAATATAATGAGACTGGTATAAAGAGAAACCTTAACATTTCTTTTAATTTTAATTTTTAAGATCACATGTATAGGGACTCCAGTGTAGAAATAAGAAAAGTGACTCCATAAATTATTGGTAGATTGTGAATTCACCCCTATTTCAGTGTCGAGGGAGTTATTGACCATCGTACCTTAAATGAAATTGACTCACCTTATTGTGCATACTCAAAATTAGACGACATCAATATAAGCTAAAGTCGAGTTATAACACATATTTATGAATCCATGTCTTTTTTACTTTGCTTTCTCATTCATCAATAAAAAAAATGCCAACAATAATAATAATAATAATAATATAATTTTCTCAATTTATTTAGTGTTACACACCACTAAATTAACTACCATTTGCATTAAAGGCTAGATTAGTACCAATATTTATTGTTTCATAAAGGCAATCCCATTAATCCAATGGAAGAAAATATATCAATCTCAAACAAATCAGAACTTGCACAACTTGCACCTTCATCATAATCATCATCTTCATCTTCAATAATAATATTCTTGTGGAATTTTAGATGATCTTCATGAACATAATTTTTATTAATCCCTTTTATAGCCTCCACATTTTGTTGTTCCATATTCAACTTCTTGTGTCCACATGAAGAACAAGTTGAATTCAATTTCTTGTCATCATCATTTGAGGAAATCTTTGTTTTTTTCCCATTTGTAAAAAGTGAACTCAAGAAACTTGATAGTCTACCTCCAGGAGAAATGGGGTGCTTTATTTTCTTCAATGCTCTTGACTTTGTCTTCTTAAAACCATCTTCATCATGCTTAGATTTTTCCTTTGATAGAGAAGAATCTATTGAAAATTTAAATAGGGTATGAACAAAAGTTTAAGTAAGAGTTAGAGAAAAAAACTAATACTTCATATTGTCATAAAGCAATAATAAATAGGATAACAAAAGAAAATTCATAGACGAGACCAACTGGGACCTATGTTTATAAAGTGAACATATTATGTCCTTATTTTTTACTAACAAATTGTGATTACAAAAAATAGTAGTCTAGCAAAATATTAATAAATAGGTCAAACTTTTTGAATTATTGGATCGTCGTAATAAATATCTTAATAAAAAATTCCTTAAGGATGAATCAATATCTGATGGGACACCTCTCTTGGAAATTCAAATTTTCTACTAGTGAAATTGTAAAGTGAATTACTTGCTACAATATGGAATAAATTGAAGGTGATCTTATAGTATAAAAAAAATGAATGTTAAATATGTATATATGGACATATATACTCACCATAAAAGTTGAGGTCTTTGGGATATTGGTGCTTGTGATCGAACTTTTCTTGATTAGTTGAAATGCAAGTTCTAATTGGTTTAGGCCTATAATTAAGACCATGGCAAAAAGAGTCATCATTTGAATTAAAGTTTCCTATTTTCTTCTCTTGGCAAGAATGGTCAATAGAGTGGAAAATAGGCCTATTACAATAGGGTTTAACAAAAAGAGGCAATGAACATAACATAATGAGAAATTGATTTGGATACACAATTGTGACACCTTATTAGAAGAGGAAGAGAAGAAAACAATTGTGAGTGAGATTATTCTTATTGCACTTTGGGCTTTATATATTACCTCTCAAGTTCCTATTCTAGGGGTAAATGAGGAACAATGGAAAATGAGTTCAAAAGTTTTTTTGTTCTTTTTTTTTTTTACCTTAAAAGTTTCTAATATTTCGAAATTCATTATTTAATTAATATATATATATATATATGATATTATATATCTATATCTTTATTTGTATCTATAGTACTTTAAAAGTATAAAGGTCATTGAAATGTTGATTAATTTTTTGTCCTCATTCAATACTAGTGTTAAAAATTTTAAAATACAAATATAGTACTTTAGTATAAAGGTCATTGAAATGTTGATTAATTTTTTGTCCTCATTCAATACTAGTGTTAAAAAATTTAAAAATATTTTAAATGGATATATATTATCAATGTAATCAAGAGTCTGTTCCCCTATTCAATTAAATATCCATACAACATATACCCTTAAAAAAATTCAAAATAAATGATATTGAAGTTGATTGCGAGTCTTTTGTTACTCTGATAAAAGTTTGGGGTTAAAACACATTTAAATTATCTCAATTTTTTAAAGTTTTTTTATTTAAATTATTGGGAGTGTGAAATTTTTATCTGAACTTTCATCCAGATTTAGGAAACACTTCTACACGTTGATTAGACCAAATATTTATCTAAAGTTATTTTCTAATTGTCCATAAAATTTTCATCAAATTGACATTATAACAAGTCTATTAGCTGACACATTAATTTTTCTAATACATTTTTAATTAAATTCTTCAAACCCCACTCTCTCTCCCCTTCCAAGCAAGAGATATTGACACGACGACAGAGATGAGACAATGGCTCATGAAAAGTTGGAGAAGAAGATGACGACGGTTGTATTAAATTAATTTATATGGTTATAATTTTAATCTAAAACTTATCTGAAATTAATTTATTTGGAATTTCCACGGGGAAATTGTTTTTCCATGTGAAGATTCATGTGACAAAATTTTTAAATAAAAGAGAAAGTGTAGTACGCACATCTTAAAAAAAGTTAAGGTGTATTTTACTAACTATAGAATGATAGTCCGGTGGAAAACTCACTCTCAATATTTTTATGTATGAAACTAAAATAAAAAAGAAACAAATTAATTTTAATATATTTTTAACCTTAACTTCTCTAATAAAGAATCTATTAAACTTGAAAAAAAACACCACATTCCTTGATGATTATCAACAACTTGTGATATATTGTAAAACAATAAAATATAATTTTTTTCATTTGCTATAATTAGTTTTGTATTAGCTATCTTAACATTTATTTACGCGATCTTTCCAATTACTTCTCCCTTTTGTTTGATGTCCATTTGGATTGATTTATTTTAGGTACTTTTAAATTAAAATAGTTTTTATGCGGAATGGTCTGGTAGACCCTCGTACTTGAATCGATTTGTATTTTGAACCCTTCTACTTACCCCCTTGTCATCTGGACCCCTAAACTAAATAAGACACAATATTTGAAACCGCTTTCTCATCATTTGTGTGTGTGTGTATTACACTCAATTTACACATGAAATTCCACGTCATTTTTTAATGACACATCAGTATTATAAATATTTTTTAATGACACATCAAAAATTAAATATTTAAAATAAATAATCTTTTTTTAAAAGGTACAATTCTTTTTCCCTCTCTATACTCATTTTCCATATTCCCACTTAATCATCTTCCTCCCCACCCTCTACAGTTCACCAAAAAAATAAAAATCACCACCTGCCCCTATCCATTTTCTTTTCTTCTCTTTTCTTACGGACAAAACACATATTCTTTTGTATATCCCGCCGGCAGCATGAAATTCCGATCATAGATTTCATCTTCCTCCTCCATCAGTGCCGCTGCCGACCACCCTGTTCCTCCGCCAAAAGGGTGTTTTTCCGATCATAGCCTCTTTTTGTTCCATTAAGCTTGTCTTCATACAAAAAAAAAATTCTTCCACTTAAACTTGTCTTCTGCAAAAAAAAAAGTGACATTGAGAACGAGAGTAAAGAAAATCTTGAATTTTAAATTAGATCTAAATTAATCTTTCTTTATTTCCTTTTATTTTCCTTACTTTGTAAGGCTTTTGTAGTTGAAGTTTTACTCTTTAATGGTGGTATTTGGAAACCAAAAGGAATTTTTTTTTTTTAAAAAATAAACTCTGGGTCTACTAATATAATTTTATTTTTACAAGTATTTTATTATAAAATATATTTTCTTATTTTTCTTATTATTTTAACTTTTTTTCCTTTTTATTTGTTCTCTTTCTTTCTTCTTTCTTTTCAAAAATTCATTGTCATCTCCATTAATTGAAGCTTCTTACTTTCAATGTCACCATTTTTACCACAACTTCACCTTCCTTTTTTTTATTACTATTAGTTTTACTCTCTTTAGTTTGAAAATTTTATCTAAATATTTTCTTACATTTCAAACAATTCGATAAACTCATTAGATTTCAAGATGATTAGGAAGTATCAAATAGTTTTTTAATTCAATTTCAATTAAGTTCTTTCAATTTTGAGAAATTAATTGATTCTCTTAAAATTAACATTTATAATTTGGAATTTATGGGAAAAGTAGTAGTTGATGATACCTTCAAAATTTTAATTTTTATTCAAAAAATAATTAATTTTGTTATCAATAATTCAATAAAGTCTAAATAATAGTATGAATTTTATAAAGAATTTGACCGGAGAAGAAGAATGAGAAAAGAAAAAAAAATGAAAGTGGGTTTCAATTTTGACATGGGGGGGGGGGGGTGGAGGTGAAGAAAAAAAAAGAAAATGAAGGGATGATTCACTTGAAAGTGGAAGATGGAAGATGAAATGCAATTGAAGATATCAAAATTAAAATTTAAAAGGTAAGAGAGAGAGAAATAAAGAAAGAAAAAAGATAAAGAAAAAATCAAAAATGAAGTTTTTTTTATATATATATTTTAATTAAATTAACACATGATATATAATGATTGGGTGTGAACTCACTTGCTTCTTAAAATTTGTGACTGATCGAAAAATGGTATAATAATATTTATTCAAAATTGTTTAGTGGGGTAATAGGACAGTCGCAAAGTTAAGTGTCTTTATGAAAATTCGAGAAAACTTCAATAGTTACTTTATGTCTTTCTCTTTGACTTATAAGTCATAAGTCAAAAGTCAATCAAAACATGATCTTAATTCCTTTGCTAAGCTTCTATTATTTATATATAATCATAACCCTCAAATATTATGTATGTGTAATTTATGTCACCCTTTTATGTGTCCCATATATTCTTATATAAGTTTATTATTTTATAAGAAAATCTAAATAGGAATTTCTTGACAAAAATATTATCTATTTCACGAACTTGATTAAATTGGCTTGCACACACTTTGTTTGGTAGTGTATTTTTTAGTGATGTGATGAGAAATTGAGAAGCAAAATGGTCTGATAAACTCATACTTATATGAGTTTGTATTCTAGACCTTCTAACTTAATTTTGTCAATTGAACCCTTTAACTCAATAAAGTTCAATACTTTAAACCCCTTTGGCTTTGTGTGAACTTCAAATGCCCAATGAAATGACATTTCATTATCCACATCAGATTTTATATGAGAATCATTTATTACTTTTTTAATAAGTAATTGTTTCTTATTTTTCACTCTATTATTTCCTTCATTGTTAGTTGAGCAACTTCTAAAACCCTTTCCTCCTTTGATACTAATGAATCACTATTAAATAGCTTAACATATCTTAATACTTGCATACAATTTTACTCAACACACTTCATCTAATTTCATAAAAATATTCAACAATTACTTTTCACTATTCAAAACTACCCGATCTTGTCACTTTACCATAGAAAAATAAAAAAATGATATATCAAAAACAACTTTGACAACAAAAGAGGTCAAGATATTCATTAGAAATATTTCTTTTGACGACTAGATTTATTACGCCAATTGTATGAATTTTCCTTTACTATTGTTGAGCAATTAACAAATTGCATCACAGTACATTGAAGAATTCACTGTATCAGTTAGTTACGTAACAAATTACTAAGTTATTCTTTTTATCAGTTAGGCTTAATAGTGTACAATTAGTTAGGTTGATTGGTTACACTTAGTGATTAATATAAATAGATCAATCCACATGTCTAAAGACATTATGGTGTGAAAATATGTTGAATGAAATTCACGTTTTCTCTCTCAGTATTTCTTCTTCTTCTTAATATAGTTTCAATTGTTCTCTGTGCATTTCCATAGTGAATTTAGAATTCTAACATGGTATCAGAACTTTAATTGAGTGAATCTAAGGATTTTCTTCATGGATTGGCTGGAGATCGAGATATTCCTTTTTTTCTTAATTTTTTCTACAACTTTGTTCATTTTTCCTCAATTTCGATGGAGATCGACGAAGCTGACATTAATGCTCACGCCAGCGCTACTGTTGCTGATTCTCTTCGATCAACGGATCAGCTTGGTATTGATTGCCATCATCCCTTGTTTCTCCATGCTTCTGGTGCTCCCATCTCGATGTCAATTGGCATGCCGCTTGTTGGGATGGAAAACTACTCTCTCTGGCATGAGGCTATGCAACTCTCGTTCTTTACTCGTAACAAGCTCTGTTTTGTGGATTTTTCTAATCCTAGAGATACCTTTGGAGCTGCTTATGAATTGTTATGGGATCTTTGCAATGCAATTGTCAAATCATGGATTATGCACGATGTAATTAAGTCGAGATTTGACTAATGGAGTCTTATTTCTCTGTAGTGCTCATATGATTTGGGAGGATTTACGTGAACGTTTTGATAAAGTTACTGCATGACGAATGTTTTCACTATACAAATCGATTTTCACTTTAGCACATGGTACTTTGTTTGTTTCCACTTATTACTCTAAATTGAATGATCTTTGGGATGAATATGCTTTATTGATGCCTTCACCCTATGGTGACTGTACTAAATCCGAGGATTATGCATTATCTTCAATAGATGAAATTGTTGCGTTTCTTTATAGGTATTAATGATTGATATGCTAATTTTAGAAGCTAGATACTGATGAAAAATCATGTTTTGGATGTTAACCAAGCTTATGCAATGGTTCTAAAAGATGAAACTCAGAAAATCACAGCTATGGATCCTACTACTCTATTCACAGCCAGAGGCTCAGGTCCTAAGCCTAAGAAATATGTGTTAGGATCGAATGCACGCACACACACTAGATGAATGAACAACACAAGGACTTTCAAGAGAAAGAGATGAGAGGTCTAGAGAGAGAAAGAGAAAGCCCAATATTTTGTGGTAACACCCCGTGAGTAAACTTCCACGGCGGTGAGGTATATTTATATTAATAAATCAGAGTATTTTTGGTTACAGAGAATAAATAGGAAAACCTAAAATAGAGAATAAATAGGAAAACCTAAAATTAATCAGGCTCCACTACCTAACAATTCTCCCACTTGGAGACTGACTCAGTCATCCAAAAAATACATTCTCAAAAAAATATTTCTTCATCATCAACATCTTTACCGCACCGCAACATCTGTAGCAACAACTATAGAAGACCAACCGAGGTTTTACATAACCTCAGTTTCCCAACATCAACACATTTTGTTAACATGTCTGTCGGGTTCTTTGCACCCTCTATCTTCTCCAAGCACATATCACCATCCTCCATTGACCTGCGAGTGAAATGGTATCGCCTTCTGATGTGCTTTGTCTTCGAATGATAGACTGGATTTTACACCAACTGTATGGCACTCTGGCTATCTTAGTAAAGAATCTTCTCGCTCTGCTTCTTGCCCAATTCCTCAAGAGAATCTGCCATCCATATCATCTCTTTCCCAGCTTCAGCTATTGCCACATACTCAGCTTCAGTAGATGAAAGAGAAACACACTTCTGAAGCCTGGACATCGAACTCACTGTTGTTCCACCTATGGTGTAAATGTACCCGGATGTACTCTTGCTCGAGTCAACATTCCCACCAAGATCAGCATCCACAAAATCCTGTAGAGTCACATTGCCTTTGCCAAAACAAAGTGAAGTACTGGATGTACCTCTTAGATATCTCAGAAGCCACTTCACAACTTTCCAATGCTCTTTCCCAGGGTTCGCCATGTACCTGCTAACAACTCCCACTGCATGTGCTATATCAGGTCTAGTGCAGACCATATCATACATCAAACTACCAACCGCTGAAGCATATGCAACAAGTGCCATGTGATCACGCTCCTTGGCAGTCTTGGGTGACTGCTCCTTTGACAATTTAAAGTGATTTGCCAATGGAGTAGTCCTGGGTTTAGCATCATTAACCCTGAATCTGCTCAGCACCTTCTCAATGTACAACTCCTGAGATAGATTTAAAGTGCCAGCAGATCTATCCCGAGAAATCTTTATCCCCAAAATCTGCTTTGCTAGACCCAAATCTTTCATCTCAAACGCTGCAGACAACCTTGTCTTCAGATTGTTAATCTCCCTCATACTAGATCCTGCAATAAACATATCATCCACATACAAGAGTAGAAAGACATATGAATCAGTGTATTTCTTGAAGTAACAACAAGGATCCTTTTCAGCTTTGCAGAATCCACTCTTGGTCATGAAGGAGTCAAACTTCTTGTACCACTACCTTGGTGCTTGCTTTAGTCCATACAAGCTCCTGGTGAGCTTGCACACCATGTGTTCCTTGCCTGGAACCACAAATCCTTCCAGTTGTTGTGTATAGATCTCTTTGTCCAAATCTCCATGTAAAAATGATGTTTTTACATCCATTTGCTCTAGATGCAAATTCTCCGATGCAACAACACTCAACAGAATTCGAATAGAGGTTAACTTCACAACGGGAGAGAATATTTCAACATAATCAATACCTTTCCTTTGTGAATATCCTTTAACCACTAAATGAGCCTTGAACCTTCTTTTGCCATCTGGTTCAGTCTTGAATCTGAACACCCACTTGTTCAGCAAAGCTCTCTTCCCTGCAGGTAGCTCAGTCAACAACCATGTGTCGTTCTTCTCAAGTGACCTCATGATATACCGTGGTTTCACGGTATAATTAATGCTTTTTCCTTAAGTTTAGTGTGTCCAAAAGCCTTTTTGTGCTAATTTTGATATAATTTCTCTTTGTTTTGCAGGAAATCTGTCCAAAGCTGAATGCGGAGATTTTGAGCGAAAATTGCAGAAGAGACCACCTACGGAGCTTATGACGGTCCGTCGTGCTTGTGACGGTCCGTAGGTGGCAGCGTAGAGTAGCTGCTGAAGGAAGATGGGGAAGTCTGACCAAGTGTGGGATTACGAAGCTTGTGACGGTCCGTCATGGCCATGACGGTCCGTCCTGCAGGTCCGTCGTGAAGATCAGAGAAGTGATCCCAGTACCCAGATTCCAGGAGTTGAAGTATTTTGAAACGGAGACCCTCGACGGACCGTCGTGCCTATGACGGTCCGTCACACTGGCCGTCGAGGGGAATGAAGAAAGCAGCTGAAGAAATTGGACAAGTGTGGGACGACGGAGCCCACGACGGTCCGTCATGACTACGACGGTCCGTCGCGTGGTCCGTCGACCCAGCCGCGTTTTGGCAGATTTCCAGAAATTAGAATCCTTGTTTAATTAGGTTTTTATATTTTTTTATAAATAGTTCGAAAAACCTCGTTTTTGAGGTTAGACTCTTTGATTAAAAAATTCCATATAGTTAGACCTTGTGATTATTAAACTTTGTTTTTTTGAGTGTTTGATTATTGGAGATTGATACAACTGATTTTTGGTGATTAATCAAGCATATTTTCGGATTTTATTCTTTCTCATTGAAGTAAGTACATGAATTCTAATTTAACATATTTGAATATTGTGTTTATGGCTATGAGTAGCTAAATTCCATAACTAGGGTTGTGGGAACCATAGACAAATAATGAGATAAACCCTAACTAAAATAACAATTCTAGAATAGTGTCTTGCATGTATTAATAATTCTTTCGCTTAGAAGTCTTTTTAACGGATGATCAACGTTAGAACTCGCCTTAATGCTACTTGCCGGACCAAGGAGGTAGATAATAGGAAAAGAATTATTAACATAGATTTAGTGTATACTATATAATAGGCTAGTATTGATTGGTACGAGGTAATAACTTAGTCAAATATCGAATACGATGCTTAATATGAGGTAAAGATAAGGGTTAGGAAAGCAACACACGTAGCCGGACCAAGGTGCGGAGTGAGATTTTCTAGATGCCGGACCAAGGATTTAGAAATACATAACTTATCACTTTGCATGCAAGATACTAGGAAAGGATTGTTATAGTTAGAATTATCAAGTTACGAACCTGTGGGGAACACGTAAACCCTAGTTACTTTAATTCATTGATTAAAACCCAATATTAAAAGCTGTCTACTATCTCTTTAAATTTCATTAGTTATTTTTACTCAATAGGTAATACAAACCCCCCTTTTTATATTTTTACTTTCCAAAGAAAGTTATTGACTAGACGATAGTAATACTAGGTTAAAGTTAAGTCTAGACTACTTTCCTCGTGGGAACGATCCCAACCTCACTAGTTGGGTTATTTACTTGACACGACCGCTTTACTTCTCATTTGAGAAGTAAGTTTGAGCGTATCAAATTTTGGCGCCGCTGCCGGGGATTTTAGCTTTTAGATTAACTTGACCTTCTTACTATAGTTTAGTTGATATTTTCTTGATTTTACTTTGTTTTATTGTTTTTGATTTCTTTTCAGAACTATCCTCCTTGTATGCCAAATACACGGAGAGGAAGAGAACCGTTGTTTCCCTACGATCACGAGCTAGAGCGTACACTATGAAACATGAATCGTAATTTGGGAATCAATGATGAGGACCCAAACCAGAACATCCCTGCTCCTGCTGATGTTCATGGTCAGATGTTACCCGATGCTCCGGGTGAACATCAACAGAGGGGACAGAATCCCGCTCCACGGCCCCAAGCATACTACAGAGGCTATGATAACATAGCAGATTCGGATGGGCCATTGGTTTTGCCTCCTCTGCCCACAGGCCACACTTTTGTGGTAACTAGTAGTCTGATGCAAATGCTCACTGCCAGAGGTTTGTTTTCAGGGCTACCTTCTGAGGATCCACATGCCCATATAGCTAAGGTAAGGGCAGTGTGTAAAAGTTGTGTGGGGAGGCCTGACTTGGATCTTGATGTGATAGGGCTCAGAGTGTTTCCTCTCTCACTGACGGGAGAGGCTGCTATGTGGTTCACTGAGCTCCCATACAACTCCATATTCACTTGGAATCAACTACGGGATGTCTTCTTAGCACGCTACTATCCGGTCTCCAAGAAATTAAACCACAAAGACAGGGTGAACAACTTTGTGGCACTACCAGGAGAGTCAGTTAGTAGTTCGTGGGATCGATTCACCTCATTCTTGAGAAGTGTTCCAAATCACCGCATTGATGATGAGTCGCTAAAAGAATATTTCTATCGGGGACAGGATGATAACAATAAAGCAGTGTTGGACACTATAGCAGGTGGATCTTATGGAGAATGCCCTTATGCTGAGATTGCTGAGAAATTAGAGAAAATCTCCCGTAACAACAAAGCTTGGAGTACTAGGAAGTCCGATACAGGGAGAAACACCTTCGCAGTGCAGTCCACTCACAACCCAGCCACAGATGATATTCGTGAAGAAATGGCTCAGATGAGAACTGAGCTTGGGTTGGTACTAAAACATGTCGTTGGGGGTGCAGAAAAGGTTAATGCAGTCAACTATTCGGCTAAACCACCACCTCCAATCGATGAGTGTTATTATGAGGAGGATTCCTATGCAGTAAATGAACAGATGGGGGGTTTCCGACCAAGTGCCCAAGGCTCTAATCAGGAAAATTGGCGCCAAGGTCAAGGGAACCAAGGTCGGAACTATGGTAACTACAATCGTGAGGGTCATTATGTCCGAGATGGAAACTACAATCGCGACACCTACTTCAACAGGGGTAGCTATGGTAACATAAACGACAGAAATGGACCTTATGTTCCTCCTCAAAATCGTGAAGTTACTCCTAGGGATGGTGGAGGTAGTATGTCGCGAGTTGAGGATATGTTGCATAAAATGATGAGGAGGTTCGATGCTAGTGATGAGCAAAATAAAGAGTTGAGGAATGATCTAGAGGGTATTGGGCAAAAAGTTGATACCCATGCAATATCAATTAAGCAACTTGAGTTACAATTGGCCCAATTATCTGCAACTGTGAACACACGGCAACCGGGCACTCTTCCTAGCAACACTGTCCAAAATCCGAAAAATGATGGACATTGTATGGCTATTACTACTCGCGGTGGCAAGCAAACCATTGATCCACCTATGCCGTCTGATGAGAATAAGGTGACAACAGAATCTGATAAAGTGGTAGAAGTTTATGCTGAATTAGAGGATAACACTGCAAAAGATGCTGAAGTGCCTAAAAAGGTTACTCCTATGCCTAGGCCACCACCCCCATTTCCTCAGAGATTAGTGAAAAAGACCGAGGATGGTAAATACCGGTGTTTTATAACAATGTTGAAGCAACTTTCTATCAATGTCCCTTTGGTAGAAGCTTTAGAACAAATGCCCGGTTACGCCAAGTTTATGAAAGATTTGGTCACAAAGAAAAGATCGGTTACTTTTGAGGATGATGACAGAATGCAGCATTGTAGTGCTATTGCTACAAGATCTCTGGTCCAAAAGAAAGAAGATCCGGGTGCGTTCACCATTCCTTGTACAATCGGGCTGTTACATTTTGCCAAAGCATTATGTGATCTGGGGGCAAGCATAAATCTCATGCCCCTCTCGATTTACAAGAAGTTGGGTCTGGGTGACCCAAAACCCACTGCGATGCGGCTACTGATGGCCGATCGAACAGTAAAACGACCTATAGGGATACTCCACGATGTGTTGGTAAAAGTGGAGTCGTTCATATTTCCAGCAGATTTTGTTATTCTTGATTGCGAAGTCGATTTCGAAGTGCCCATTATTCTTGGGAGGCCATTCCTTGCTACGGGAAGAGCCTTAGTAGACATGGAAAAGGGGCAGATGAAATTTCGGTTGAACAATGAGGAAGTAACCTTTAATATTTGTAGGTCCATGAAGCAGAGTGGTGAGCTCCAATCGGCATCTGCGATATCCTACAACATGGGTGAGACATTTGAGACACAAATAGAAGAACGTCTGGGTGTCGAAGCATTAGCGGCAGTGATAATGAACTTTGATAGCGATTGCATTGAAGAGTATGAGTCATTAGTCGCTGCTCTTGACCGAGGTGATGTTCGGTTTAAACCAAAGAAATTTGAGCTTGATATGAAGAATCGTGAGTCCCCACCCGCGAAACCATCTATAGAGGAAGCTCCAAAATTAGAACTAAAAGCTCTCCCACCTCATCTCAGGTATGAATTCTTAGGAAAGGGTGATACTTTGCCGGTAATCATTGCGTCAGACTTGGATGCACAACAGGTTCAGAGTTTGGTGACGGTACTAAAAAGGTTCAAAAGAGCTATTGGGTGGACTATTGCAGACATTATTGGGATCCCCCCCGGTATTTGCTCTCATAAAATCCAACTCATGCCTGATCATAAGCCGAGTGTTGAGCACCAGAGACGCTTGAACCCTCCTATGCAAGAGGTTGTGAAGAAGGAAATCATCAAGTGGTTAGATGCCGGAGTCATATATCCAATCGCTGATAGTAGTTGGGTATGCCCGGTTCAGTGTGTACCTAAGAAAGGGGGAATGACTGTGGTCCCCAACGAAAAGAATGAACTTGTTCCAATGAGACCGGTTACTGGATGGAGGGTGTGTATGGACTACCGTAAACTGAACTCATGGACTGAAAAAGACCATTTTCCTATGCCCTTCATGGATCAGATGTTGGATAGACTTGCCGGAAAAGGGTGGTATTGTTTTCTTGATGGGTATTCTGGATATAATCAGATTTCTATCGCACCAGAAGATCAAGAGAAAACCACTTTCACTTGTCCATATGGGACTTTTGCGTTCAGAAGAATGCCGTTTGGGTTGTGCAATGCACCCGCAACCTTTCAGAGATGTATGATGTCAATATTTTCTGACATGGTGGAGGATACTATAGAAGTTTTTATGGATGATTTTTCTGTGGTTGGTGATTCATTCGAGCGATGTCTGTCCAATTTATCTGAGGTTCTTAAGAGATGTGAAGACTGCAATCTGGTACTAAACTGGGAAAAGTGTCATTTCATGGTGAAAGAGGGTATTGTGTTGGGTCATCGCATTTCAGAAAAGGGTATAGAGGTTGATCGAGCTAAAGTTGAGGTAATAGAGAGACTTCCCCCGCCGATCTCTGTGAAAGGTGTGAGAAGCTTTCTTGGGCATGCAGGTTTTTACCGAAGATTCATCAAAGACTTTTCAAAGATTGCACACCCATTGTGCAAATTACTGGAGAAAGAATGTAAATTTTGTTTTGATGAGTCCTGTCTTAAAGCATTCAGTGAGTTAAAAGAGAAGTTAGTGTCTGCACCTATCATTATTTCTCCGGATTGGAACAGTCCATTTGAGGTAATGTGCGATGCTAGTGGGGTTGGTCTTGGTGTAGTATTGGGACAGAGAAGAAACAAAATCCTTCACCCAATTTACTATGCTAGTAAAGCCCTAAATGAAGCCCAGAAGAACTACACAGTGACTGAGCAAGAACTCCTCGCAGTAGTCTTTGCTTTTGAGAAATTTCGCTCCTATTTGCTGGGTACTAGAGTCATAGTGCATACTGACCATTCAGCACTGAGATATTTGATGGAGAAAAAGGATGCGAAACCAAGGCTGATTCGTTGGGTATTACTACTGCAAGAATTTGACTTTGAAGTGCTGGATAGAAAAGGGACTGAAAATCAAGTTGCTGATCATTTGTCCCGTCTAGAGGATGAAGCTATGAGAGAGTTAGGGGATAAGACTGACATTGATGATACTTTCCCCGATGAACATGTATTGGCTGCTTCACAAGACTTGATTCCATGGTTCGCAGATTTTGCGAACTATCTGGCTAGTGATATTGTTCCATCAGACTTGTCCTTTCATCAAAGGAAAAAGTTCATGTACGATGTGAAGAAGTTCTTTTGGGATGAACCATACTTGTATAGGAGTTGTGCCGACGGGCTTATTCGGCGTTGTGTGCCAGAATGTGAAATGTTGAGTGTATTGGAGGCATGCCATTCTTCACCTGTTGGCGGACATCACAGTGGTATCCGAACCGCTCACAAGATATTGCAATGTGGTTACTATTGGCCAACTCTTCATCAAGATGCTCATGGGTTTGCTAAATCATGTGACAAATGTCAACGAGATGGTGGTATTTCAAGAAAGCAAGAGCTCCCTCTAAACCCCATTCTTGTGATTGAGTTATTTGATGTGTGGGGTATTGACTTTATGGGCCCTTTCGTGAGTTCTCATGGGATGAAGTACATTCTTGTAGCAGTTGATTATGTATCTAAATGGGTCGAAGCCATAGCTCTCGCAAACAATGAAGGGAAGAGTGTCACTGCATTCTTGAAAAAGAATATATTCTCCCGTTTTGGCACTCCAAGGGCCATTATTAGTGATGGGGGTTCCCACTTCTGCAACAGATTGTTCAAGGGGTTATTGGAGAAATACGGTGTTCGCCATAATGTGGCCACGCCTTACCACCCTCAAACTAGTGGGCAAGTTGAGGTATCGAATCGGGAGATCAAACAAATTTTGTCCAAAACAGTGAATGCTAGTCGAACAGATTGGTCAAGGAGGCTTGATGATGCTCTTTGGGCCTACCGGACAGCTTATAAGACTCCCATAGGTATGTCTCCATACCAACTTGTATATGGGAAAGCTTGTCATCTTCCGGTTGAGTTAGAGCATAAAGCCATGTGGGCGATGAAGAAGTTGAAATTGGATTGGAGCGAAGCTGCAGAGCAACGGTTAAATGGGTTGAATGAACTTGATGAATTTCGCCTGAAAGCCTATGAAAGCTCAGCCCTATATAAAGAAAAGATGAAGAAGTATCATGACAACAAAATTGAAAAACGAGAGTTTATGGTCGGGGATTTAGTGCTTCTATTCAATTCCAGATTGCGCTTGTTTCCAGGCAAACTCAAGTCCAAATGGACTGGTCCTTACACGGTTACCCAACTATTCCCTATGGAGCAGTTGAGTTGGAAACTAAGGAGGGTGTGCGGTTCAAGGTGAATGGACAGCGCATAAAAATCTATCTAGGGCATGCTGAATCGGCGAATGAAGTGATCGAGGCATACCATCTTGATGAAGTCTGAGTAATCAAGTGGCCCCCGTCGTGCCGCGACGTTAAATCTGGCGCTTGTTGGGAGGCAACCCAATACTTATTGTTTTTTTTTAATAGTAGCATTTTTCTATTAATGGGTTTTAAATTTGCAGGCACATCACCAGGAAATTCTGTAGAAAACTACTCTGCAGCAGCCACTGACGGATACATCGACGGACCGTCGCACCCGTGACGGACCGTCGTATTCATCCGTCACACCAGGTACGTATTTCTGTCATTTTTTGAAATTAGGGCACACACGACGGACGCTACGACGGGGCGTCGCATGCGCGACGGACCGTCGTCGGGGACCCGTCGCGCGTTTAATGAAATTAACCCGACCCGACCCGGACGACCCTTTTCAAATTCTGACCGTTTATACTCCCGCCCCTCCATATTTCCCCCATTATTTCCTCATTCCTCTCATCTCCCCTCTCTTTTCAACTCCCCCCACTGATCATTGTCTCCACAATCTCCCCAAACTCTATCACTATCAGTTACTTGTCGGTGCTGCTGTTTTTTGGGATCTACCTTGCTACTTGAATCATTCCCCACTTGTGTTTTCTCCATTTCCAAGGTATGTGTCTCTCAATTTGTACTCATTTCTCTTGTATTTTTATTTATTAGTTAGTATTAGATTCGTTCTTATTCGTATCTTGTTTCCTTGATATGCTTATGCCTAGACCTAGGCTCTAACTGTTTGAATTTGCCATGTTAATAACCCTAGACATAGGTGATTTCACATTAATAGTTTCCTAGGTAGTTGGGATAGACACATATAGGTCCACAAGACTACAACACCATGTGGGTTCATTGGGGTTGCTTAGGGTACCTACAGTTCTGTCTCTGATAGTCAGAACGAGACCCCGATGACGGTCCGTCTTGTATACGACGGACCGTCGTAGGGTCCGTCGCCTAAGCCCTAGCACTTTCCCCAACGACGCCTGTGACGGACCGTTGTCTTCACGACGGTCCGTCCTGCACAACCGTCATGGTTGTCAGAGACCCTGTTTCTAAGGGTCTCCAAAAATTTTCCAAGTGTCCAACGACGGACACTCATGACGGACCGTCGCACCCACGACGGTCCATCCTGCGCAACCGTCATGGTTGTCAGAGACCCTGTTTCTAAGGGTCTCCAAAAATTTTCCAAGTGTCCAACGACGGACACTCACGACGGACCGTCGCACCCACGACGGTCCGTCCTGCACAACCGTCATGGTTGTCAGAGACCCTGTTTCTAAGGGTCTCCAAAAATTTTCCAAGTGTCCAACGACGGACACTCACGACGGACCGTCGCACCCACGACGGTCCGTCCTGCACAACCGTCATGGTTGTCAGAGACCCTGTTTCTGAGGGTCTCCAAAAATTTTCCAAGTGTCCAACGACGGACACTCATGACGGACCGTCGCACCCACGACGGTCCGTCCTGCACAACCGTCATGGTTGTCAGAGACCCTGTTTCTCAGGGTCTCCAAAAATTTTCCAAGTGTCCAACGACGGACACTCACGACAGACCGTCGCACCCACGACGGTCCGTCCTGCACAACCGTCATGGTTGTCAGAGACCCTGTTTCTAAGGGTCTCCAAAAATTTTCCAAGTGTCCAACGACGGACACTCACGACGGACCGTCACACCCACGACGGTCCGTCCTGCACAACCGTCATGGTTGTCAGAGACCCTGTTTGTAAGGGACTCTAAAACTTTTCCAAGTGTCCTACGACGGACTCTTACGACGGACCGTCCCACCCACGACGGTCCGTCCTGCACGACCGTCATGACGGTCAGAGACCCCTCTTTCAGGGTTCTTTCTATGTACTTCGACCAAGTACAACACGACGGACCTCATGACGGTTCGTCGTATCCACGACGAACCGTCATCTGTCCCGTCGTGTGTTACAGTTTCACTATCACTCTCACACTATTTGAAATGTTTTATGTTGAATGAGCTTGCTTGTCTTGTCTGACATTACTCGTACTAATAGTGATCTTTTTCAGGTACTATCGACCATGGCACCCAAGCAAGACCGAGCTTACGCACGCGGGCGATCCAAGTCTGTGGCCCCGTCTGCACGCTTGATCATCAGGTCTGATGATGAGCGGGACCCTGAATACATGCCCCCAGGCACCTCCGCACCTTCCCGTGCTGCACGTGCCCCCCGAGCCACACCCAAGAAGACGGTGGCGTCCGGCGTAGTCACTGCCTCCCAGTCTGATGAGGAGCGCACACTGACCGGCACACCCTCTGGGTCGGCCACCAACGAGGAAGGAGCGTCTGGCTCCTTAGGAGTATCCTGGTCCGAGGAAGCTTCAGGATCTGCTGAGGTTCCCGCACCAGCCACTGCTGCAGCGTCGGCCTCGTCTGATGAGGCTGACAGTTCAGACTCCACATCCGGCGCACCAGCCCAGGTCCCCACCCCAGATCCAGACCAGCCAAACCGGTGGTGCGTTGAGGGCCAGTTTCAGGTGTACTCCGACGCAAAATTCCTTACTGATAAAGGGGTAATGACTCGGACACTCACCCTGGAGCGGCGGGTACTTACAGGGAGTCTCCCCTCGATGCCGGAAATCCACAACATCTTCACCAGGCATCGCCTAGAGTGGACAGCCCGTCCATTGGGACGCTACAGTGAGGAGATGGTCCGAGAGTTCTACGCGTCCTACGTAGCGACTCTCCGATCACAGATCGACAGGCGGGCTGCTCCCGCGAAACAGGCCCCATTGGAGCAGGTTTTAGTCCGGGGCGTGCAGGTCGACATTTCCCTGCCCGCCATCCGCCGGTTCCTCTACGGCGAGAGTGCAGCTGCTACTCGGACCCCCACCACTGCCGAGTTTGACTATCGCTGGCAGATAGTCAAGGATGGACAATTCATGCGCGAGCGGACACTGAGAGAGACCACCAAGAGGTGGATGGCCTTGCATCTATCAGTCGACGGAGAGGGTGCTGACTGGGTCACTGAGCCGAAGGGGGCCATCAAGAAGGCCAACCTCACGTTCGTCGCCAAGTTCTTGTGGCTGCTCGTGCGTCACTGCCTTTCCCCCACAGCTGCTGATAACATAGTCACCTGGGATCGAGCAGTGCTGATGGCGGCGATGGTCGCCGGCTTCGAGGTGGACTATGCACGGCTTCTCCAGGCGGTCATGCACGAGAGGGCATTCAAGGTCACCACCACCTATCCCTTTCCGTGCATGATCTTTGCCCTTTGCAGGTCTGCAGGTGTGCCCGTATGGCACATAGATCAGTTGAGGACCCCGCCGGGTACCGTTGACGTCGGCCTCATCAGAGACGAGGCCAATGAGTTGGCCCCACGTCGAGGGCCCCGTCCAGAGCAGCCACCACTATCGGATGATCTTGCGGATACGGTGGCCCAGGCCCGCACAGCGACACAGGCATCCACGGACACTACCCCGGTCGAGTCTATCCCGGGTAGTAGCACAGCCCCTCTACCGACACCAGCCCCGCTTGCTCGAGTCCAAAAATTGGAGGCACAAATGGCCACTCTTCTGCATCATATCCAGCCGTGGATGCAGAAGTCTATTGCTGAGTCTGAAGCGCGAACGGAGAGGCAGATGCAGCGGAAGATTGCTGAGGTTCACCAGCGCTTCGATGCCTTTGAATTAAGAGTATTAGCTCGACCAGCCCGTCCGGTAGATGTGTCGACTCTTCAGGCTGCAGTCAACAGTCTTCGTGCAGACGTCGACACGATCCTAGCGACAAGAGTGCCGGAGTCTGTCGAGCCTGCTGAGGATACTGTATTGGCGGCCCTGTTTTCTACTCCAGCCAGTCCCCCACCCTCCCCTCGAGAGAGTGCCAAGAGGCGTAGGGGTCGATCAGAGGATGATGCGCGAGCGAGGAAGAAGGAGCGCCGCGAGATGGAGGCCGCGAGGAGAGCCTCAATTGCTGAGGCGGAGGCACACAGGATCCGAGCATCGCAGATAGCGGCTGGGGCGTCTAGCTCCCATACTGTAGAGACCGCAGGAGGCACTGAGGGTGCAGTTGTTGCTGAGGACACCACTGAGGGTGTCCAGATTGCTGAGGACACCACTGAGGGTGTCCAGATTGCTGAGGACACCACTGAGGGTGTCCAGATTGCAGAGGCTGTGGGTTCCGGGAAACCGGACCCACCAGCTTGCTGATCGACGGCGCTATGCGCCACAGGTTTGCTTCACCTACCCCTCTGATCTTTAGATTTTTTTTTTTATGCATTGGGGACAATTGCATGTTTTTTGTTGGGGGTGGGGTAAATGGAAAGTGAGTGTTAGGGTGAAGTCTGAGTAGCCCAACTCACTATCCTCTTTTGGGGTTTTCTTGCCTGTGTTCTTTTTCCCCAAAAGACTGATTATTTTTCTGTTGAACCGGCACGTTATATCTTTTGTACATAAGTTTAACTCTGAAGCATGATTGCTAAAATGATATCCCGATAAAACTGGAAAATGTTGCATGACTAGGCGTAGTAACTGATAATTGTGTGGCTCTAAACATGAAATAGAGTTACACCATTGCATTACCCTAAATCTTCAAGTCAAACTAGGTGTCTAATAATCTGGTATAGTGATGAGATGTCAAGTGAGTGTGAGGAAAGTTGAATAGTCCACTATTGATACTGAGCTAGAACTTGCCTGGTTAGTCCTGCTAAAAGTAAGCTGTAACAAACAATTAGGAAATGATCATAGGCCCTTATTCAATAAAGCCCATTTCTAGCCTAAATGAAGAAACCAAATGAAAGTTATCCTTCTTTGATCCAAATAATTTGAGCTTAAAATTAGACCTTCCTTTTTCACCCCAACTGATCTTTTCTGGGAACAATATGTTGGCCCTGGTCCCTCCTTGGACATGTGCACCTCAGCTTATGACAAAAGCATAAGTTGAGGGTGGCTAATGTATAAACAACCTTCGTTATGGCCCTGACCCGATGTTGGGTATTGTGTACCTTGACTCATGGCAAAGCCATGAGTTGAGGGTGGCTGTTTTGAGGAATGCTCTGGAAAGTGGGGTTGAAAGAACAAAGAGAGAGAAAGAACAAAAGTAAAGTGACTCAAGAACTCGTTGAAAAAAAAAAAAATATTCAAGAATTACAAACAAGAAAAGAAAAGAGTCACTTACGCAAATGAAGAAAGAAGGGAAACAGCAAGGTGAAAGAATAGGAGAAACTGGGTGAGATAAAGTGATATAGGGTGGAAGGTTTAGCCGATATGTCAAGGAGGGCAAAAAGTCACTAAAGTATACCTAAATATACCCTACCTGACTCTGAGCCTACGTTGCAAGCTAAAAAAAAAAAAGTCCTATCGTGATCCTAAGGGTTGTATAGCGAACTTAAGGCAGTGAAAATAAGGGCAAGCTTATGGCAATAGGTATGAATAAGTGTGACTTTGTTCTGAGAGCGAGTGTTGAAATGTAATCCTTATACTCAAACTGAAATCATTGTGTGAAAAATGAGGATTTTGTTCTAAAGTGAGGACACTAGTTGCAATACCAGAATTGTTAGCATCTCGGTGAGAAATTGAAGAGGATAGGTATTAGTGCATGGTGAGTCTGTGTCATGTTCGAATCCCACAAAAGTCAAGCCTAATAGTGATAGCATGCATAGATTTGATGGGATTAGTCGGGATTGATAGCCAAATGATTGAAAAGGATAAAACATGAATACTATTGTACAAAGATTGTGTAGTGAGTCATAGTGCGTCGCTTGAGGACAAACAACGAATTTAAGTTGAGGGTGTTGATATACCGTGGTTTCACGGTATAATTAATGCTTTTTCCTTAAGTTTAGTGTGTCCAAAAGCCTTTTTGTGCTAATTTTGATATAAGTTTCTCTTTGTTTTGCAGGAAATCTGTCCAAAGCTGAATGCGGAGATTTTGAGCGAAAATTGCAGAAGAGACCACCTACGGAGCTTATGACGGTCCGTCGTGCTTGTGACGGTCCGTAGGTGGCAGCGTAGAGTAGCTGCTGAAGGAAGATGGGGAAGTCTGACCAAGTGTGGGATTACGAAGCTTGTGACGGTCCGTCATGGCCATGACGGTCCGTCCTGCAGGTCCGTCGTGAAGATCAGAGAAGTGATCCCAGTACCCAGATTCCAGGAGTTGAAGTATTTTGAAACGGAGACCCTCGACGAATCGTCGTGCCTATGACGGTCCGTCACACTGGCCGTCGAGGGGAATGAAGAAAGCAGCTGAAGAAATTGGACAAGTGTGGGACGACGGAGCCCACGACGGTCCGTCATGACTACGACGGTCCGTCGCGTGGTCCGTCGACCCAGCCGTGTTTTGGCAGATTTCCAGAAATTAGAATCCTTGTTTAATTAGGTTTTTATATTTTTTATAAATAGTTCGAAAAACCTCGTTTTTGAGGTTAGACTCTTTGATTAAAAAATTCCATATAGTTAGACCTTGTGATTATTAAACTTTTTTTTTTGAGTGTTTGATTATTGGAGATTGATACAACTGATTTTTGGTGATTAATCAAGCATATTTTCGGATTTTATTCTTTCTCATTGAAGTAAGTACATGAATTCTAATTTAACATATTTGAATATTGTGTTTATGGCTATGAGTAGCTAAATTCCATAACTAGGGTTGTGGGAACCATAGACAAATAATGAGATAAACCCTAACTAAAATAACAATTCTAGAATAGTGTCTTGCATGTATTAATAATTCTTTCGCTTAGAAGTCTTTTTAACGGATGATCAACGTTAGAACTCGCCTTAATGCTACTTGCCGGACCAAGGAGGTAGATAATAGGAAAAGAATTATTAACATAGATTTAGTGTATACTATCTAATAGGCTAGTATTGATTGGTACGAGGTAATAACTTAGTCAAATATCGAATACGATGCTTAATATGAGGTAAAGATAAGGGTTAGGAAAGCAACACACGTAGCCGGACCAAGGTGCGGAGTGAGATTTTCTAGATGCCGGACCAAGGATTTAGAAATACATAACTTATCACTTTGCATGCAAGATACTAGGAAAGGATTGTTATAGTTAGAATTATCAAGTTATGAACCTGTGGGGAACACGTAAACCCTAGTTACTTTAATTCATTGATTAAAACCCAATATTAAAAGCTGTCTATTGTCTCTTTAAATTACATTAGTTATTTTTACTCAATAGGTAATACAAACCCCCCTTTTTATATTTTTACTTTCCAAAGAAAGTTATTGACTAGACGATAGTAATACTAGGTTAAAGTTAAGTCTAGACTACTTTCCTCGTGGGAACGATCCCAACCTCACTAGTTGGGTTATTTACTTGACACGACCGCTTTACTTCTCATTTGAGAAGTAAGTTTGAGCGTATCACCTCATCTCATCATCCATGGCTTGCTCCCACTTGATCGAATCCTCCACCTGTAGGGCCTCATCAAAAGACTCTGGTTCCCCCTTATCAGCCAGCAATAGATAGTGTAATGAAGGTGAATACCTATCTGGTGCCCTGATGGATATGGATGATCTCCTTAACACCTGCTCAGGTGTAACTTGCTCCACTTCTGGGGTTACTCTTCTCCAACTCAACCTCAACTCCCACTTGCTTTGTAATCTCTAGAACCTTCTGCTCTTTGTCCTTGTACAGGACAGACTCATCAAATGTCACGTCACAATGTCTCAGGATCTTTTTGTTCTTGTCATCCTAAACCTGTAACCAAACAAATCAGAACCATATCCTATGAAGTAACACTTCACAGCCTTGGCATCAAACTTGTCTCTCTTTTCTGGATCAACATGAACCTAAGCAGTGCAACCAAAATTCCTCAAATGTGAGTACTTGAGTTCTTTTCCTGTCCACACCTCCTCTGGAATCTTGAACCCTGAAGGAACTAATGGTCCCCTATTGATCAAGTATGCAGTTGTACTCACAGCATCCGCCCAAAGTGTTTTGGGCAGCCCACAGTGTATCATCATACTCCTTGCACGCTCATTCAATGTTCTGTTCATCCTCTCAGCAATTCCATTCTGCCTTGCCTTACCAGGAACTGTTCTCATCAATCTGATTCCCTCAGCTGCACAGAATGCCTTAAACTCTGATTTGTCATACTCTCCTCCATTGTCAGACCTTAGGCATTTGACTTTCAAATCGGTCTGATTCTCAACTTCAACTTTCCGCTTCTTGAAAGTTGCAAACACATCTGACTTATGCTTCAAGAAGTAAACCCATACCTTCCTGCTGAAATCATCAATGAAGGTAACATAGAATCTGGATCCTCCAAGTGATGATACTGGAGATGGTCCCCAAACATCTGTATGGACCATTTCCAACCGCACTTTCTTTGGCTCTCTAGGAATCTTTGTGAAGCTTACTCTTTTCTGTTTGCCCATAACACAGCTCTCGCAAAGACTCATATCAACAGACTTCAGACCCTCTAATGCTTCTTTTGCAACCAGCATCTTCATTCCGTTAGTACTCATGTGTCCAAGTCTGTTGTGCCACAGACATGAACCGGAAGCACCTTCAGCAACAACGACCATGTATATACACGCTGTAGTGGTGTACAAGGTTCCAGATTTGGTGCCACAAGCTACTACCATAGCACGTTTCACGATCTTCCATGAACCTTTCCCAAACTCTGCGGCATATCCCATGCTATCCAACTGACTAACAAAGATCAGATTTTTCTTGATCCCAAGAATATATCTGACATCCTCCAATGTCCACTGGTTTCTCGAGGTGGTTTTTATGCAAACATCCCCCTTTCCTTCAAACTCTAAGGCTTTATTGTCAGCAAGATATAATTTTTTCCAAAATTTGTAGATTTGAAATTTTGGAACAACTCCTTGTTTGGAGACGAATGGAAAGATGCACCAGAATCCAAAATCCATGATTCAACCGGGCTGTTCACACTAAGGATTAGAGAATCCCCAATGTCCTCTGCTGAATTTACAGAATCATTGTCATCTCCAAATTTCTGATTCTGTTTCTTCTTTGGCTTTGTACAGTTCGTCCGAAAGTACCCTTTTTCTCCATAGTTCCAACAAGTCACGTTTGATCTGTTCAGGGATTTTCCTTGATTCTTTGATTTTGATCGACCATGTTGATTTTGGCCTTTCGTCTTACTTCTCCCCCTTCGATCAACGCTGAGAGCACTGCCCGATGAATCTCCCACTTCTCGTTTGCGAATACTTTCGCTAATAACAACATCACGAATTTTATCAAACTTCAATTTCTCAGATCCACGGGAACTGCTAATCGCAGCAACAATAGAATCCCAAGACTCGGGCAGAGATGACATCAAAATCAACGCCTTAATTTCGTCTTCGAAATTAATATCCATAGAATTGAGTTGACTCACAATCATATTGAACTCGTTTATATGATCAGAAACGGATTCAGTTTCAAACATCTATAAATAGAACAATCTACGCATCAAATATACCTTGTTCATAGCCGATAGTTTTTCATACATGTTTGACAGTGCCTTCAACAGATCGGACGTAGTCTTCTCCTTCACGATGTTGAACGCCACGTTTCTTGACAAAGTCAACCGGATCAACCCTAGAGCCTGGCAATCCTTGAGTTTCCACTTTTACTCAGTCCTGGATTTCGGCTTCACCCCAGTCAACGGTTCGTGAAGATCTTTCTGGTACAGATAATCTTCGATCTGCATCTTCCAGAAACTGAAATCGGATCCATCAAACTTCTCGATTCCAAGTTTCGAACTATCCATCTTCAGTGATCGTGTTGAATCTCCTTAGCTCTGATACCAGTTGTTAGGATCGAATTCACGCACACACACTAGATGAATGAAGAACACAAGGACTTTCAAGAGAAAGAGATGAGAGATCTTGAGAGAGAAAGAGAAAACCCAATATTTCGTGGTAACACCCCATGAGTAAACTTCCACGACGGTGAGGTATATTTATATTAATAAATCAGAGTATTTTTGGTTACAGAGAATAAATAGGAAAGCTTAAAATAGAGAACAAATAGAAAAACCTAAAATAGAGAATAAATAGGAAAACCTAAAATTAATCAGGCTCCACTACCTAACAATATGGAGTGGAGTGTGAATTTTGCCATGTACGAAGGAACACTAGGGGATCAATGCTTCCAACTAATGAAGTGTAGTCACTTTCAACTCACTGGTCATCTAAAGAAAAATGTTACAAGCCGATAGGATATCCGAATGATTTTAAACCAAATAGAAAAGACCTCAATGTTAGTATCAATTTGGTACAGACTGAAGGGCCATCAACTACCATACCAACGACACCACTCACAACTCCTATGTTCACTCTTGACCAGTATGCACAACTATTGGGATTGCTAAACAATGTAAGAGGACAATAGGCTAGTGCACACATGGTAGGTATCTTCTCACATGCATCTGAAATTGATCTTAACCGAATTATTGACACAGGTGCAACCAATCACATGGTTGATAACTCACATTTATTAGTTACTGGTACTGAAGTAGGATACACATGAAAAGTGCAATTACCTGATGGGGATTCTATCTATATCACACATGTTGGTAACAATCATCTAGTAGGAGGTGATGTTTATAAAGAAGTGTTATATGTCCCACACATTTAAATTCAACATATTCTATGTCTTTAAAGTTACCAAACAGTTGAACTATTGTATTTCCTTCTATCTTGATTTTTGTGCATTTAAGGATCTCTCCAAAGGAAGGGTGATGATGATTGGTAAAAATAAACATGAGCTTTACTTGTTGAGGGAACATAAAGGCAATAAAAACTCAATTACTAGTAAATCTCTAGTTGCACAAGAGCTGGCAAACTCAGTCTCTTGCATAGAAGAATGGGCCATGTACCCTTACCAGTCATGAAGAAACTTCCTAGTATTACCAATATATGCAGTAGTGTTTTAGTACAATGTGATATACATGATATACTTCCTTTTAAACATAGTCTTACTACATCTATTGCTTGTTTTGAATTGATTCACATGGATTTTTGGGGACCTTACAAGGTCACTACCTATAATGACATGAACAATTTTCTTACTCTAGTGGGTGATTACTCTAGAATGGACTTGGAGTTTTTTGCTCAGAGTCAAGTCTGATGTATATAGTGTACTCAAAGCTTTTATTGCTATGTTTTCGAATAAATTTGAGAAGCATGTCAATACTTTTAGAACTGACAATGGTTTAAAATTTTTTAATACTACTAGTGGTAAACTATTTAAAACTCATGGAATCCTAAACAAAATCTCTTTTCCATACACTCCACAACAAAATGGAGTGATGGAAAGAAGGCATAGACATCTCTTGGAGACAGCCAGGGCCATCAAGTTCCAAGGAATTTTGCCATCTAAATTATGGGGTTGTTGTGTTGAGTCCGCTGCATACATACTGAATAGAGTACCCTCTACTATTTTGAAAGATAAATCACCTTTTGAAATGCTTTATGGTCGAGTACCTTCTTTGTTTCACTTTAAAGTCATTGATTGCCTATGTTATGTAATTGTTCTGCTTAGACAGGACAAATTCAATGAAATGTGTATTATTGAGGTATGGTTTACATCAAAAGGATTACAAGGTGCATAATCTGCATAATAAACAAGTCATTATTAGCAGGGATGTAGTGTTTCATGAATCTAGTTTTCCATTTCTATCTAAGAAACCTAAAGAGTTTCATTATATGTCACCAGATCATGATCTTTTTCTGTACTCTAACTCTTTCTCTTCTGATCTTTCTGTTGATCTCATCCCTACACTTATATCATTAAATCATGTTTTTCCTTATCAACTTCATCTTTCTACTTCCTCATCTTATCATTCTTCTTCTGTTGAACCTCCCTCCACTAATGTTGAAATTCAAACTAATGTTGAGTTCAAACTTTATTCAATACCCTCTTCACATGAGGTTCCCTCTCTTTCTACATCTAGAAAGTCCACTAGGTCCACCAAATGTCTAATCTGGTGGAAAGATTTCATTGTACCCAACAAAATCCATGCTTCCACTTGTTTATATTCACTTAGTGATGTGATGAAATATGATTTACTATCCCCTACTTATCAGAGCTTTATTGTCAAATTCTCTGCTGATATAGAACCTAAGTCTTATGCTCAGGCTGCCAAGGATCCTAGATTGGTTCAGAGGCATTGGAAGACAATCATACATAGGAGGTTGTGACTTTACCTAGTGAGAAAAGAGAAATTAGTTGCAAATGGGTATACAAGATAAAATATCAGGCTGATGGAACACTTGAAAGATTTAGAGTCAGACTAGTGGCCAAGGGTTATCACCGACAAGAAGGTCTTGATTATTAAGAAACCTTTTTCCTTGTGGTTAAAATGGTCTCTGTGAGGGCTATGATCTCCTTGGCTGCCACAAGGAAATGACACATTGACCAAATGGATGTATACAATTCCTTCTTGCTAAGGGATTTAGAGGAGGAGGTGTATATGACTATGCCACCAGGATTTTCTGATAACTACAAAGCTACTCATGCTTGCAAACTAGTCAAATTTCTCTATGGTCTTAAGCATTGAGGAAATGGAATGTGAAGTTAACCACAAACTTAGTATCTTTTTTTTTTTCTAGAGTCCTTTGGATTATTATTTATTAACTAAACATTATGCTGGGAAAATTGTCATTATCATTGTCTATATTGATGGTTTGTTAATTACTAGTCATGACTTGGCTATGATTCAGGATACCAAAACATGTTTGCACTCTAGTTGTAAATCAAATATCTTGGAGAGCTCAGATTTTTGATAGGGATTAAATTTGGTAGAAGTGCAGCAGGCAGGCATAGTCATACATAAGAGGAAGTATGCACTCGATCTTATTTCTGACTTGGGGTTGTCCGTAGCCAAGCCAGTTAATTCTCCACTTGGGCTACATGGGAAACTTACATCTATAGATCTAGATTGTCTTATTGGTACTAAGGATGATCCTTCACTCACTGATTCCTATTAAAAACTTGTTGGTCGACTGTTGTATCTAACTCACACCAGACCTAATATTTCGTTTTTGCCCACACATTGAGCCAATTCATGCACTCTCCAAAGTTATCATTTATGTTGCTTCCACTAGAGTCATTCGATATCTTAAACACTCTCCAGGGCTAGGAATTCTTCTTTCCTCAGATTCTGACTCCATCTTGATTGCCTTTTGTGATGCTGATTGGCTTCATGTCCCAACACTCATCGCTCAGTCACTATATTTGATCAATTTTGGCTCTTCTCTTATTTCGTGGTAATCGAAAATACAAATGCACTATTTTGCGTAGCTCAGCTGAGGTAGAATATCGAAGTTTGGCATCCACTATGGCTGAAATTGTTTGGCTTGTAGGCCTGTTTACTGCACTTGGTGGTTCCTCTTCCTGTGCCATTGTATTATGATAGCAAATCGTCCATTCAACTTGCCTCCAATCTTGTATTTCATGAGCGTACAAAGCATATTGATATTGACTACCACTTCATTCGGGAAAGGGTTCAAAGCTGGATTGATCTCTCTTCATCACCTCTGTACTTCTGAACAACATGATGACATCCTCACTAAAGGTCTCACTTTTTGTCAACATTCTTATCTTCTTTCCAAGCTAGGAATGAAAAATCTTTTCATTGCTCCTAGCTTGAGGAGGGTCTTGAGGAATTAACAAATTGCATCATAGTACATTAAAGAAGTCACTGCATCAGTTAGTTACGTAACAAATTAGTTAGTTAGTCTTTTTATCAGTTAGGCTTAAGAATGTACAATTAGTAGTGATTAGTATAAATAGATCAATCCACATGTGTAAAAGCATTATGGTGTAAAAATATCTTGAAAAAAATTCATGTTTTCTCTTAGAGTATTTCTTCTTCTTTGTTAATACAATTTCAGTTGTTCTCTGTTCCATGGTGAATTCTGAATTCTAATAACTTTGTTCAATTTTTTCACACTATTTTGTTTTAATTTTGGGGAACACAAAAGGGGGAAAAAAAGAAATTGAAAAGGAGCAGGGAAGGGGAAAAAGAGTGAAATGGAGGTCTTTGTGGGGAAGAATGAGAAAAGTGATGGTTGAAGAGGAAAAAAAATTAGGGATGGGTGGGGGACTGGGGGAAGAAGAGAGAAGTGAAACATTTATTTTTAATTTTTTTTCTTTGTTTTTATTCTATTTTTAAAAGAAAATTATTTTAATAAAAAATTCTTAGGTCTATGTTTTTTTTTGCGCATGGAATCACGTGTTTGTTCCAATTCATTAATTAAGTAGCCACATAGACCTGGTCAAAGGTTAGGGGGATATAAAATGTTAAGTTCCATTAAATTAGAAGGTTCAATCGACATAGTTACGTTGAAAGTAGAAAGATCTAATATACAGACGCATACAAGTCGAGGGTCCCCGTTTTACCAAATTGAGAATATAAGTACTACACTAATATTTTTATCTTTGTAGGGTTATATAGTTGAAATTGTAAAGCATTGAGATATTTTCATATAATTATTCCATTTTTGAGTTTGAAAGATTGAATATCGTAGACATTCAAATTCTTTATGTTTATGAAGTGAGTATTTAATATTATTCACTTGTCACCTTTTCATATAGTGGAAGACAATGTAGCACTCCTTCCTATCCCTACACCTACCCCTCTAGATAATGTCTTAACATGAAATACAGCCAATGAGAAATGATAACATTATATCACTTTATATAAAATTTTCTCTAAATATAAATTTTGTTTTAGCAATAAAATGACATAACAATTAGGATTCATTTCACATTTTTGCTAATTGATTTTTCATTTTCCCATATTTAAAATACATTTTTAAAGAATATTTGTGTGGTTTAGAAACTTTGATGTCAATCGTAACATGTGATTCATATGATAAATATGGGGGACAATCTTCTCAATAATTAGTATATACACTAGAACCTAAAATTTAAACATGTGATTCATATGATAAACTTTAATTTTGAGAGACCATGCATCTTCTCAATGATACTTTCTTTAGTTTTTCCTCTTTGTCTCTTTTTTTCATGTCATCTTCTATAAAATAATCGCGATAATGAAATGTGTTTGTACATATAAGAAAATAAGGTTTAAAATGTTATAATAAATATATAAATGAATTTGAATCACACTAAGTATTTTCCTAAAATACTATTTTAATAATGTAAATATTTTTTCAAAATTAAATAAACTTACCTCCACCAAAGAAGATGAAAAAACGACCATTGTTTTTAATAACAAAACAAGCAAGTGTATAGCTAAGAAAAAATCATGGGAAAACATAATTTTCAACCATAATAAATAAATACTTAACAAGAGTGAAGATACGAAACGGAATATCGTAAAACAATGTCATAACAACTCATATAGATTTACTCAATAACGTATGCAATATTTTTTTTGTTATCGTGTCATTTTTAAAACGAGAAATAATAAATGAAGTAATATAATATTATATTATTTCATTGTTTGAGGAATTGATCCTAAAATAACTTTCTGTTAGTGAAAACTTACAAGATAACAAAAAATACAAGATTACAAGAAAATGAAATGAAGACATAAAATCTCTTTGGGTTGAGGCGCGGATATCTCGCTCTCTTTAAGGATATTCAAGTCCACTGTAACAAATGTTTTCACCGGTCCAGCAGTAGTCCTCTTTGACTTGTCCCTTTCAAGATACAACAACCTTCACAAAATATAACTCAACAACTCTGGACAAGAGTTGAGTCCAAAGCTCCACAAAAAAGAACGCATTCCTTCAACTTATACTAACTCTCTTTTTAGACTAACACTTTATGCGCTCTATATTTTCTTGTATGTTGTGTGTATAAACCAAATGAAGACCACCGTTATTTATACTAGAAGAAGTCTTTCTAGCAATGAATAAGAAGATAATAGGATAGTAAATAATGAAGATACTGGCCTTAGAAATTACATATGTTACAAGGTATAATGGAGGAAGAATAACGGTGAAGTAATACCAAAGGCCACCACCAAAGGCTAAGAGCTATTAACATTACAAACAGTAACTCCAAATGGAGTAAAGCAGCACTAAGTGCCACCAACGGTCAGCAGCTATTACTCCCCACAAATGAAAGTCAGTAAAATATCCTAATGAATCCATAAATAGAGGAAGTAAAAACAATGGTCAATGTGGCAATGCAACATTTTTTTACTTTTATAATATTAAAATGCCCCACACTAACACTTTCTTACTAAATTGAATGAATGCATGTTCATTACAAACTCACATGTCTAAAACTTTTATAAGTTATTGAGAGAATATATGTATTATTTAGGCATGATAGATAATAGAATAATTTATTTTGTACATTATTAATATTTACATAATTTTAGCCAGCCAGCTATCAAATAAATATTTTATGAATGGTAAAATGGTCTGATAGACTTTTATACCTGTATGAGTTTATATTTCGGATTATTTCACTTAATTATTTGACAAATGGACCCTTAGACTCAATAAAACACAATTTAACAGATCTTTCTGACCATTGACCAGACTTGTATGGTGGCTTAGGTTGTTAGTTTATGAAGGTTGGAGGAGGAAAGGAAATGGGGTGCGCGGCGGAGATGATGCTAGGTGAGGCAGATCCGATTATGCCGACAAAGGTGATGACGGCGGCGGCTTGGCTTCTCCGGTAGATGTTTGGCCGTGAACAGTGGAAATAGGAGAATTGGATGTATGCAGTTTTACTTTAAAGAATAAATTAAAATTTTATTATTTTATCTTTTATTAAACAATTTTGATTAATACTCTTAAAAAATAGTTATGAAATAATTATGACATGAAACTAACATATATGAGTGAATATGACATGTCATTTATGTAAAGGAGAGTAAGCTATACACATGTGTGAAGGGCTTAAAATTTTCATTTTAATCGTGTCTAAGGGTTCAGTTAACAAATGACTAAGTAAAAGGATCCAGATACAAATTGATACAAGTATAAGAGTTCATCAGACCATTTTATCTTTATAAATTTATGAAATAAATATAAAGAATAAATTTTGAATCTAACAGATAAAAATAAATGGTAGTAAAATATGAACCTTGAATCTAAATTTGATAAATACTAAATTCCTATTGTCCGAGCAAGTGGTGGAGTTAGGTTTGGAAGATATTTTTCTCATCAAATTTCATATATGATATTTGTATTGAATCCAATTAAATTTGGAATCTTGCATTGTAAGACAAAATTTTGTTAATATTAGAACTTAATAAGAGGAGAATTACATAAATTACATTGGTTTAAGAGTTAATTACTTAGATACAATCTAGTTCATAATATTACGTATCTTATTAGATTTTGATGCATCATGATACATCCAGATACATGTATCAAAAATACATAGGTCAAATTTAGATATAGTTTGTTCTAGATACATTGCATTCAAGCGTAGCATTCAAGCGTATTCACATGTATCTACGATACATAACAAATTAATCTCGCTCGCCTTCTCATTTCACTCCAAACTTGCTCGATACTCTCCCATGTATCTAGCATACCAATTCATGTGAATAACTCTGATACCTACATATACATATATCTATGTGTGTGCATATATATATATATACACACACACTTCTCCCCCTATTTTGTATATCTAATAGCATAAAATACAAATTTCTAAGTATAAGCTATGTAGGAAACTCTTAATTTATGGTATGATATGTAGTGTTTTGAAAGTATAGGTAATAAAATGATAGTGAAATATGTCCAACTATGTAGTTTTATCATAACTAAAGTTGTATGTTGCTTTTTAATAACTTAAACTTTTGTATAAGATGCTCACACTTTAATATAGTATTGGAGAAGTTCTGAAAGCGAATTTCAACACCACCCATATTAAAAAGAACTTTTACGTGCTTTGCTAACCACAAAACATCAGGCTTTCACATTAAAAAAACATATTAATATTATAATAATAAAAGTGTGGTTAATTCTTCCTAATAGCTTAAGCCTTGACAAAGCAAAAAAAAGAACATCTTTTTGTCTGGTCAAAAATATAACAAAAGAACTTAGTGGAAGTCTTTCAAACAATTAACATGCCACTTTTTCAAATAAAGAAAGAAAAAGAAGGTAATAATATTACTAATATACCAATCAAACAAACAATATAATGTATGAGTCCAATTTTTGCAAGAAAGCAACCACATAAAAAAATAAAGTGTTTAAGTCCAATAAAATCAGTTAGTAGTTTAGTCAGTTGGTGGATGGCTTTTCAGTTACCTTCATCTCTTTAAATTTATATATTTTTTATGAGAAATGTATGTAGTTAACACATGTTTATATACTTACTATTATTTTTGTGATTAATTATTTTTCTCGACAACATGTGGGCTATCATACTAGAACAAAAGCTAAGCATCAAGCGCTCGTGAAGATGTGGGGGTGGTGGGTGTCCAAGACTTGTTGGCCTATATACCAAGCACATCAAATTTTATGGGGTTTAGGGTGAATTGGAGGATCCTATGTACATTTACCGACGATATATTTAGGGTAATTTCATAAATGATATTTAGATAGGATATAATATACGCGATGTGATTTTATAAATAAGATTTGGAGAGTATAGAGTAGGGGTGTTCAAAAGCAAATCGTAACTGATAAATCAATCACAAAATTAACTTATTGGTATTGGGTTATCGAAGAAATAGTTGGTGAACGGATTAGAATTTTATAATTAACGGCTTATTTGGTGCGGAGGTGGATTATTCAATTTCCTTATCGAATAAACCGTTAACCCAATAAGAGTTACTATAGTTACACTTTTAACTTAGGTGTATTAACATCATTTAATATTTTTCCATATTATATAATTATATATTATTAGTCATAAGGTCATAAACTCAAAAAACATTGTATTTAAAATAATGAAAAAAGTCATTTTTAATGTGCGTTTATGGAGAAAGAAAGGTGGAGGTTAACCGATATAAGCGCTTGATAAGTCCTAATCCGTTATTGAACCAACTGGTATCTTATAGGTTGACTAACAGATTAACAAACTTAAAAATCGATATCTGTTAGGCCAAACCGTTAAGCGAATATTCTCCATATCCATCCGATAAGTAGTCCTAGTATGGAGTATATTCAAATCATATTTCCTATTTTGAAACGTAAAAAAGCTATTTTCAATATATAGATCCTTAGCTAAAAAACAAGAGGGTAAAGACATGGAACAATATTATAGGGAGCATCTCAAAGTATTTTGAATAAAGAGATGTAACCACAACAAAGTAATATGATCGATAATTGATGTGCAATAATGCAACGTAAACATACATCAAAGGACAATAAATAAGTGAGAGGCATGCTCATATATCAACTAACCTCCTATCTTAATACATTATCCTCCACGACCTTCTATCTAATACCACATTTTGGGTAAGTTGAAAATTGTGATAGGTCATGTATAAACAACATGCTTCACTTCGCGGCCTAACTTTACCTCTCCTAAACTGATTCATGGTCAACCCTGCATACCTCTGAATTGGAGCCGTGCATTTTATCTTCACGTATCTGAACCATCTCAGCTTTATCCGCATCTTATTTTCCACTGAGGTTACTTCGACCTTGTCCCAAATATCTTCATTTCTAATCATACCACTCCTATTATGACCATATATCCAACACAACATCATCATCTCCGCAACTTTTATCTAGTGAACTTGAAATTTCTTGACCGGCCCACACTCTATTCCATACAACATAGTAGGTCTAACCAACTCTACAAAACTTTCTTTATGTTTACGTGTTACCTTCTTTTCACACAAAACTATGGATGGAAGCCTCCATCTCATCAACCCAACACCAAATTGATGTGTGACATCACCGTTTATCTTTATTTCTCTTTGAATAATTGACCCAAAATACTTGAAACTCATTTTCTTTGTGACTGCATGTGTATTAGGTCTTACCTCCACACTAGTCTCATGTGCTACGTGTCACACTCCGAGACTATACCCTGAGCGTCATCGGCACTCGACGCCATTGTTGTCCTAAGCGTACCCATAACATGGTATACACGAGCATACATTTAAACATGAACGGAAGTATACATTTGAAAGAATTTGAAGAGACAAGTTTCATAAGAAAACAAATTTCATTACATAAGTCATCGAAATTCAAAAGCATTTTCAAAATATACAAAGGTTCAAACGTAATATAATTATCCATCTATCTATGAAACCTCTAAAAATAAATTATACCATACCCAATTAAATTTAAATTAGTGTATTGTAGATGCCATTTCGAAAATGACACTTCCAATAGGATTTATTTTTATTTTCCAAACATAAAACTTCTAATTAAGAGTACCGAATGATGTTGCAACTTGTAATTATAGAAACTATACCATTACATGACAAATGTAAAAATAATTTTTTTGTCTAGCCAAAAATATAACAAGATAACTAGTGAGGGTCATTCAAGCGCATGTCAATTTTTCAAATAATGAAGGAAAAAAGTGATAATAATATTACTTATGTATCAATCAATCAAACAAAACAATAGGAGAGTAGTCTGTTGGTGGGTTGGCTTCATCTTTTTGTTGTTGTTTTCTTTCATAAGTATTCTTCCTTAAAACTATTAAGACAAGATTAAGTAGGATCAGTGACAGAATCAGAATATATTTATTAAGAGGTTCAGAATATGAAGCATGAAGAAGTCAAATGTGGTTCAACATTTATTATTACTACATAAAAAATAATTATAATCATTTATAAATAGTGTAATTTTTTATTGAAGGGGTTTTAAATGAATTATCTCAGCTCTACCTAACTCCGCCCTATAGCTTGAATATGGAGTATTTGTTCACTCCCCCATTTTGATTTGTGTGTCTTACTTTTGATATAGTTAGTTCGTTACAAAAACAAGATTTCTTTTCTTTTTAAAAACGCTGATTCTAATTTTGCACGTGACATGTTTAAGATCAAATGATTAAGAGCCCGTTTGGATTGACTTAAAAGTCGATCAAACCTACTTTTAAGTCAGTTTTTGACTTCTGGAAGTATTTAACAAATATAAAAAATAACATAAAATATGTTTAAATGACTTAAAATAAGTTACAAAGTGTTTGAGAAGGTAAAAACTGTCTTAAAATAAGTCGAAATGACTTAAAATAAGTCGGAAACCAAAAGTAGGTTTCCCCTAATTTTTATTTTTTGAGTTAAAAGTCATTTCATTTTGACTTAAAACTATTTTTTTAAGTCAATCCAAACGTATTCTAAATAATATTTTTACTCATATTCTAAATAATATTTTGACTCATTTTATATAGGAATACATCTTCAGTTTAAGAACACAAGATTATACAGTTCTTTTACTCTTTTTAACTTTGTATTAAATCAAAAATCATGCAAACAGATACGAAGAGAGTAACAATTAGGTTATTTGCAATATGTTGCATTCTTGAGCCAAGTTTGATCTTTAATAAGGTGAGTAACAGACAAATAAAAATTCTTTGTATGCTAATAAGTTTAGATATTGTATACTAATACAAAATAAAAACGGTCGAAATCAATTGGTGAAAAACAAACAAATAATATTTAGATTTCTCTCATTTGATTTATAAACTATATGAATGGTTTGGGAACAACAAACAAATAATATTTAGATTTCTCTCATTTGATTTATAAACTATATGAATGGTTTGGGAACAACAAACAAATAATATTTAGATTTCTCTCATTTGATTTATAAAGTATATGAATGATAGGGGAACATCAAAGTAGTTGGGACACTAATAAAGCTCGTTGTTGCTAAGATAGGTTGTGTCTCATCAATCATTTCTACTTTTAAGCTGCCGACATAAAATACGTAATTTGCATTAATTTGAAATTCGTAAATTTATAACACTTAGTGTCACGACCCAAATCGGGGACGCGACTGGCACCCACATTTACCCTCCAATGTGAGCGAACCAACCAATCTAACCTTTAACATTTTAATACAATATCAACAAAAGAAATGCGGAAGACTTAAACTCATTAATAAAACAACTCAAAACTATTATTATTATCCCCAAAATCTGGAAGTCATCATCACAAGAACATCTATCCTCAAATTACTAAACTAAAATGTCTAAGAACAAAAATAACTAAAGAGCTAGTCCATGCCGGAAGTTCAAGGCATCAAGACTTGAAGAAGAAGATCCAGTCCAAGCTAGACGCATTAGCTCACCCTGAATTTTCCTAAGGTAGTGAAGACCGGCTCGAATTACTGTTGTGTTGAAGTTGACGGAACGTTTGCTGCATTACACAAATACAAAGAAGAAAACATAAAAGTAGGGGGTCAGTACAATCACAAGTACTGAGTAGATATCATCGGCCAACTCAAAATAGAAATAATATATATCAAGTAATATTATAAATCAACTATAAGCTCAACATGTAGCAACAACAAGTATTATAGTCGTCAATAAATACCATCAAGTTCATCCATGAGGACTCAAGCCTCAATACCACACTCATTTGGGAAATAAGTTCATTATGTTGAGTATATTATCATCTTTCAAGATTCATTATCTTTCTTCCTCTTGTGTCGGTACGTGACACTCCGATCCCCTACCACTATGTGTCGGTACGTGACACTCCGATCCCCTAATTCTACGTGTCGGTTCGTGACACCCGATCCCCTATATGTGTCGGTACGTGACACTCCGATCCCCTATATGTGTCGGAACGTGACACTTCGATCCCCTATATGTGTCGGTACGTGACACTCCGATCCCCTATATCTACGTGTCGGTTCGTGACACCCGTCCCACTAATACTATGTGTCGGAACGTGACACTCCGATCCACTAATACTATGTGTCGGAACGTGACACTCCGATCCACTAACATCATTCTATCCATTCATCAAGCCTTCTCTATACCAAGGCATCATCAATCCCCTTACTTTAATTCATCAAGCCTTCTTTTATACCAAGGCATCATCATTAATATCATAGATTAAAGTTTCTTTCAAGATTTGGGATTCAATAGCTTCATCATGCTTTGTTTTATCAAAATCACATAATCATAATCATGCAAGCATACAATTTAAGCATATAGTAGGGTTTATAATACTATCAACACATATCATTCACTATTAAGAGTTTACTACAAGTAGCATGAAAACCATAACCTACCTCCACCGAAGACTAGTGATCAAGCAAGAATCTCCAAAGCTTTGATGTCCTTCTTCCTCGTTCGACTCTCTCTCAATCGATAAATCTCTCTCTCTCTTTTCTTTTGTTCTTTCTGTTTTGTTTTATTCAAACCCTCCTTCTTTTACCCTAATTAACATATAATCAAGTGTAAAAGAGGACAATAAAACCCCACTAATTAACCCAAAGTTACCCCTTTTATCCCTCAAGAATTAGACTTATTAATATTAACCCTCAATCTTTATAATTAGGGAAAGAATAGTCCAAAACGACCCTTAAAACGTGTAGAGGAATCCTATTCTGCCTGGGATTTGCGCAACCTGTGACGGCCCGTCGTGCCTGCGACGGTCCGTCACACAGGTCGTCGCAGCCTCCCAAAATCTAGGTGAGCTGTGACGGCCCGTCACACCAGTGACGGTCCGTCCTGCACCTCCGTCCTGACGGTCAGAAACTCGTTTCTTGTACCAAATTCTCAAAAGTTGAAGTGTTTTGCGACGGAAACTCACGACGGTTCGTCGTGGATGTGACGGCACATCCTGCAGGTCCGTCACAATTTACAGAGAGTCGATTTTCAGTACCCAATTTCAGAATTCTAAGTATGCTAAAACGATGCACCCTCGACGGGCCGTCGTGCCTGTGACGGTCCGTCGCAGTGCCCGTAGTCTTGGCCAGTTTTTCCAGAATTAAAAATCTGCTGCTCAAAACGACTAAACAGGTCGTTACAATAGATACCAATTTACCCATCGTTCATCCCCGAACGATCAAAAGAAGAAAAACAATGGCGAAAAGGAGTACCTGAATCTGTAAACAGATGTGGACATTTTTCTTGCATATCTGCCTCCTTCTCCCAAGTAGCTTCTTCAACCGGTCGATTCTTCCATTGAACTTTGATGGATGCAATCTCTCTCGACCTCAACTTGCGAACTTCTCTATCTAATATAGCAACCGGTTCCTCTTCATAAGTCAAGTTCTCATCCAACAAAGCTGAATCCCAACGGATGATGTAGTTTCCATCTCCATGGTATCTTTTCAACATGGACACATGAAATACCGGATGCACTCCGGACAGCCCTGGGGGCAAGGCTAATTCATAAGCCACCTCCCCTATTCTCTTAAGCACTTCAAATGGTCCAATGTACCTTGGACTTAACTTACCCCTTTTTCCGAACCGCATCACCCCTTTCATGGGTGAAACCTTCAACAAGACTTGTTCACCTTCCATGAACTCCAAGTCTCTAACCTTCCGGTCTGCATACTCCTTTTGTCTACTTTGCGCCGCCAGAAGCTTTTCTTGAATAGCTTTCACCTTCTCCAGAGAACCTCTCAACAGATCAGTCCCCCAAGGTCTAACTTCAAAGGCATCAAACCAACCAATGGGAGATCTACACCTCCTCCCATACAATGCTTCAAATGGAGCCATGTCAATACTGGAGTGATAGCTATTATTGTATGAAAACTCTGCCAAAGGTAAGAAGCTATCCCAATGGCCACCAAACTCTATCACATATGCACGAAGCATATCCTCCAACACTTGAATCGTTCGCTCAGACTGACCATCGGTCTGAGGGTGAAATGCAGTGCTAAGGTCCAACCTAGTACCTAATTCAGCATGTAATGTCCTCTAAAACTTAGAAGTAAACTGCGTACCTCTATCTGATATGATGGAGAGTGGAACTCCATGCAACCGAACGATCTCTGAGATGTAGATCTTGGCTAACTTCTCTGCATTGTAGGTCACCTTGACAGGAATGAAGTGAGCAGACTTAGTTAACCTATCAACAATCACCCAAATGGAGTCATACTTACCCAAGGTCTTTGGAAGACCAACCACAAAGTCCATTGCGATTCTCTCCCACTTCCATTCAGGAATGGGCATTCTCTGAAGTGTTCCTCCGGGCCTTTGGTGTTTCATACTTTACTTGTTGACAATTTGTACATTTGGCAACAAACTCAACAATATCTCGCTTCATTCTACTCCACCAGAAGTGTTGCTTTAGGTCGCGATACATCTTGGTTGCACCAGGATGTATAGAATATCCGGAACTATGAGCTTCTGTAAGAATAGTGGTGATCAAATCATCGATGCGGGGTACACATACCCTTCCCTTAATCCTCAAAACACCTTCCTCATCAATTATTGCTTCCTTAGCCTCTCCTCGCAACACTTTATCTCGAATCCGGATCAATTTCTCATCATCAAACTGCTTTCCCTTAATCTTGTCAAGGAAAGAAGATCTTGCCTCTACACAAGCCAACAATCCTCCCTTCTCATTTATTTCTAACCTCATAAGGTCGTTAGCCAATGGGCGTCTAGAAACTTGCAAATGAGCTAGACTTCCCATGCTTCCGGCCTTTCTACTCAAGGCATCTGCCACAACATTCGCCTTCCCCGGATGATACAAGATAGTGATATCGTAGTCCTTCAGTAGTTCCATCCATCTCCTTTGTCTTAAGTTCAAATCTTTCTGAGTAAAGACATACTGTAAACTACGATGATCCGTGTAGATTTCGCACTTAACCCCATACAAATAGTGTCTCCATTGCTTTAGTGCAAATACTACCGCGGCCAACTCCAAATCATGGGTCGGATAGTTACGTTCATGCACCTTTAATTGCCTCGAAGCATAAGCAATCACATTCTTCTCTTGCATTAGCACTGCACCCAACCCAGAATAGGATGCATCACAATAAACAATGAAGTTTTTACCCTCTACTGGCAAGGTAAGGATAGGCGCGGTAGTCAACAAAGTCTTAAGCTTCTGAAAGCTTTCTTCACATTCATCTGACCATACAAATGGAACATTCTGCTTCGTCAAGTTCGTCAATTGGGAAGCAATAGAAGAGAATCCCTTGACGAATCGGCGGTAGTAGCTAGCTAGCCCCACAAAACTCCTTATCTCTGACACATTAGTAGGTCTTACCCAATTTTTCACCGTCTCAATCTTGGATGGATCAACCATCACTCCATCCTTAGAAACCACGTGCCCCAAGAAGGACACTGAATTTAGCCAAAACTCACACTTGGAGAATTTCGCATAAAGCTTTTTCTTTCTCAACAACTCTAACACCATTCTCAAATGTTCCTCATGTTCCTTCTTGCTCTTGGAGTATATCAGTATATCATCAATAAACACGATCACAAAGAGGTCCAAATATGGCTTGAAAATCCCGTTCATCAAGCTCATGAAGGCAGCAGGGGCATTTGTAAGACCAAAAGACATTACCACAAATTCGTAATGTCCATACCTAGTTCGGAAAGCCGTCTTTGGCACATCCGTTGCTCGTATTTTCAATTGGTGATAACCGGACCTCAAGTCAATTTTAGAGAAGACACAAGCACCTTGTAACTGATCGAACAAGTCATCAATGCGAGGAATGGGGTACTTGTTCTTAATAGTTACCTTGTTCAGTTGTCTGTAGTCTATGCACATCCGAAAACTCCCATCCTTGTTCTTCACAAACAAAACCGGAGCACCCCAAGGAGATGCACTTGGTCTAATGAAGCCTTTGCTCAACAACTCTTGATGTTATGCCTTTAACTCTCTTAACTCCGCGGGAGCCATTCTATAAGGGGGTATAGAAATGGGGCGAGTACCCGGTTCAAGATCGATACAGAAGTCAATATCCCTATCCGGTGGCATACCAGGAAGATCTGCAGGGAACACATCCAAAAACTCACGGACTACCGAAATTGACTCAATCGAAGGTACTTGGGTAGTGTCATCCTTAAGATGTGCCAAGAAAGCTAGACAACCCTTACTAACCATCTTCTGAGCACGAATAAAGGAGATAATACGCACCGGACTGGAAGTGTAGTCGCCCTCCCACACTAACGGATCTGCCCCAGGCTTGGCTAACGTCACCGTTTTAGCATTACAATCCAAAATCGCAAAGTTTGGAGAAAGCCAAGTCATACCCAGAATTACGTCAAAGTCACCCATTTCTAAAATGACCAAATCTACATAAGTGTTGCTCCCCACAAAATTCACCAAACAAGACCTATATACCCTTTCAACTATCACCGACTCACCCACCGGGGTCGAAACACGAATAGGTATGTCAAGTAATTCACAATGTAATTTTAGACCATTAGCAAATGAGGAAGATACATAAGAAAATGTGGATCCAGGATCAAACAATACGGAAGCCATGCAATCACAAATCAAAAGGTTACCTGTGATAACAGCATCAGACGCCTCCGCTTCAGATCTCCCAGGGAAAGCGTAGCAATGGGCCCTATTGTTTGTCTGTCCGTTGCCCCTACCATGTTGTGTAGTAGTGGCTCTGTTTTGCCCATCACCTCTGCCGTTTTGGTGACCACCATTACCTCGACCACCACGTCCTCCAGAAAAGCGGCCTCTACCATGACCACCTCTACCTCTAGCTATTGGGGGTCTGTAACTCTGTTTTGGACAATTCCTCCTAATATGTCCAATCTCCCCACATCCATAGCACTCTCTGGAGTCAGGCATAGGTCTCTCGGAGTAGTGTTGACCGTTCTGAGGTGGACCCCCAACTACAGTCTGTAGTGAAGACTGAATTGGTCGAACTGAGTGACCTCCGGAGCTCTGTCCTCTAGAGTAAGAACCATTAAACTCACCTCCCCTTCGAAACCTTTTTGATGTCGATGTCGTGGTGAAGTCATCTGGTTTCACTCCTTCCACCTCTATCACAAAGTCTACCACCTCTTGGAAGGATGTTGCCGTTGCCGCTATCTGTAATGCTGAAATCCGCAATTCTGACCTCAACCCCTTCACAAAACGGCGGATCCGTTCTTGTGGACTGAAACAGAGTTGGGTGGCATATCTGGATAGTGCGCGAAACTTAGCCTCGTATGCATTAACCGTCATTCTACCTTGCTCTAGACTCAAGAACTCATCCCTCTTCCTATCCCTCAAAGTCCGGGGAATATACTTTTCCATGAACAAACTAGAGAATGATTCCCAAGTCATAGGTGGTGCCTCTGTTGGTTGACACTCAACATGTGAACGCCACCACATTTTGGCGTTCCCTTGAAACTGATAGCTCACGAACTCGACACCAAACCTCTCTACTATCCCCATCTTGTGTAGTAGCTCATGACAGTCAACCAGAAAATCGTAGGCATCCTCTGATTCTGCACCCTTAAAGACTGGAGGTTTCAATTTCAAGAACTTACTGAAAAGTTCATGTTGATCGTTTGTCATTATATGCCCAGTAGTCAGACGTGGAAATGTGCCTATCTCCAATGTTGCATCCATGCGGGGAGCCATAGTAGCCGCATGTCGTATCTCTGAAGCCGGGGGTGTTGGTGCAGAAACCACTGGAGGTGCCTGACCCTGATCAGATAATCCGCTAAGATAAGCAAGTACTTGGTTGATCATCTCTGGGGTAGGTTGGGGTGGCAATCCCTCATGTTGCACTTGTTCATTCTCCCCTTCCTCACCCTCTCTTATCACATCCTCGGTCGGTGGAGGAGTCACCGCCCTAGTATCAGATAGGCTAGGGGCTCGTCCTCTCCCTCTAGAGGACGTCCTCCCACGACCTCTTCCACGGCCTCTTGCCGCTGTTCTTCCTCGAGCCACAGCCCCAGTGGCTGGCTCAGTCGTTTCCTGTCTTTCCGTTGTTGCTGCTGGTGCGTTCGTTGCTCTAGTTCTAACCATCTGCGAAATAGAGTGAAGATGGTCAGATACCAATTTGTATCACCTAGATACCAATTGGACTCAAGTAGTAGCACGAAAGAAAGAATGAAAGAATGGAATTTTCCTAAAGTCTTATAGCCTCTCAAAGAAAAGCAAAGGCGTCCCCCTACCGTTCCTTAAGACTCTACTAGACTCGTTCTTGTGTGATGAGACCAACGAACCTAATGCTCTGACACCAAGTTTGTCACGACCCAAATCGGGGACGCGACTGGCACCCACATTTACCCTCCTATGTGAGCGAACCAACCAATCTAACATTTAACATTTTAATACAATATCAACAAAAGAAATGCGGAAGACTTAAACTCATTAATAAAACAACTCAAAACTATTATTATTATCCCCAAAATCTGGAAGTCATCATCACAAGATCATCTATCCTCAAATTACTAAACTAAAATGTCTAAGAACAAAAATAACCAAAGAGCTAGTCCATGCCGGAAGTTCAAGGCATCAAGACTTGAAGAAGAAGATCCAGTCCAAGCTAGACGCATTAGCTCACCCTGAATTTTCCGAAGGTAGTGAAGACCGGCTCGAATTACTGTTGTGTTGAAGTTGACGGAACGTTTGCTGCATTACACAAATACAAAGAAGAAAACATAAAAGTAGGGGGTCAGTACAATCACAAGTACTGAGTAGATATCATCGGCCAACTCAAAATAGAAATAATATATATCAAGTAATATTATAAATCAACTATAAGCTCAACATGTAGCAACAACAAGTATTATAGTCGTCAATAAATACTATCAAGTTCATCCATGAGGACTCAAGCCTCAATACCACACTCATTTGGGAAATAAGTTCATTATGTTGAGTATATTATCATCTTTCACGATTCATTATCTTTCTTCCTCTTGTGTCGGTACGTGACACTCCGATCCCCTACCACTATGTGTCGGTACGTGACACTCCGATCCCCTAATTCTACGTGTCGGTTCGTGACACCCGATCCCCTATATGTGTCGGTACGTGACACTCCGATCCCCTATATGTGTCGGAACGTGACACTCCGATCCCCTATATGTGTCGGTACGTGACACTCCGATCCCCTATATCTACGTGTCGGTTCGTGACACCCGTCCCACTAATACTATGTGTCGGAACGTGACACTCCGATCCACTAATACTATGTGTCGGAACGTGACACTCCGATCCACTAACATCATTCTATCCATTCATCAAGCCTTCTCTATACCAAGGCATCATCAATCCCCTTACTTTAATTCATCAAGCCTTCTTTTATACCAAGGCATCATCATTAATATCATAGATTAAAGTTTCTTTCAAGATTTGGGATTCAATAGCTTCATCATGCTTTGTTTTATCAAAATCACATAATCATAATCATGCAAGCATACAATTTAAGCATATAGTAGGGTTTATAATACTATCAACACATATCATTCACTATTAAGAGTTTACTACAAGTAGCATGAAAACCATAACCTACCTCCACCGAAGACTAGTGATCAAGCAAGAATCTCCAAAGCTTTGATGTCCTTCTTCCTCGTTCGACTCTTTCTCAATCGATCAATCTCTCTCTCTCTTTTCTTTTGTTCTTTCTGTTTTGTTTTATTCAAACCCTCCTTCTTTTACCCTAATTAACATATAATCAAGTGTAAAAGAGGACAATAAAACCCCACTAATTAACCCAAAGTTACCCCTTTTATCCCTCAAGAATTAGACTTATTAATATTAACCCTCAATCTTTATAATTAAGAAAAGAATAGTCCAAAACGACCCTTAAAACGTGTAGAGGAATCCTATTCTGCCTGGGATTTGCGCAACCTGTGACGGCCCGTCGTGCCTGCGACGGTCCGTCACACAGGTCGTCGCAGCCTCCCAAAATCTAGGTGAGCTGTGACGGACCGTCCTGCACCTCCGTCCTGACGGTCAGAAACTCGTTTCTTGTACCAAATTCTCAAAAGTTGAAGTGTTTTGCAACGGAAACTCACGACGGTTCGTCGTGGATGTGACGGCACGTCCTGCAGGTCCGTCACAATTTACAGAGAGTCGATTTTTCAGTACCCAATTTCAGAATTCTAAGTATGCTGAAACGATGCACCCTCGACGGGCCGTCGTGCCTGTGACGGTCCGTCGCAGTGCCCGTAGTCTTGGCCAGTTTTTCCAGAATTAAAAATCTGCTGCTCAAAACGACTAAACAGGTCGTTACACTTAGGCATAAATCAACCCCAGTAGCTAGCTCATTCATGAGGGGAGGATTTTCTAAGTCCATATAAGCAGAATGACAGTCTACTTCCTAACCAATTTCACTATATTAAAAATAATCATTAACAACAATTCATTCTTAATTGCTGCTAAATATATATTTTTAACGGCAATTGACACTCTTTGAATATGTTCCTAAAGTCTTGAACGACATTGGTTCTAATGACACTTAACTAATGCCGATAAAGACTTTAGAACTCTTTATTACTGGCAATGCTAAAAACTGTTTTTGCTTTCTAATGTGTGGGACTATATGAGTCCGGAGCCTAAAGGGTATAAAATTTTAACAAAAATTCTAAAACGGTATATAAATTTTCATTTTAACCAAGACGGCAAAATCGCTGTTGCTCCTCGAGAAAAGCAAAATCACTTCTTTTGCAGCGATTTGTTAATTTTAAATATTTTTTAAAAAAAATTCTTTTTAAAGAACTCTTCAATGGCAGCAATTTCCAATATAAAATTTTTTAAAATCTTTTTTTAATAAATCACTGCCTAGACAGTGATTTAACTTAAATTATTAATTAAAAAATTAAAGCAGGCAGCGATTTATATCAATTTTTGTAAAAAAATCTAGAAAGTAGATTAACTTAGATTTTTTTTTTGATTAACTTAGATTGTGTACCAAGTTAATAGATAAGGACGAAAATAATCCTATTCATTCTATCCTACTACTTAGAAATAATTATCTTATTATATTTATATTTCGATAATTTTTACGTATTAAATTTAATCTTGATCTAATTAGATTAGAGTTAAATAATTTTTTAAATTTTTTTTTTTAGTAAATCGCTGCTACTGCAGCGATTTCTCTCTTTTGATTTTTTAAAAATACTTTTCAGTAATCACTGCAATAGCAGTGAGTTAACATTTTGTAATTTTTTTAAAAAAAATTAGGGGAAACCTTCACCCTGGATTTAATTAGGTTCATGAAGTCTTTAATAATGCGTCATTACCACATCTACAATATCGACCTTCATCCACATATGCCATTTCTTGTTGTGGCCGTATTTTTTACACTGGGAACAAGTAATTTTCACCCCTTGTTTGGACATCTTTTCATACTTCTTTCTTGGTTCATCTTTACTCTTTCTTCTATTTCTTGGAGGTCTACCAGGCATTTGTTTAGGCTCTGGAGGCTCAATCCTTGAATTGTTAATTTCAGGCCACATTTTCATATTTGAAATTGGCTGAATGAAATGACTATAAGCCTTTAAGAAGGTATCCTTCCTATACAAATGCTCCACAAGTGGTTCAGATTCCATTCCTATGTGTTACAATGCAGAAATAACATGTTGGCATGGAATGCCTCTCAACTGCGATGTTCTACAGCTACAAACTCTATTAGTCAAGTTAATTGTATTCCTATACTGCCCTTATCCAACCTTAAACCCAACATCAGCATTCCAAAGCACCTTGCATGCCCTAGACTTTTCCTTATTCTCCTCTAACATAAGTCTAGCCATAGGTGCAATATCACATATCCAAAAAATCATCAAACTTAACCATATCCACAGTTCTAGTCATTAATTTTCTCCTAATTTCCTCCAACATGGTTATTATAGATTTGTGTCTACAAGATAATATCCACGAGGTAAAGGTTTCATACATGTTATTTTTAATTGCATCACATTTGGAGTGCTCTTGAAAGAAAGCTCTAACACATGACACTCTTGGATGATGTAATAGATCTTCATTAACGTTTACATTACAAAGTTTGCTCATTTTGTAAATCTCCTCATTGTACTTCACTTTAAAAGTTGCCTTCGAACATCTCCAAAAAAAAATTCTCCTTTCCTTTCCCTTCCATATTTTACTCCAGTTAGACCAGATGTGTCTAGCACACATGCTAACTTATGCATTTGGCAGCAGTTCATCAACAGCTCCTTGAAGACCTACAAATACAATCAAATACAATTCAAGAAAGAAAACATATTTCACAAATCTACAATTATTAAAATAATAGACAATTAATTACCTTCTGCATATCTGACATTACAGTAAGACCTTGTCCAGTACCCAACTGCAAGTCATCTTTCAAGTAGTTGATAAAGAAGCTCCAACTGTGTTTAGTCTTCTTGTCCACAACTTCCCAAGCTAATGGAAACATCTGATTGTTTCCATTCCTGCCAACTGCTACAAGAAGTTCACCCTTACAAGCTCCCTTTAGAAAACATCCATCAAATCCTATCATTCTTCTACATCCTTCCTTCCACCCCTTCTTCAATGCATCCAAGCATACATAGAAGTACACAAACAATTTTTTTCCTGGCACAGTTTCCCTATCCATTCTTACCTAAACGGAACTATCAGGATTGATTTGCTTTATAACTTCAGCATAATCACATAACCTTGCAAATTCCATATTTCAGTCACCCATGTTTTCTCTAAGAATCATCATTTTTGCCTTGTAACAAATTGTTCTACCCACATGTTGTCCTAGCTCCTCCCTGCACAATTCTTGTATTTCTCAAATCCTCAAAGATGGTTGTTTAGTTATTTCATCCTTGAATATGTTTGATAGGAACTTAGTTGTACACATTTTGTTCTTATTAGATGGTAAACATTTGTGTATAGGATGGTAATTCTTAATCATAAAGTTATCAGAATCCTTATCAATAGCACCATAGCATAATCATTTGCATTTTTCTTGGAATTTACATTTAGCTCTCACTCTATGAGCTTCATTAGACTTTAACTTAATCTAATAATTTTTTTCAACAACATATTTAGCTAGAGCATTTCTAAATTCCTTAGCATTCTCAAAAATTATTTCAAGTTCAAAAATAGCAACACTACATTCATCATCATACCTGACCTTTTTGCTCTTTCTTCTGCCTGGTAGATCAACACCTCCAACAGCTTATGCATAGGATATCAGCGTTATCATCACTGTCACATTTTGAGCTATCAATGTACTTCTCATCCCCTCCCAATCTGCCAACATATTTATCCTTCTTATTTACTCCAATATCTTCAAAGCCTCTATCTACACCTGCCTCACCTATTGACACTTCTTCAGTTACTGTTTTTGTCTTCTTATCTTTTTTCTTCCTAAGATTATGATTTATTTTGTTTCTCCTTTCAACCCTAAGGGATCTCAGTTCTTCATCAACATCTGAATCATCTTCATCTGGAATATCATGTACATCTGAATCACTACTAAGAAGATCTGATTCAGCTTCCTTATGATTTGTATCACCTCCATTCAAATTTGAATCATTATCGACACTCCCCTCAGCATTAATACGCACAGATTCATCAACAGTGTCAGACTATGGTAAAAGAGAATAGGGAGCAGGTAATTCTTCTTCTAATTTATCAACTTCATGGACCACATACACATGAAACTCATCACCATCTACCAAGTCCTTCACAAATTCTAACAATTAAGTATCAGAAGTAACTTGAACTAATTCATCACCATCTTCACAGTAAAATGCCTTAACATTTGTGTACCCAAGTTCTTTAGTGTAAGAAAGAAACTCGACAAGACTAAAATAGTCTTTATCTACGACGACACCATATACATCTACTTCTCATTGGTTAGTACGCTTAGGGTTTGAAACAACACCCCCCCCCCAATGATGAAAACATGTTAAAATAAAATTGTCCATATCCTAACAAGGATACCCACCCCCAACAAAAGGAAATACTCAAAAAGCCCCTTACGCTAAGACCAAAACCTAGATTAAAAATGAAATAAAGTAGAATCAACAACAAAATACATTTTCTACAACGAAAAAACAGAGGTAAAAAATAAAATGGTGACAGCGAAATACCTCGTCAACTTCACGTCATACAACTTGATACCTCGTAAACACAACCTTAAACCTGTAAATGTTGACACAAAATAGAACAATGGTTATTACTAACAATAAATTGAAGGGGAAAAATGCAATACATGCGAAGGAAGAGTCATTGACCTAGGGTTTTCATCGGAGAAGAAGGAGAAACAGAGAAACGTACGAAGGAAGTTGAAAGAACTTTGTGGAAAGATGAATCGATTTTCCTTTTTCTTTTATCTGATTTAATTTGTCTAATAATTTGGAAAAAAAATTGCGTGTGAATAAGTTTAACAGTTGGCATAATATAATTGGTAACTTAATTCACGTAGAACGGGTTGTGTTGCATACGCCTATGATCTAAAGATGCTAGTGATAAAAATGTTTAAGTGACACATAGGGACCCTATGTTAGATGTTTAAAATGAAAATCCACCAGTTAGGTGTCTAAGTGAAAGTTTGTGTCAAGTTTAAGGGGCCACCAATGACTTTTGCCTAATAGGAAAAATACAATATGACATTCTAGATTCCACTCCCAATGATCTAAATGAATTATTATGGGATGAAAATATTTTCTTATATTTACAAATATTTCAGATTAGTATAAATCAATAATTAAGTTTTGATTATTGTTAGTAAAATTATTATTGTTATTGAAAAAAATATTGTATGTGATTCTTTTTTATTAAGTATGTCTTAAACTTCTAAAATAATAAATAATTTGAATACCTATATTTTTAAAAATCATAACAAATAATTTTAAATGGTGGGAGTATAATTACCCTAAAATGAGAAAACATTTTCCTTTTTACCAATCTCCCCTAAAATTAGAAAAAATAATTTTAGAAGATCTCATAATGAAAATATGTATGTCTCCAGGTAATAAAAATCAATGAATAATATGGGTGGGTTTACCCATTTTTATCCTCTTTCTTTTTTTGGTTGAAAAGAGAATATTATTCATAATATACATCTAGCAATTGGGTGCCTTGCTACATTATCATGATATTCATACTATCCAATACTATATGCGGCATTTATACCCAACAAAAAGAGCTCTATTTCAGGGGTAGTTCGACAGTGTTAGCTATAAAAAAAAAGATATGTGTCTTAGGTTTCCAAATTTAAGGGGCCTCAATTTTTTTTATAATAAAAGGTTGTAAATTATTATTTTTTAACAAATATTGAAACTATTTGTAGAAAAAGTAAACATTTCATGAAAAATGGAGGGATTATTTGAAGAAATTTGACATATTTTTCTATATCTTATGAAAAATAATTTAAAATGAGAATTGTTATATTATGAGGTGAATATTAGAAGAATTAAATTACATAAAAGTTATTAACAGTTTAAGTTTAAGGCCCCGTTTGATTTTTGCTTTAGATCACTAATACGCTTGAGCCGCTCCCGCTCTATCCCTATATGTAACATCTCACAATTTTATTTTTAGAATCTGAATCGGTCATTGTAAGTGTATCAATTTGGATTGGATGATATATTACTTGTTCATATATATATATATATATATATATATATATATATATATATATATATATATATATATATATATATACTCACCAACTAGGAGTTGCAAATGAGCGAATTGAGTCGAATATGAGTCAATCAAAAAACGAGTTAAATAAAAATGAGTAAGTTACCCGACTAGACTCATATTTTAAATGGGTAAAACGAGTTTACTCAATTAATAATATGGGAAGCCATATTACCCATATTATATTAGAGATCTTGTTAAAAATAAAACAAAAAAAAAATATCACTTAACTCCCCCACCTCCCAAAAAAAATCATTAAATTTTTTAAAAAAATTACCACACCCGCTACCCCTTGCCAGCCCCCCCCCCCCCAACCCCATTCCCAAAAAAAATTGACAAAATTTTTAATATTTTTTGAAAAAAAAATTATCACCCACCCTACCCCATTACCCCCTATGAGTCCCCCCACACCCATGCACTCCCCATCCCTACCACCCCTATCCCAAATTAAATGTAAAAAAAAGTTTCATATTTTTTATAGTTTTTTTTAAAAAAAAATAAACTCTCTTACTATCCAACCTTTTATCACTTATTTTTTGTTTGTTTTTATCCATTTTATCCATTTAAATATGAGTATTATTCGTTTTTTACGCATATCAAATGAGTTGGATATGCAATTCATTTAACATGGATAATATGAATGAATATTCATATTATTTACCCATTTTACCATCCCTAGCACCAACGTATGATTATGATGACATTATCCATAGCCTGCCTATTTTTAAGGAAACTGGCTTGGCAAGATCCTATGAGTTTACCTGTTAGCTATGATCTTTGTAATTATTTTGTAAGTAGTGTTGCAAAGACTTATGGATCTAAAATTCTCAAGGCTTGATGCATTTTGGGATTAAGCACACATTTGTGGTATTTATACTTTGGGTCAATACATTGCTTAATCCAAGGCTTTTTAAACATAACTCTTTGACCTAAGTCATCTACAGCCACTTAAAGTTGTCCTCATATTTCACTTAAACACATTAACTAAGGAATGTACCTATTGAACACTTAAACCTTAAAAAATTTATACTTATTTGACACAAACTGAAAATCAATTGAAAAATAAAAACTCGTGTATCTCAAACGTGAATTCATATTAATTTCACCAATAATATGATGATAAGTGACATTACATTTAATTTTTTTAAAACCTCTATATAATTAATTCATAAAGCATTTTAAAAAATTAAAAAAAAAATCTATTTTTACTTTCCTCCTCCTTCTTCAGAAATACCCATTTCTAATTTTCCATGGAGCTGGTGTCGCTCCATCTCTTTCTTCTCTTCCATTGGTATCAATACTACAATGACACACCATTGTTGTCTATTCAAGCTAATTATGCATTCTCTTTCATTTCGATAGCATTAAAATTTTTCACTCATTGTCTCTATCTTTTATACATTAGAAATTATTTATTAGAATTGAAAAAAATTTAAGAGACTTTTGCCCAAAAAAATCTAATTCATATTGTTTTCATCATTGTAAATGAAACTTCTTCGAGATATTTGAGACGAAAATCGATATAAGAAAAAAGAGAAAAACAGGAAAGAACGATGAGGGTGAGAGAAAGAGAGGTGGAGGGAGTGTGGTGTGCGTGCCTGTGTAAAAAAAGAGTTAAAAATGGTGAAAGAATAATATGATAGAAAGAGGGAAGAAGACAACTGTCCTTCTTCTTTTTTGTTAATTAATTTTTTTTTAAAGTTAACTTAGGGGTATAAATTAAGAAAAAAAAAAGAAAAATATTATTTTTAATAAATTAGCGCGCTGAAGAAAAGTGAATTACATGTTTTTTGCCATGTCAGCATTTTGTGTCTAATAGGAATGACTTTTGAACAAATAAAGTGTTCAATTGGCACAAGGATTAGTTGAGGTGTGTAAATGAATTATGCGGACAACTTTGAGTGGCTGCAGATGACTTAAGCCTAACTCTTTATTGTTTATCCAACTATATTATTAAAAATAAGTTAGAGTAGAATATTTTACTCATTTTTACTTGACTCATTTTTTATTTGACTCGTTCATTTGTCACCCATTGTATATATTATCACAAATTAAAGGCATTTGTTGAGGAGAAAGACACTCTTATAACAACAAAATTCTTAAGAAAATAAAGGGCTTCAAGTGAACAAACCTCACCTGAATAGTTATTTTGATTTGTTAAACGTAGTAAAAACATACAAACAAAATCTCTTATAAATCGAAGTAGCTATTGAGGAAAATACATTCCCCATATAAAGGCGGAATTGATTCATCTATTTCTCTAACGGAGTTGGTTCCTGGAGTTAGAATCTCAACCTTTATTTCACCAATACAAAGCAATTTATAATTTTTTTTTCGTAACGATATCAAGTCCTAGATATATTTCACGACAATTAATTAAAGAGGGTAATGCGAGAGGTTTGGTCTCCCCTGTACTTACATTGAGTAAGTAAATGATTTGAGAGCTATAAAAACAAATAAGGCCATTGCAATGATTCGACTATCGAGTATATAATGATACCTGATCTTGATGTGTCTGAAGGCACGAGTTGTAAAGAAAATCTTTGTAGTTTGCATTTTATTAGGTGAACATGAAGAGGATATTAAAGTGTTTCAAGCTTTAGAAACACATCTGAATCGCATGAGAGACTTGGCAGGCATCTATGAGAGTATTTCGAATACTATATCATCTCCACATTCAACTATGGAACTAATTTTTTTTTTAGATTCGTTCCATGTTTGTTTGTTTGCGGCTGTGAAGTCTATAGAGTAAACAAGAAGAAATAAACCTAAAATTAGTTATACTTGCATTAATTATATGCAAATTTTAGAATATTTTTTTTTAAAGAAAAAGAAGGGAACATTCAAATATAGTCACTAAAAAATAGCCTAATAACTCTCCATAGCTATAGTGTGATAATTACAATTCGTAGCTACATGTTATCAGGAGGAGAGAGGTGAGCGAGACTGGGAGATAGAGGAGAGAGGCGAGAGAGGGGGCAAAAAGTGAGAGAGAGGTGAATTGTATATGTATATTGGTTAGATAATTGTATATTATACATATGTATTTGTATTAAAAGCAAGTGAGATTGGGAGAGAGAGGAGAGAGGTTAGCGAAATTGGGACGGGAAGGAGAGAGACAAGCTACATTAGGAGAGAAGCAAGCGAGAGAGGGCAAAGAGTGGGAGGTGAATTGTATATGTATATTGGTTATATAATTGTATATTATACATATGCATTTGTATTAATGGCAAGCGAGCGTGGGATAGAGAGGAGAGAGGCAAGCGATATTGGGGAAGGGAGGAGAGAGGCCAGCGAGAGAGGGCAGAGAGTGGGTATATGTATATTGATTAGAAAATTGTACGTTATACATATGTATTTTTATTTTTCGGCGAATTATATATATACAAATGTGGCTAATTATACAAACTCGAAGTCAGCCCACAAAATTAATGTATAATGTTAGTCGTGAGTGGTAATTATAGCAAACTATAGCTATGATGAGTAATTAAATAGTATAAATCTGCTTAGCCGCATAGTTTTCCCTTTAAAAAAGCCTGCAAGGCGTTGACAACCTTGAGTCATGCAAGGCTCATGGCGGCTAATCCTTACAAACCTAAAAGTTGTTGTGCCTTGTAAGGATCATGGGTTTCTACGCTTCATTTTTGAAACCCTGATTTAGATGTTGTTACAAATTGTTGTCCTTTTGGTTTCATAATTAATCGAGTTGCCCTTATAGAGTTTTCGAAAAATTTTGTTGCCTTTGTAGTTCGGACTCTATTAGTTAATCTCTTGTTATATCCCAACCATTTTAGTTTTTTTTTATGATCTGAGTGCATATGTATCATTAAAAACGAGGACTTATAGAAAGAAATCACCTAACCAATACTTTCTTAAAATTCATTTGAAGTTTTGACTTCAAATGAATAAATGCATTTTTGAATAGTAAAGTTGTGTAATAGGTCATCATAATAGTTTAAACGTATAATTGACTTTTTGAAACAAGTTTAAGGGGAAATCTATGAACATTTTGCATCCGCGAGTCATCCGAGATTGCGTACAGATTAATATATCACTGTATTATACAATTAAAGTTTTACCAATTTTTTTTATATATATTGTGACTTTGAACAACAAAATTCCCAAAATTAGTGATGAAGTCTCAAATAGCATTACAATGTCATATGGTGAATACTGAACAAGCGAGGGTGAAATAATTTTAAGTTTTTCTTCTCTGAAGTCGAAGTATCCGAGATATAGTATCCCATCGAGGAGAATTTGTATATGCTTTCCCAAATTTATATATATTTATCATATTGATACATTTGATTTGTATAAGTTTTGAAAATTTTCTAGATGTATAAATACACAATTTGTATGTACTTATCATGTTTGTATATTGACAAACGAATTATATAAATGAACTTACCCTATTTGTATATTGACAAGTGAATTATACAAACAAAAATACTCATAGAAAACGAAATTATAGCTATGGAGAATAATCAGGAAAACCGTAGCTAATGAAGCTTATTAAGTTTAATCTATTTAGTATTTATGAACCTTATTAAAGTAAACCTTACGAACTAGTGACAAGTTTTAAAGTCGTGTAAACATAGCGCATTACATATGAAATTTTCACTCTGTATCTCGGAGATATATTTTTTCTTGAGCAGCCTTTCATTGATTTATGGGTCAAAGTGTACATGATCGGGTTGGTCTGAATTTTTCAAATATCAAATCAAATCATTTGTGCCGAATTTTTAAATTTATAAACCAAACCAAACCAAACCAATAAAACTAGGGTTTTCAATCTCGGGTTTCTTTTTTGGGTTATGAGGTTTTTTGGATTATTTCGGATTTTCTCATTTACTTGTATTTCAAATATTTCTTTAGTCCTACCAAACTACAACTATCAAGGGTGTTTCTAAAAAAAAATGATTTGATTAATGACACTAAAATATCCAACAAAAATCATAATAATAAAACCGCGTAAAATAAATACTAAATGATCATAATTTAAAAATATCAAATCATGCTAAAACAAGTTAAATAAGTATTAGTTACATGACTAAATATTAAAGGAAATTAAAATTAGATTATGTACTTTGTCTAACCAATGTAAACTAAAGAACAAATATTCAATATTATTGTCATTCTCAGTATTAAATTGATTTTCTTTTTGTATTAGTATTAATTTGATTTTGATTTGAGTTTTTTATAATTACAAACATTTTTGGACTATAATCTTTATTGGATTATTTAGAATTATAAATTTCAAACTTGAAATAATATATTAATAGATAAAAACTATGAAAAGGTACAAGAAATATTTAAAAATTATATCAAAGTAAATATATTTATGTATAAAATAAAATTTTAAAATTATAAATATAACGTCGGGTTGGTTTGATCTCAGGTTGATTTTTTTTAGTTAAATCAAAATCAACTCAAATTTAGTCAGATTTTTTTTTTTTTACCAAATCAAGTCAAACCAAACACTAAAAAAAAAAATTTTATTTGATTTAATTTACGATTTGATTCAATTTTTTATTTGATTTTTCACACCCCTATGTCAAAGCAAGAAAAACTTACAAAATTTTTTATTCAATACAAACCTAGCTATGGTCATAGTTGAACTTGTATCTTAGAATTGTTGAGGATGTCAACTGTCTTAGATAGGCATGTGGTTGACGTGCGACAAGGTTTGAGTGGCCTATACAAAATTTTATATTAAATTTAGTGTTAGCATCAAATTTGATACAATTAACTTTAACACACTGCATCAAATTTTACATCAAAAAAGAATCTTTTTTTTCTTCGTTATTATATTATTATTTCCTATTTCATTTGTATTTTCTTATTTCATAAAATAATTTTTTTCTAAAACAATCATCATATATGATTCATATTATTTCCTTTTATAATCGTTTATATAAACTTATTTTGTACTATAATTGTTTAAATAATATAAATTATTGGCAAATATTATACAATATACATAATAATGTATAATACAAAAAAAAGTAAAATCATTAATGAAATACAATTAAATAAACATTACATAATTGGAAAAAAAATTATTTTAAATTCTACATAAATATCCATCTTTCAAGATCACTATGGTGCTCTCATAAATGCTTTATTAATACATTACGTAGTTCAAAATGAGCTTATTTGTCCTTTATTTTTTTATATCGAGCGAGAAATTGTTGATTTTGATAATTTTTATCTATTGTCATTTCTATGGTCGGTGTTGGACCTTTCGATGCATCTTTAATTGATGCATTAAGATCACGTTCATCCTCAATTATCATGTTGTGCATTATAATATATGAAGTTAATATATCATGTAACAGTTCTTTTCTTCAAAACGTGATGGTCCTGCGATAAATGATAATTGCAAAACGAGATTGCAAAAACTCCAATTGCATGTTCAACATCTTTTTGACATGATTCTCGTCTCATGGCAAAATATTTTATTTAATAATTTATAGTAGAATTATATAGTTTATAATAGAATTGACATAAATTTAATTTTTTAAATTTACATTAAAAAGTCATATATAAAAAAATCAATTTATAAAAAAACTAATTTTATATCGAAATTAATATTATAAACATATTACATAAAAATAATGAAATATACAAGAGATTTAATTAAAACATACAATTTTTATGATGTTTAATTAAAAGTACGAATAATTAAATAATATTATAATATTCACACACCAAATTTGATGTGGGCTGGAGTTCAAACACCTAATTTTACTCTAAATATATGTTTGGTGTAAAAAATGGTGTTGGGTTGGAGATGGTCTAAGGTGTCAAAAATGAGTACAAATACAGGTAATCGTCAAATCTGTTCAGATTTAAGGATTAGACTTAAGATAATTTGAATTAGGTTCAATTTCAACTCATTCAAGTCTTAACTCATCAATTGAGCCCAATTTAATTTCTAATTTCAACTCCACTCTTTATTTGCAGATATAATGTATGTTCCTATAATGAAGGTATGGATTATTATCTATTTAATATTTTTTTTAGTATTTATCTATCCATTTGTAACTTTTTTAAAATAATAATAATCTAGAGGTTGAAATTCAAATTGTGGTTATAAAAGTTAGGTATCAATATGTTAAAATTATTAAGATTAAGTGTGTCAAATTGGGCAAGTCAAGATCTAAGTCGTTTTTAGCTCATTTGCACCCAAAATAAACTTGAGCGGGTCAGGACCCAACCTAATTTCTATTTCAACTCATTTTAATATCTCCAATTTTCACCCGACCGCTCATTTGACACTCCTAGGCAGAATTATCTTCACCGAGATTTGGCTATTCTGAAAAGTTTTTGTAAGACTGAGTTGTCTGTTTTGTTTTTTTTTTTTTTGCATGAATTTGATACAAAGTTAGAAATCGATTATATGTATGCTCTTGTGATGTTAATTTTGTATGTTTGTATGTCAAAAATATTGTAAGTGTTGAGTGGGATAAGAGGGTTGAGTCATAGGTGTGTGACTATCTTGTGGAGTCCAACCAGAAAAAGTTGATGTCATAATATAACCATACACACCCGAGAGAGACAAGTTTTCCACCAAGTGTGATTTTGCAATACCTCTAAAAATACTTAGGTGTAACTAGAGCCTAATGCTTGTGTATTGATGTTTTGAAGTCCTAAAATGGGTTATAATGAGGTTAGGATGCAGTGATTAAAGTTTCATGAAGTTTGGAGGTCAAACGTCCAAGATGTTTGAAAGGTTTGCCTTGAAATGACCTTGTGTGTCTTAGTATGTTTCGTCGAGTTTTATGTGTTCGTCTTGGATGAAATTGATGTGAGAGGTTCTAAAATCGTATACGGACATATTCGGGTTGGAAATGTATGGGCAAAAGTCCCCAAGGACCAACCAATGGTGTAACGACCCGCTAGGTCGTTTTGAGAACTAGGACTAGTTTGACTCCTTTAGAAAATTTAAAGGGGTATTTTTAAACTATTCGAAACTAAGAATATTTAGTTGATAAAATTTTTAGTGAAGAATTAATCTAGTTAATAGTTAGTGGGTCATATCCATAATTCATTTAATACCTTTTTACTTGACCCATTAATTAATTTAGGTTAGTGGGGTTAGTTTATTTATTTTATTTAATTAACATTAAGAGGGCAGAAAACAAAAGAGGGAGAAACTGATTTTTTTTTTTGGGCAGCGTAGATTACAGAACAAAGAAGAACGAAGTAAAATATTGAAGGTAAAAGTTTTTCCTTAACCGATCTATATTCTGCATAAGCATGCATTAGTGGTAAAAATTGTTGGCGTGAAGAATCTGTTGATATCGTATTGTTGTTGTAACTTGTTATTAAAAGAGATATAACTTTAGTAAAATTATTAGATTGAATTGAATGGATGTTTAGTTATTGAGAATTCCTAATGATTGCCATATATAGGAATATTTTTAAAGTTGAAATTTTTATATACAGTCGTAGTTGCAGGATTTGAAGAAAAGAAAAAAAGAGAAAAAGGAAATTGGCATATTGCAGGTGTATGTGACGTTGGGAAGAAAAAAAAAAGAAAAAGATTGAAAATTGGAAAAGTTGCATGGCTGCAATGTTAGGCAAGGTAGGGGGGGATGCCAATCAGTTGGCAACATACGCCAATGATTGGCAGTGGCTATGATAATTTTAAAAATAAAAAATAAAAAAAAAATGGACAATCTGCAGAATGGTTTGAAGAAAAAAAAGAGAAGGTCACGTGGAGCAGTGGTTCGTCTTGTTGTAAATTAGGGGGGGAGTTGATTCTTATTTTATACATATATAAAATTAAGATATTAATTTGATATATTGAGATAGGTAATTAATTATTTGGTGTATATTATATAATTTAACATTGAATTCAAGGGTATTGGGAGATGTAAAGTTAAGTTCTTGGCTTGAAATTTAGCAAGTATGAAAAATTTGGCATACCAATATATATCAAGATTTGGAGTTTGGTTGAAAATATGAGTGAGTTTTAGCGTCTATGATAGACATATAATAATTTGAATGTCTACAAAAAATTGCTTACTTACGAATATTGCAAAATTGGTAGATTGGGAACGTTCCGAAACATTGCGAAAAGGAAAGGAAAAATCTTAAAAGATTCGTGGCACAAGCTCAGCATCTAAGGTATGTTAAGACTTTTTAGACTTGTTGAAGGACGTTTTCCTAATTAAAGATAAAAAAAATGAAAATAGACAAAGGGGTAAGGGAAAGAAATGGTGGTCTCGTATCAATGGTGTGACGGGCATTGGTACGAGTACCGGTGTTATAAAAAGGAAAATTACTATTATGGAACGTGGATTGAAATTTGAGAATGCCAAAGCATATGGGCATTAGCTGATATATTATTGACTTGAATTCCTTGTGTGATTGTGTTTTATTTATTTCACACGTATAGTTGTGAAAATTGAGGTGGTTATGTATTATGTTCATATTGATTGATTGAGATGCATCATCATCCCCTCTATTGAAATAATATTGTGCACATGCATAGACATAAGACTGAGTATAAGTTGGGCACGTGGAGATCGTCCGTGCTGGGAATGGTGAGATGTTAAGATTGTGATTTGGGCACGTGGAGACCGTCCGTGCGAAAATTATTTGATATTATGATAGTGCGTTGAGATCGTCCGCACAGACACGTGGAGATCGTCCGTGTCGGTATATGGACCTCGCGAGTCCCCCATGGGTCATGAACTCTCGATGTAATTCCGAGGAGTATCATGTATATACGTTGAGTGAGTACTGGGTATTCTGGAAAGATTCATTACATGGTATCATATTGCATTGCATTTCATCACATCATTTATTTTTGATGATTATGTGTTTTGTTTGGTGTTTGGAAAGTATTTGATGTTTGATTACTTTATTGATGAACTTAAATAGTGAGTGTAATATATATATATATATATATATATATATATATATATACTTATATAATTTACGAATTTATTCCTTTTTTTATAAACTCCCGTCACTACTTCTTCGTTGTCGGTCAATGAGACATACTGAGTACATGTGGTTTCGTACTCATACTACACTTGTTGCACTCCTTGTGGTGCAGATTCAATTCCGAGTAGGAGCACATCTCGAGGAGCAGTTTGAGTCCGAGTTTGGAGTGTCTTGGAGTTGTGGTGAGCTGCTTGGCTGTTCCGTGGCCCACACCTCCCTCTATCTTTTACTTATTCTGTTATTCAGTATTCAGACAGGATATCCCTTATGTTAGATTTGTCTTTTTAGTTTCAGACTTGCATCGTATTTTAGAAGCTCTTGTACTTATGACACCAATTCTTGGGTAGTATTTTTTTCAGTTTTCATCATTCGTACTTATAAGGAACTCAGTGTTGGGGATTTGGAAATTTGTTATCTTTTCACTTATTAGTTAGTTAAGTTTGTTAAAATATGTTGGTTGGCTTACCTATTGGTTGGGAACATAGGTGCCATCACGACTCGTGATTTGGGGTCGTGACAAATTTGGTATCAGAGCCCTAGGTTCATCGGTCTCAATAGTACAAGAGCAATGTCTAGTAGAGTCTTGCGGATCGGTATGAAGACGTCCATACCTATCTTCGAGAGGCTATAGGACATTTAGGAAATATTCTGTTCTTTTATTCATTATCGTGCACACTTGACCTTTTAGAAATTCTAATCTTGATATCTCATTCTCTCTCAGATGGCGAGGAATCGTACATCGGCAAGTGGTGGTCAGGATCCTATTCCTGCGCCTGCTTCTGGGAACACTGTCCGAGGTAGAGGTAGGAGACGAGCTCGAGGTCGGGGTAGGGGCCGTGTTGCAGCACCTGCGGATGTTCAAGTACCAGTAGCTACCCAGGGTCGTGATAGGACCGTACCTCCTGATGCAGAGGTTATTCATGGGGATGTGCAAGATCGTGTCGAGGGGGATGGGCCAGCTCAGGCTCCAACCAGTACTATTGCCCCCCAGTGCTTCAAGATACCTTGGCTCGTATGTTAGGAATCCTAGAGGGGATGGCCCAGGCAGGAGCTTTGCCTGTCACTTCTGATGGCTCACAGACTCGTGTTGGAGGTCAAACTCCAGATCCGATAGTTGCTCCAGATTCTCAGACTCCCAGGACTCAGCCAGCTGCCGCTGTAGCTCCTCGTTTGGATAGTATGGAGTTTCCAGATATGACATCACATTTGGTGAACAGGCCTTCTATGACTATTGATGAGCAAAAGATGTTTGGGAGGTTCAGACTAATGAATCCTCCTACTTATACTGGTGACTTAGCTGAGGATGCATATGAGTTTATAGTTAGTTGTCATGAGAGGTTGCATAATCTTGGATTAGTGGAGTCTCATGGAGTTGACTACACAGCGTTTCAGATGACTGGCTCTGCTAAACAGTGGTGGAGGGATTATATTAGTAGTAGGCCAGCTGGATCTCATCCACTATCCTAGATTGAGTTTACTCAGGTATTTCTATCCAAATTTGTTCCACGCAGTGAGAGGGAGCGCAAGAGGGCCGAGTTTGAGGGTTTGCAGCAAAATGGTATGTCAGTTGCAGAGTATGAGGGTAAATTTCATGCCTTGGCTAGGCATGCTTCGATGATACTTCCCACAGAGGCTGAGAGAGTGAGAAGGTTTGTTAAGGGGCTGATTATTCCGATCCGTCTAGGAGTTTCTCAGGTTGCTGCTTCTGGTGTTCCATTCCAGAAAGTGGTGGATGCTGCTAAGGAGTTGGAGATGATTCGACGTGAGGGATTTGAGCAGCGAGAGGGCAAGAGGACTCATTATTCAGGTGATTATGGTGGTGCTCCGCCTAGGAGTCGGGGTTACTTGGGCAGAGGTTATCACCCTCAGTCCAGCAAACCCATTCATGCTGCTATACCAGCGTCTGAGGCTGGTTACTCTGGGCATAACTCTTCGAGCTCGGTACATACTTCGCAGGGTTCATCTTCTAGACCTGTAGTTCGTGGAGGGCATTCTGGTCATTCCGGTTCCTCTCATCAGCCGGCGTCTCGTAGGGATTGCTTTGAGTGTGGTGATATGGGACACTTTGTGAGAGACTGCCCTAGGACCAGACGTGGTGGCTTACATCAGGGTTCTCAGGTTTCGACTTCCAGGGCTGCACAACCTCCAGCTAGGGGTGGTAAACAGAATGGTAGAGGTGGTTCTCATTCAGGTAGAGGTGGTTCTCCTTCTGGTCGAGGTGGTGTTCGTGGAGGTTCACAATCTGATGGAGGTCGTTCTCACTGTTATGCTTTTCCAGGTAGGCCAGAGGCTGAAGCCTCAGATGCTGTTATCACAGGTATTATTCCGGTTTGTCATCGACCAGCTACTGTATTATTTGATCCAGGCTCTACTTATTCTTATGTGTCCACATATTTTGCTCCTAGTCTGGATATATTGTGTGAGTCTCTTGATTTGCCGATATATGTTTCTACTCCTGTCGGGGATTCTGTAGTTGTAGATCAAGTGTATCGTTTATGTACTGTTACTTTGATGGGGTATGACACTCATGCAGATCTAAAGGTCTTAGAAATGATAGATTTTGATGTGATTCTTGGTATGGATTGGTTATCTTCTTACCACGCAATTTTAAATTGTCATGCCAAGACCATCACTTTAGCTATGCCTGGAATTCCTATAGTAGAATGGAGAGGTACTCTTAGTCATCCTTCTAAGGGTGTGATATCATTCCTTAAGGCTCGTCAGTTGATACAGAGAGGATGTTTGGCTTACTTGGTCCATATTCGAGATACTAGTATTGAGACTCCTATGCTTGATTCTATTCCAGTAGTGAGTGAATTTTCAGAAGTATTTCCGACCGATTTGCCAGGTCTTCCACCAAATCGAGATATTGATTTTTGTATTGATGTGGAGCCAGGCACTCGGCCTATTTCCATTCCTCATTATCGTATGGCACCAGCTGAATTTAAAGAGTTGAAGGAGCAGCTGCAGGATTTGTTGAGCAAAGGTTTTATTAGACCAAGTGTATCTCCTTGGGGTGCTCCAGTGTTATTTGTGAAGAAGAAAGATGGATCTATGCGTATGTGTATTGACTATCGGCAGTTGAACAAGGTAACCATCAGAAATAAGTATCTGATACCTCGTATTGATGATTTATTTGATCAGTTGCAGGGTGCTTCAGTTTTCTCCAAAATTGACTTGAGATCTGGCTATCATCAGCTGAAGGTTAGGGCGGAGGATATCCCTAAGACGGCTTTTCGAACACGTTATGGTCATTACGAGTTTTTGGTGATGTCTTTCGGACTGACTAATGCCCTAGCAGCTTTTATGGACTTGATGAATGGAGTGTTCAGACCGTATTTAGATTCCTTTGTTATTGTCTTCATAGATGATATATTGATATACTCACGCACTAAGGAGGAACATGAGCATCATTTGAGGATTGTTCTTGGAATTCTAAAGGAGAAGAAGCTTTATGCAAAGTTTTCAAAGTGTGAGTTTTGGCTTGGTTCGGTAGCATTCTTGGGACATGTAGTGTCCAAGGAGGGTATCATGGTGGATCCTAAGAAGATTGAGGCGGTTAGAGATTGGGTCATACCTACTTCAGTTACTGAGATTCGGAGTTTCTTGGGCCTTGCAGGTTATTATCGACGGTTTGTTGAGGGTTTCTCATCCATTGCATCTCCATTAACTAGATTGACACAGAAGGAGGTGAATTTTCAGTGGTCTGACGAATGTGAGGTTAGTTTCCAAAAGCTCAAGACTTTATTGACTACTGCTCCGATTTTGACACTACCCGTGGAGGGAGAGGGTTTTGTTGTATATTGTGATGCTTCTCGGATTGGTCTGGGTTGTGTATTGATGCAGAAGGGAAAGGTGATAGCTTATGCTTCGAGGCAATTGAAGGTTCATGAGAAGAACTACCCTATTCATGATTTAGAGTTGGCGGCTGTTGTGTTCGCATTAAAGATTTGGAGGCATTATCTTTATGGTGTGCATTGTGAGGTGTTCACGGATCATCGTAGTCTCCAGTATATATTCAATCAGAGGGATCTAAATTTGAGGCAGAGGAGATGGTAGGAGTTGCTCAAAGACTACGATATGACTATTCTTTATCACCCAGGCAAAGCAAATATTGTAGCAGATGCCTTGAGTCGGAAGGCGGTAAGTATGGGTAGTCTAGCCATGTTACAGGTTGGCGAGCGTCCTTTAGCTAGGGATGTCCAATCCCTGGCCAATAGCTTTGTGAGACTTGATATTTCAGAATCTGGTAAGGTGTTGGCTTATATAGAGGCTAGGTCATCCTTGTTGGAGCAGATTCGGGCTCAACAGTTTGATGATGGTGATTTATGTAAGATTGGGACAAGGTTTTAAAAGGAGAAGACAAGGCTGCAATTCTTGATAGTGAGGGAGTTTTGAGGATTAAGGGTCGTATATGTGTTCCTCGTACAGGTGATTTGACTAGGTTGATCATGGAGGAGGCTCATAGTTCGAGGTACTCTATTCATCCGGGGGCTACTAAGATGTATCGCGACTTGAAACAACACTATTGGTGGTGTCGTATGAAGAGGGACATAGTAGATTTTGTATCTCGATGTTTGAATTGTCAGCAAGTAAAGTATGAACACCAAAAGCCTGGAGGTATGACTCAGAGGATGCCCATACCTGAGTGGAAGTGGGAGCGTATTGCTATGGACTTTGTGGTAGGGTTGCCACGTACCTTGGGTAAGTTTGATGCTATATGGGTCATCGTGGATCGACTGACTAAGTCTGCACACTTTGTACCAGTTCAGACTACCTATAACTCAGAGAAGTTAGCCAAGATCTATATTCGAGAGATAGTTCGTTTGCATGGGGTTCCTATATCTATTATTTCAGATCGTGGAACCCAATTTACATCTCATTTCTGGCGGTCTATGCAGAAAGAGTTGGGCACTCGAGTGGATCTTAGTACAGCCTTTCACCCTCAGACTGATGGTCAATCTGAGCGGACTATTCAGGTTCTTGAGGATATGTTGCGGGCATGTGTGATTGACTTTGGTGGTCAGTGGGACCAGTTCTTGCCTCTAGCGGAGTTTGCTTACAATAATAGTTACCACTCGAGCATTGAGATGGCACCATTCGAGGCTCTTTATGGCAGGAGATGTCGATCTCCGATTGGCTGGTTTGATGCATTTGAGGTTAGACCATGGGGTACAGATTTGTTGAGGGAGTCCTTGGACAAGGTCAAGTTGATCCAAGATAGACTTCTCATGGCTCAGAGTAGGCAAAAGAGTTATGCAGATCGAAAGATTCGTGATTTAGAGTTTATGGTTGGAGAGAGGGTTTTATTGAAGGTTTCACCCATGAAGGGTGTGATGAGGTTTGGAAAGAAGGGCAAGTTGAGCCCAAGGTATATTGGTCCTTTCGAGATTGTTGAGCGTATTGGTGAGGTGGCGTATCAGTTGGCTTTGCCACCTGGTTTGTCAGGTGTTCATCCTGTATTTCATATCTCCATGCTTAAGAAGTACCATCAGGGTGGTGATCATGTGATTCAATGGGATTCAGTGTTACTTGATCAGGATTTGACTTTTGAGGAGGAGCCGATCACCATTTTGGATCGGCAAATTCGGAAGCTAAGGTCCAAAGAGATTGCTTCAGTAAAGGTTCAGTGGAAGCATCGTCCAGTGGAGGAGGCTACATGGGAGACAGAGGCAGACATGAGGAATAAATATCCTTATCTTTTTGAGCGTTCAGGTTAGCTCTTTTCTTTTTACGTTCGAGGACGAACATTTGTTTAAGTGGTAGGTGATGTAACGACCCGCTAGGTCGTTTTGAGAACTAGGACTAGTTTGACTCCTTTTGAAAATTTAAAGGGGTATTTTTAAACTATTCGAAACTAAGAATATTTAGTTGATAAAATTTTTAGTGAAGAATTAATCTAGTTAATAGTTAGTGGGTCATATCCATAATTCATTTAATACCTTTTTACTTGACCCATTAATTAATTTAGGTTAGTGGGGTTAGTTTATTTATTTTATTTAATTAACATTAAGAGGGCAGAAAACAAAAGAGGGAGAAACTGATTTTTTTTTTTGGGCAGCGTAGATTACAGAACAAAGAAGAACGAAGTAAAATATTGAAGGTAAAAGTTTTTCCTTAACCGATCTATATTCTTCATAAGCATGCATTAGTGGTAAAAATTGTTGGCGTGAAGAATCTGTTGATATCGTATTGTTGTTGTAACTTGTTATTAAAAGAGATATAACTTTAGTAAAATTATTAGATTGAATTGAATGGATGTTTAGTTATTGAGAATTCCTAATGATTGCCATATATAGGAATATTTTTAAAGTTGAAATTTTTATATACAGTCGTAGTTGCAGGATTTGAAGAAAAGAAAAAAAGAGAAAAAGGGAATTGGCATATTGCAGGTGTATGTGACGTTGGGAAGAAAAAAAAAAGATTGAAAATTGGAAAAGTTGCATGGCTGCAATGTTAGGCAAGGTAGGGGGGATGCCAATCAGTTGGCAACATACGCCAATGATTGGCAGTGGCTATGATAATTTTAAAAAAAATAAAAATAAAAAAAAATGGACAATCTGCAGAATGGTTTGAAGAAAAAAAAGAGAAGGTCACGTGGAGCAGTGGTTCGTCTTGTTGTAAATTAGGGGGGGGGAGTTGATTCTTATTTTATACATATATAAAATTAAGATATTAATTTGATATATTGAGATAGGTAATTAATTATTTGGTGTATATTATATAATTTAACATTGAATTCAAGGGTATTGGGAGATGTAAAGTTAAGTTCTTGGCTTGAAATTTAGCAAGTATGAAAAATTTGGCATACCAATATATATCAAGATTTGGAGTTTGGTTGAAAATATGAGTGAGTTTTAGCGTCTATGATAGACATATAATAATTTGAATGTCTACAAAAAATTGCTTACTTACGAATATTGCAAAATTGGTAGATTGGGAACGTTTCGAAACCTTGCGAAAAGGAAAGGAAAAATCTTAAAAGATTCGTGGCACAAGCTCGGCATCTAAGGTATGTTAAGACTTTTTAGACTTGTTGAAGGACGTTTTCCTAATTAAAGATAAAAAAAATGAAAATAGACAAAGGGGTAAGGGAAAGAAATGGTGGTCTCGTATCAATGGTGTGACGGGCATTGGTACGAGTACCGGTGTTATAAAAAGGAAAATTACTATTATGGAACGTGGATTGAAATTTGAGAATGCCAAAGCATATGGACATTAGCTGATATATTATTGACTTGAATTCCTTGTGTGATTGTGTTTTATTTATTTCACCCGTATAGTTGTGAAAATTGAGGTGGTTATGTATTATGTTCATATTGATTGATTGAGATGCATCATCATCCCCTCTATTGAAATAATATTGTGCACATGCATAGACATAAGACTGAGTATAAGTTTGGCACGTGGAGATCGTCCGTGCTGGGAATGGTGAGATGTTAAGATTGTGATTTGGGCACGTGGAGACCGTCCGTGCGAAAATTATTTGATATTATGATAGTGCGTTGAGATCGTCCGCACAGACACGTGGAGATCGTCCGTGTCGGTATATGGACCTCGCGAGTCCCCCATGGGTCATGAACTCTCGATGTAATTCCGAGGAGTATCATGTATATACGTTGAGTGAGTACTGGGTATTCTGGAAAGATTCATTACATGGTATCATATTGCATTGCATTTCATCACATCATTTATTTTTGATGATTATGTGTTTTGTTTGGTGTTTGGAAAGTATTTGATGTTTGATTACTTTTATTGATGAACTTAAATAGTGAGTGTAATATATATATATACTTATATAATTTACGAATTTATTCCTTTTTTTATAAACTCCCGTCACTACTTCTTCGTTGTCGATCAATGAGACATACTGAGTACATGTGGTTTCGTACTCATACTACACTTGTTGCACTCCTTGTGGTGCAGATTCGATTCCGAGTAGGAGCACATCTCGAGGAGCAGTTTGAGTCCGAGTTTGGAGTGTCTTGGAGTTGTGGTGAGCTGCTTGGCTGTTCCGTGGCCCACACCTCCCTCTATCTTTTACTTATTCTGTTATTCAGTATTCAGACAGGATATCCCTTATGTTAGATTTGTCTTTTTAGTTTCATACTTGCATCGTATTTTAGAAGCTCTTGTACTTATGACACCAATTCTTGGGTAGTATTTTTTTCAGTTTTCCGCATTCGTACTTATAAGGAACTCAGTGTTGGAGATTTGGAAATTTGTTATCTTTTCACTTATTAGTTAGTTAAGTTTGTTAAAATATGTTGGTTGGCTTACCTATTGGTTGGCAACATAGGTGTCATCACGACTCGTGATTTGGGGTCGTGACAAATGGTCCTTGAAAAAGGACCCAACATATAGCCAAAAGCTGTCAAACCAACCCAACCTACGATTCGCAATCAACAGCCAGTAGGTCAGTCAACACCGCGTAGGTGGAGGGCGTAGGCTGACACTTAGGCTGGTAGACTTGGCCTTCTTTTCGCCAGCCTGTGACCCAAACCATGGACCAATAGGAGGCGTCGATGGTCCTTTGTTGAGTCTGTAATTTCGTAGGTTCACTGTAAAGTGAAGGCCACGTCCAAATAAATGTTTAGGACTTTCCTAGGGGTAGTTTGGGTATTATAAATAGTTTTATATGTCCTAAACACTTAGATGAATTCACTTTACAAAATCAAAACCCAAATTCTCTAAGAAACTCTCTAGAACTCCATTGGAGTCAAAACTCAAGATAGAGCTTGGATTGAAGATTTATTTGGTGATTCTTCATCAATTCTTAACCAAATTCGTGGTCTAGCATCAATTAAGGTATGACCTTCATCTTTGAATCTCTTTTCTTCAAGGAGCCAATTTTTAAAGTGATTTCTAATGTCTTTCAAAGATGAACTAGTCCAATTTTGATATCTATCCACGGGTTCTTGCATTTAATATTTTGAATCATTGTATATTGATTGAGTTGTTGTTAATTAGATGATTTTAGCCTAAAAACTCTATGAACACATGTAATTCATGTAACCCTAGATTTGACTACTGTATGGGTGAATTGATTATGTCTTAATGCTATTGAATTCTTATGTAGTATGATTAGAGCTATTGAATTATGATGCCCTAATTTCATAATTTCATGTTGGATTACCCTTGATTCATTATGCATTTCGATTATTGGGTTGAATTGATGATCATTTCCATTAGTAAGGGTCTTGGTATATTGTGTTGGAAGAATTGGCTATGGGTTGAAGTTGTGAGGTTGGATTCATGGTATGTTGATCTAACTTTCTCTATATTGTGTAGTATAGGCTTTAGATAGTGATGATGTTTGGTATGATCCACTTATGATGGTGGTGCTTTTGTGTTATACTTGTAACTAATGTGGCCTTCCCGACATTAGTTTATGAATTGCGAATGATGTGGCCTTGTCGGCATTACTTTATGAATATTGAATTACTTTGTGTATTATGTATTTATCATGTTATAACTTGATTATGTGGATTACTTGATGTTGAAGTATGATGTTTCTCGATAGACTATATGATACTTGTGGTACTTAAATTGATGATATTATAGTAGTGAATAGGATGACCTATAGATGATGTTGGTTATGCCTATGTGCTTCTAGAATGATAAGTTATATGTAAAGTATGTGTGTGTCTTGTTTTGGTAGACTTGTGTCCCTTACTTGATACATGTGTAATGTGAATGTGACTTCTTGACTTAGTATGCTAAAGTTTTTTAGTCTTGTATGTGTAATTGATATGTGACCTTGAACATTGTTAAGAAGGTCCTTATATGGAACCTTCAACCTAGTTAGAAGGTTATGATATCCTTGAAATTTAAAGCCGTAATGATATCCTTTTTGTGTGAATGGTGGACTTAGGGTTGGTTGGCTAGAACGACATGAAATCATCCTTAGGAAAATCATTGAGTTATCCTCTTAACCATTGTAAGGCAACCCTAAGGGACCTCTTCGGTAAGGTGTAATGTGATTGGGTTATGAACTAGATATGAAACCTCTTCATGTACTCCTTTATGTGAATTACTCTATGAGAACAAAGGCTAGCACCGAGTGAGTATGGTTAGGGGAGTTGGTCTATCTGAAATATGAGAATGGAGATCAAATAAATCCTTCATATCCATAACCATGTGCCTACATCGGTTGTGTCCTAGTTTTACCATTGACAAGTAGAACACCTTTTATCGGAGTAGGGTTGACTCCGGATTTCATGCTTAGCTACCATATTCAATGTTGGTTATTTTCTATTTCATCATATGGGATACATACTAGTGTTTTAGAAGTTCTATGAAGTTTAGGGGTGGTATAGGACGCTATCTAGACATTGCACGATTAGGCTTCGAAGATGTTAGTGAGTGAGTCCCTAGGTCTTCTCCAAGACCATTACTTGAATGTCCTTATGTTTTGAATGTCTCTTACGTGAACTAATGAAGATAATGACTTAAGTTGGAAAGTATGTTAATGACTAAGTACTTACCTACAGTTTTTTAAGGGTTGCTTAGTTAAGGTATGAAGGGGGCATAGGAATGGTTACTTCATGTCTTACCTAGGGAAGTCTTAAGAATGACTTTGGATAGGGAAAGTAAATTGAATAACTAGACATGATCTAAACTTAGGTAGCCTTAAGGATTATTTAGGTAATCTTGGAGAGGGTATATGGGCGTTCTCTTCTGGAATTACTTAAGTAAGTCTTTTGATAACCTTTGGGAAGAGAATGTCATATTATATATATGTTATTGCATGAAGTGAGAATGATGATACAATAGATAGTCTAAAGTATCTCTTAGGTGTGTGTGAAGGGATTGTATGGGTGATTGCTTCATAACTCATTCAAGTGAGCCTTAGAATCATCTTGGTTAAGAGGACCTCATAGTTATGTGTTTTGGATGTATTTTGATGTTATATTGTGATATGTGAAATTTAGATGAACTTACCGTGAAGTCACTATAATGTCATTGTAACTTTCATATAATGTGGCTATACATTGTAATGTCTTCTAATTGTGTGGTTTGGTGTTTAAATGTGATTCTTATGCTTATATTATGAAGTTTTAATCAAAAAGATCATGTTCCTCATAAATGTCCGTTTCTCATGATTTTATGCATTAAGTCATACTTAATACAAGTGTTTGTACTAATTCTATACATTCTGTTATATCTAAAGTTGTAGGTGGAAGGTGAGAGGTATCTTGGAGCAAGCTTGGAATCTAGTTATCGTTTAAGCATAGTTGAAGTATGTCCTCACTTGACTCGAGGGCATAATTGTCTTTAGACTTCTTTATTTCAAAGTATTATAATATATATTAGATTGTTATATTTCGATTGTATGGGCCGTGTCCCAAGTATTTCTTAAAGTCTAAGGATGGCATATATTGAGACTTAGAGTTTTCTATTGTTTTAATATGAAATATATTTTAAGATGTTTTCGTGTGAAAAGTTTTAATTCCGCACTACTTTTCATACATGTATACAATGAGTGATGTCAAAGGGCTTGTACAAGAACTCCGAGAGGTCAAGTAAGCCGACGCCGCACTCCGAGAGTGCCATATTTTCTAGGGTGTGCTCTCGGGGTGTGACAGACTTTTTCATACTTTTTCAATATACTTCTTCCGTTCACTTTTCTTTGTCATATTTGATTTTTCAAGAGTCGTCTAACCTACATTTTAAGATGTTGCGAAATTAGGTCTTAGGCCTAACTCAAACCAAAAAAGCTAGCTCAAATGGAGGACAATCGCGGCTCAAGCTAATTAGTGACCTAAAGCCAAAAATTATATATATATATATATATATATATATTATGGTCTTAAACATATCATGTGGAAGCTAAATTTAAAAATTAGTCCATAAAAAGTAAACATTCTTTAATGTTTGAAAACAAATTTTTAAAAAAAAAAGACAAACAAATTTTAAAATATATATAGTATGTTTTTTTTTGTTAGAGAAGGCCTACAATCATTTTATTATGTGGAACTTTCACATATAGCCACTAAAAATAGCTTAATTATTCTCAACAGCTATAGTTTTATAATTATAATTCGTAACTACATATTAGAGGGAGGAGAGAGGCGAGCGAGATTGGGAGAGAGAGGAGAGAGGAGAGAGAGAAGGACAAAAAGTGGGAGAGAGGTGAATTGTATATGTAAATTGGTTAGATAATTGTATATTATACATATGTATTTGTATATATGGCGAGCGAGATTGGGAGAGGGAGGAGAGAGGCGAGAGAGATTGGGAGAGAGGCGAGCGAGAGAGGGCAGAGAGGGGGAGAGAGATGAATTGTATATGTATATTTTTTAGATAATTGTATATTATAAATATGCATTTGTATAAAAAGCAAGCGAGATTGGGAGAGAGAGGCGAGCGAGATTGAGAGGGAGGAGAGAGGCGAGCAAGAGAGGTCAGAGAGTGGGAGAGAGGTGAATTGTTTATGTATATTGATTAAATAATTCTATATTATACATATGTATTTGTATATTCTGACGAATTATACACATCCAAATGTGGCTAATTATACAAATTCGAAGTCAGCCCATATAATTAATGTATAATGTTAGTCGTTAGTGGTAATTATAGCAAACTATAACTATGATGAGTACTTAAGTAGTATAAGTTTGCTTAACCACATAATTTTCCCTTTTATTATTACTAGAACAAATAGGCCCTTCGATTTTAGGGGCCTAAGTCGTATGCCTAATTTTTAAAGGTATTGAGCCACCCTTATGGAGGAAGATTATCCAAACCTTATAACGAGTCCATTCATCTCATTAACCACCAATATAAGACTTTTGTCATTCATTAACAGATATATTCTTTCATCATTTTATTATGACAAGATTGCAATTTATCGTATTTTTAATATAGTTGATCTTTAGAATATAGTGAATAATTAACCAAATTAAGTAGAGGTTCAAAGATTAGTCAGATTAACTCTCATAAGATAAGGTGCCAAGTAAAAATGAACTAAAGAAATTAAATAGTATAATCAATTTATTGAGTTACTTAAGATGTGCATTATGTTAGCAATTACCATGTTCGGAGTGCACCAGTATCTGATTTTGGATCACCTTTTAAGTCATATCAACACTTAATTAAGCTACAACCATAATTAGAAATAATTAGGAACACTTATCTCACCGGATGTCTACATCAAGCCAATATATGCATGTCATGTTTTTATATTTATAGTTCATTTTACTTTACTAAATCACGTAATAATGCATTTTACATTGGCTTGATGTAAACGTCCGATGCGGGTAAGTTTTTTCCTAAGACCTTACTAATTGTACAAATAAAGATATACATACTAGGTCAATGAAAACATAAATTAAACTTTGATATTCATTCAGAGTTACAAAGCAAATTACCATATGCATTTATAGCTAGATTACATATTAATTAATACCAAGATTTGTTGTTTCATAGACAGACAATTCCATTGATCCAATGGGAGAAAAAATATCAAGTTCAAACAAATCAGAACTTGCACAACTTGCACCCTCATCTTCATCTTCTTCAATCATTTCAATAATATTCTTGTAGAATTTTAGCTCATGAATATGGTTTTTATTAATGTTTTTGATAGCCTCAACATTTTGTAATTGGTCCATGTCCAAATCCTTGTGCCCACATGGAATGCTAATAATATTCTTTCTTAAGCAAGTTGATTTTAATTTTCTATCCTCATCATCATTTGAGGAAATATTTGCTTTTTTCCCATTTGTAAAAAATGAATTCAAGAAACTTGATAATGTAGGTTGCTTAACTTTCTTTAATTCACTATAAATCTTGAAACCTCTTGACTTTGTCTTCTTAAAACCATCTTCACCATGCTTAGGATTTTCCTTTGCTAGAGAAGAATCTGTTAAAAATTTAAATAGGGTATATATGGATCAATTGGTTTAGGAGAGAGTTATAAGGTTAACATTGAACTATAAATTTACCTTATATATATCAACAGTAATATAAAAAAAATATATAAAATTTAACACTATTAGGTAAAAAATATATAAAATTTAACACTATCAGGTAAGTCGAAAAATATTTACACAAATTACCGAGGGGGTGGGGGTGGGGGTGGGGTGGGGAATAAGTGAAGTTTGTAATTTTAAAAAATACTACTAAATGAATGAATATTCAATGAATTATTGGTTCGTTGGAAGACCTTTAATCGAATCAATTTCTGATTTGACACACGTTCCTTTGAAACTTGCATTTTGTAATAATCATAAAATTGTAAGGTGAATTATCTTAAATCGAATAAAGGTGATCTGATAATATAAAATGAATGTGATTATATATGGGCAAATATACTCACCATAAAAGTTGAGGTCTTTGGGATGTTGGTGCTTGTGAAACTTTTCTTGCTTAGTTGAAATGCTAGTTTTAATTGGTTTAGGCCTATTTTTAAGACCATACCAAGAAAAGCTAATACTTGAATTAAAGTTTTTTGAATTTTTATCTTGGCCAGCTTGGTTAATGGAGTGGCAAATGGGGGGTTTGACCAAGAGAGCAAAAAAGCATGACATAATGAGAAATGGATTTGGAAGAACTAAGAGAATGAGTAGAAAACAAGTGATCAATGAGTTTATTCTTCTTCTTCTTTCTTAATAAAAATAATATTATATTCCTCATTGGACTTTATATTATTCCTACTTGAAGGGCAAATGAGGAACAATGGAAAATGGATTCAAAAGTTGTTATTTCTTTTTTTGTCTCTCTTTTTACATTTAAATATCTAATATTCGAAATCATAATGCTTAAATATATTTGTGAGTATACTGAAAAGAGAGTTCGAACATATGAAAAGGAGTAGCATAAATATCTTTATGAGATAATTCAAAATGTTGGCGATAAATGAAAGATAGAAATAGATTGAGAAGAAATTTTAAAAAAAATAATTCGACATAATATGATTTAAAATTTCGATAAAATTTTTTGGCGATTCTAGTCCCTCCACTTGTCAAATGTCAAAGTCCCTCACTCAACTTATCAATTCACACAATATACAACTTTGTTTTGCTACTTTTTCCATCCTATCATAGTACTCGTTACACTTTTTATGGATGTGATATATGCTTAGCAAATAGGAACCATGTTGGCTTATAATTAACACAGTACTGATCTTGGATATTTACTTCTTGGGGAATTTAATTTACAAAAATTATTTGAACATAGAATTGTTATAATGAAATTTAAAATTTTTCAAAAGTTATTTTCACAATCATGCACTAGGGCTTATTGTAAAAATTATGGTAGATGATTCAAATTTTTTTGTAAGTTTATCGTTTGTTATTCACTTTTTAAAGTATTAAGAAACTTGTCCTAATTTTCTTTTGAAAGACTTTTTTCAAGTTTTTTTTAATAATATATAATATACGATTCAACGATATTAAAATTTCTGTATTAACTCTATATCAACGATACAATAACGAATTGATTGGAGAACTTTTTTAATTTGTTTTCATAAATATAATGTATAAATTTATATTGATTAGGCAATTACTATTACACAATTAGAGATTGTATTTATATATAAAAGGGCAAATCTATCGGTGGCCCTCTAAAGTTGATATCAAGTTTCACTTAGACATCTTAACTAGGCGATATTCATTTTAGACACTTCATGTAGGGTTTTGTTGTGTTATTTTGACACTTTTTGCTGACATGTCAAAGTGAGTGTGATACAATCAATAGCAGGGTTTAATTTAGCCATTTTTTATTTTATTTTCTCTTCTTCTTCTCCATTTATCAAGCTACCACCATCCACCTTTTTTCAAGCTTAAACTTTTTCAATGGAGATCAAATTTTTTATTCAAATTCGTTTTTAAGTCATTTTTTTTCTTCTTCATTGTATTATTTTTCTAAATCTACCATCACCTTTCTCCTTTTGGGCCGGAAAATGAATAGCAACACCCATATTTCTCATTTATTCTCTCTTTCTTTCTTCCTCTCCCTCTTTTCTTTCAAAAAACAACACTAAAGAAAGAAGAAGAATAAATATGAGAAATAGTAAAAGAAAAGAATATTTCTTTTAAAAAGCACAAAAGAGATTTTAAGTGTAATGAAAAAAGAGATTTTTTTACAACAATATTTTTATTTTATTTACTAAATAGATTTTTAAATAATTTTTAATTGAAAATAACACATGTAATTATTTAATTGATTAGTTATCACGTCATTAACGAGTGAATTTTAAATAATTTTTAATTGAAAATAACACATGTAATTATTTAATTGATTAGTTATCACGTCATTAACGAGTGAATTACACTCTCCTTCAGTTTTTTGCTTATTGTTAGAAAAATATCAAAATAATATAACGGAACCTTACATGAGGTGCATGTCTAAAATAAACATTATTTAGTTGAGATATTTAAATAAAACTTGTTATCAACTTTAAGAATCCACCGATGAATTTGACATGTATGAAATGTGTCATGATATTTGTCATGTCTCAGTCACTTTTAATTTGGAATATAATTGTTGAATTATTTATTAATTAAGGATTGAAAGAGAGAATCCTTCTGAATGTTGCATTTGGGACAACATGGCATGATGTGTTTTTTTAAAATAATGAAGGAAGAGAAGTGGTAATAATATCACTTGTGTACCAATCAATCAAACAATATAATGTATGAGTCTAATTTTTGCAAGAAAGAAATTAAATAAAATCAAACTGTCGGTTCAATAAATACAAATTAGGAAACAACAACAACAATAATAATAATTATTATAATCATAATAATAAAGTCTAAAGCCTAGGAATAAGATAGCTAAAGCCTTTGTTAAAGCTGATGAAATAAATGAAGATATTTTGTGTTGTTGGTTGGTAGCATTGTGTACAGAATGAAGTTGATTTTCTTTTGTTTTTTTCTTTTTCTTTCACAATTATTGTTCCTTAAAATTGAAGTAGATTAAGAAATCATTTGATTTGATTAAGATTAAGATGTTTGGATCTGATGAATACAAAATAATTATACCTATTTATTTTTCAATATCTGAATATGCATAATTCATTTATTTGTAAACATAATAAAAATATAAATCAAACAGAAAATTATTTTAATATTTTAAAAGAATAAATTAAATAAAATAAAATTATTATTTGATTAAAAAAACGCTAGTGATAGCATAGATGGTTCGTAGTAGAGGTGGTGATGATAATAGTTGGTCTCAATGGCTAGTAAAGGTGGTGGTGATAGTTGTGATGGTGAGAGTGGTTGGTGGTGTTGATTAGAATGATGGTGGCAATTGATAGTGGTGATAGTTGTGATTGCAAGGTTCGCTAATGTTAGTGGCTGACAATGTTGATTGGTGGTAGTTGACTGTGGTTCCAATTGAGATAGTGATAGTGGGGATTAACCATAGCAATAGTAATGGTTAAATAGTGGTCGTTGAGGTGGTGGTAGTACTAATTAACGTCGACAACAACGATAGTAATGAATAAAGAATGTGTGGTGGTTGACTATGTGTTGGTGGTACTTAATAATAGTTGGTGGTGTAGCTAGTTTTGATGGTAGAGGTAGTTGACAGTAGGGATTGACCGCAATTGTGATACTCGCAAATAGTGGTCGTGGAGGTGCATATGTCAATGACAATGTTAGTGACTATAGAATGTGTGTTGATTAACAATATGTATTAGTGGTATTTATCAGTGATGATAGTTGTGTTAGAAGATTTGAATGTAATAGGAATTGACCATAGTGTTGATAGTGGTAATAACATGTGATGGTGACATGAATATAATGATGGAGGTGGAAAAGATGGCAGTTAACGCTAGTGGTGCAGTTGTGTTGTTTGCATAGAGATTGTTGGTGGTTGACGACGACGGTCATGATGGTTGAAAATAATGACAGTAATTGTGATTGTAAAGTTAATTAATGGTGATAGCTGATGATTATGGATAGTCTAGTAGCGAGTGATTATGGATAGTGTGGTGGTGAATAATATGCTACACAAGAATACCTATTAGTAATAATATTAAGGCTTCGTTCAAAATCTTACTGATATGACCTATTCAAACTAATTATGTGTTTAAATGTTAATAAAAATAAATACAAGATAGGAGAAAATAGAGGCCAAATCATGTTTTCCCTTCAATATTCTCCATTAGGGGCGTACAAATCAAATCGTAAAGTCAAATCAAATCGATGAACGAAATCAAATCAAAAAAAATTTGATTTGTGGTTTGGCAGTTGAAAAGAATACCGACCACTCTTGGTATGATTTGGTACTAAAAGAAAAGAAGTCAAACCGAACCCAAACCAAACCGACATAATATATATATATATATATATATATATATATATATATATATATATATATATATATATATATATATATATATATATAGTTAGTCTATAGTTTCCAATGTTTACATATTTTATTTCAAATTTGGGCTTGTAAAATTTGTAAATATTTTATTTGTATTAAGATCCGAAGTTACAGTTATATTGTTATAGTTTTTCAAATTCGAAGTTAATAATTTACTTTGTAGATATTTTATTTTGTATCCAGTTTCTGTGTAGTCTTTAATCTTATTAATTTAACATAATGAGTGTTGATATTTCAAAAAAAAAAAAATTGTACTCATGTGAATTTTACCATCTTTTCAAAATTTTCTATTCATTTAACATTTTTTTAAATTTAGCTTATCACACATGTTAGTGAAAATGTATTTGATCTCTTTTCAAATACCGTATAGTCATAAAAAAAATTGAAAAAATCCAAAGAACCGACTAATGGCGAAACCAAAAAAATAGACTTTATGTGGTTTAATTTGGTTCGTAGATTAATTGATTTAGTTTTTTTCAAATCGACCGATAAACACCCCTACTCACCATCACTCTAAGTTGTAACCCCCACCCCCTATTACTAATATAGATCCTAAAATTGAAGAAAAATAAAATTTCTATAGAATATTATTAGAGCAACTTATGTTAATGACTACGTTTATAGGGTTATTGAAATTCAATAGTTATAAATATGTTGTTTACCAAAAAAAATTATAGTTTATATGTATATCTAGTTGTATTTGTGTATCTTTTTTTAATTTTATTTTAATTGAACAACGCTACAATTATAATAAGAGTGCACTAAATAAGATATTTACTATAACTGAATCCCTTTTAATTACATCTCTAAAACTCTCAACTAATAAATTTTAAATTAATAGATAATAATGCCTAGTCAATGCATACCATTAAGCATTTAAAGGTTTGATTTATGTATATCTACAAGTATATACACCAAAAATGTACTCTTAAATTTATTAAATTGCATCGATGTATGCCTCTCTTCAAATCATAAATTATGTTATTATTTTTGTATATCTACATATGTTGGCTTCAATTAAACGATTTAACAGAGGGATTCAATTTCCTACCCACGATTAATTCTATATATATTATGTGTCTAGTTAGCATATGAATATTTTGTTTCCAAATGTATACAATTATTTATAAAACATAATGTATCAATATATCAAACAAAGTAAAGTAAAGTAATTTAGCATATGAACAAGATAATTTAAATATAATTTACCTTATCAATACAACAATATCGTATATATATGAATACCCTTGTTGTTAAATAAAAATTGGTTACAGCGGACAAACAATGTTGCTTAGTATTAATTTTTTAAGGGAAAATGCATAAGTACCCCCTCAACCTATACACGAAATTTCAGAGACACACTTATATTATACTAAGGTCCTATTATTTCCCCCCCCCCCCCTTTGCCTCCCCCCGACTTATTTTATAAATAATTTTTACTCCTTTTCGACCTACGTGGTACTAGCTTGAAAAAAATGTCAACACGCTTTGGGCCCACAAGATAGTGTTACATAAGCCGAAAAGGGATAGAAAATTATTTATAAAATAAGTTCAGGGAGTAATAGGACCTTAGTATAGTATAAGTGTCTCTGAGATTTCGGGCATAGGTTGGGGGAGTACTTGTGCATTTTTCCTTTTTTAACATACAAATTTAATGTGTTTATGTATCCAAATGTACTTGTATAGTCAACCATCCTTTCAGCTTGTGATGATATTTCAATAAAAACGGACAACCCAAAAAAAAAAATTAAAAAAAAAAAACAAAGAAATATATACAATACAAGTATTCAAATGTATAAATATTTCACTGTATTAATATATCAATACAATTGGAGATATAGGGCCATTGAGATTCTTTGTTCTTCTTTCATTTTCCATTGCAGCAATAGAATCTGAAAATTTTGTTTGCTTTTGAATAATACACAAATCGAAATAAGATAGTTCATCCAAAAATTCGTCAAATAGATGTATACATGTTATAACTCTCTTGCAATACTAATTTCCACCATTGTAATGGAGAAAATAAAATTTTCAAATGAACCCCTATGAAAGAAAAGAAAAATATATATATCTACAAATATAATCATCATAAAAAGAAGAAAAAATACAATTATAAGATCCTTAATAAAGAAGAATCATAAAAAAACACTTCTAAAATCATGCAAGAGTATGAGAATTATCTTGTAAAGTCATTAAACTTTATATGGTATCATTAAAATAACTCAAATTAACACTTTTATCTTCTAAAATCATTAAACTATATGTGTCACAAAAATAAATCTGACATGGCAAAATAAAATATATTATAAAGAATAAAATTAAATTTAAGTAGTAATAATTATTTATTCGTCAATATTTTTAAAAAAAATTATGAAAACATTCCAAGTAAAGAATATTAAATAAAATACACATTCTAATTTAGTATTAAAATTATTTAAGAAAATGATAATTCGAATTGAAATAAAACTATATATTTCATTGTGTAAGAATTTCAATATGTAGTATTTACTTAAAAGAGTCCTATTTTTACATATTATTTTAAATAACTAAAACAGGTTTAAAGTGCTCAAAAGTCTTGTACTATGATTTTCATGTGTTGCTACTTCTCTTTCATGTATAGCTTCATGTTTTTGAATAATAAGTTTTAAAGACATGTACATATAATCTTAAAGAGATCTGCATTTTGCAAGTTTTTGTTTCTTATTGGGATAAGGCACAAGTACCTCCTCAATCTATGTCTGAAATTCCAGAGACACACTTATACTATACAAAGGTCTTATTACCCCTGAACTTATTTTTATAAATAATCTTCTATCTTTTTTGGCCTACATGACACTATCTTGTGGGTCCAACATGTGTTTGACATTTTTTTTCAAACTAGTGTCACCTAGACTGAAAAGAAATAGAAAATTATCATATATTATTATAAGTGTGAAACTCCAAAACCCAAAGTTGAATTACCATTTTACCCCTATAATAGTTAATTATGTTTTAGATATTAGTTCATATGATAGATTTTATTAAATAATACTTACTGAAATTAATAACATAATAAAGACCTAATTCAATTCTTAAAGTGGAAATTTATTGTCCTTCATTCATAATTGATTTCTAGATAAAATTTTACTAGATAAAAAAAATATACATGCATGGAATAAATAATTTCAAAAATATAGCAATAATGATTTAGCCTTTTAAGTTACCTACTTTTATTATGATCTTTAAACCATTGTCATTTATTTAAAAAAAAAAAAACTCATATTAAGGTGTTAGGTTAAAGATATCAAAAGGTCACTTCTTGAATCACTTAATTTGTAACGTTTTTATCTTCTATTAGCAGATTCTCCATTTTCCTATATTATGTATTCTACTTTCTCATGTAATCATGTTATCTCTATTATTTTTTTATATGAGTTTTTTATGCTCAATGTTTTATTTATCTTTATTTTAACTCATCTATTTGTTGAATATTTCAACTACTAAAGAATTTTGTTGATTTGACTTTTTTTATGAAGATACAGTTAAGAAATGACGTTAATATTTCATAGTGATGATGTAGTAAGTGAAGCAACACACATTGAACTGTTTCAAGTGGTATCGATTTTCAGGTAATATATCATTGTTCCTTACATGCAATTAATTGCTTATATGTAAGTTGATGTGGTCTTAATAAATTTTTTGTTTGATTTTTATACAAAAATCATTATATAGAAGTTGAGACGGAACACTTAATTGGATTCTCAAATAAAAAAAAAGAGTCTTTTACACAAGGACAAGAAGAAAGACTTCTAACTTACTCACTGCATTCATGAAAATCAATGGAATATCCTACAAGACAAAAAGTTGATGTGATTTCTGTCCAAGTGAATCCAACTCACTAACAAAAATATTAAAGAAAGATTAAAAAAAAATTACCATGAAGAGAATAAAAATGAAGATGAAGAGATTCAATGGTGTCTTATACGTTGATATGAACCATTGTAACTTTATTCTTTAAATTTACGAGGAAATAAATTATTGACGAAATTTGTGAAATGTACATAAATACCTTTGGGTCGGTAACAAATGTGATAATAGCTATGTCACGACCCAAATCAGGGACGCGACTGGGACCCACATTTACCCTCCTATGTGAGCGAACCAACCAATCTAACCTTTAACATTTTAATACAATATCAACAAAAGAAATGCGGAAGACTTAAACTCATTAATAAAAACAATTCAAAACTATTATTATTATCCCCAAAATCTGGAAGTCATCATCACAAGAACATCTATCTCAAATTGCTAAACTAAAACGTCTAAGAAGCTAAAACAATAAAAGCTAGTCCATGCCGGAAGTTCAAGGCATCAAGACTTGAAGAAGAAGACCCAGTCCAAGCTAGACGCATTAGCTCACCCTGAATTTCCGAAGGTAGTGAAGACTGGCTAGATCTACTGTTGAGTTGAAGTTGACGGAACGTTTGCTGCATTACACAAATAACAAAGAAGAAAACATAAAAGTAGGGGGTCAGTACAACCACAAGTACTGAGTAGATATCATCGGCCAACTCAAAATAGGGAACAGTATATATCAATAATAATGTAAATCAACTACAATACTCAACATGTAGCAATAACAATATTAATTCATCAACAATTTCCGTCAAGTTCACACATGAGGACTCAAGCCTCAATACCATACTCATTTGGGAATTAAGTTCATTAGATTGAGTATATCCATTATCTTTCAAGATTCATTATCTTTCTTCCTCTTGTGTCGGTACGTGACACTCCGCTCCTCTATTTCTATCCTGGTGCCGGAACGTGGCACTCCGATCCTCATATACTATCCTGGTACCGGAACGTGGCACCCGATCCATATTCTATCCTGGTGTCGGAACGTGACACTCCGCTCCTCATATTCTATCCTGATGTCGGAACGTGACACTCCGATCCTCATATTCATTCTATCCTGGTACCAGAACGTGGCACCCGATCCTCATATTCTATCCTGGTGTCGGAACGTGACACTCCGATCCTCATATTCATTCTATCCTGGTACCGGAACGTGGCACCCGATCCCCTAATTCATCAAGCCTTCTTTCATACTAAGGCATCATCATTAACAAGTGAATTAGGGTTCTTTCAAGATTTGGGATTCGATAGCTTCATCATGCTTTGTTAATTCATCACAATTTCATAATCATAATCATGCAAGCATACAATTAAGCACATAGTAGGGTTTACAATACTATCAATACATATCATTCATTATTAAGAGTTCACTACGAATATCGTAAAATAACCATAACCTACCTCCACCGAAGAATTGGAATCCACAAGCAAATTCCCAAGCTTTGATTTTCCTCCCTCTCGATCGATCTCCCTCTCTCTTTCTGTTCTTTCTATTTTCTTTTATTCAAACCCTCTTTCCTTTACCCTAATTATCATATAATTAAGACTAAAAGAGGACAATAGAACCCACTAATTAACTTAAGGTTACCTCTTTTAACCCCCAAGTAATTAGACTTATTAATATTAACCCTCAATCTTTATAATTAAGGAAAGAATAGTCCAAAACGACCCTTAAAACGTGTAGAGAAATCCTATTCTGCCTGGGATTTGCGCAACCTGTGACGGGCCGTCGTGCCTGCGACGGTCCGTCACGATGGTCGTCGCAGCCTCCCAAAATCCAGGTGAACTGCGACGGCCCGTCACACCAGTGACGGTCCGTCCTGCACCTCCGTCCTGACGGTCAGAAACTCGTTTCTTGTACCAAATTCTCAAAAGTTGAAGTGTTTTGCAACGGGAACTCACGACGGTTCGTCGTGGATGTGACGGCACGTCCTGCAGGTCTGTCACAATTTACAGAGAGTCGATTTTCAGTATCCAATTTCAGAATTCTAAGTATGCTGAAACGATGCACCCTCGACGGGCCGTCGTGCCTGTGACGGTCCGTCGCAGTGCCCGTGGTCTTGGCCAGTTTTTCCAGAATTAAAATCTGCTGCTCAAAACGACTAAACAGGTCGTTACAATAGATACCAATTTACCCATCGTTCGTCCCCGAACGATCAAAATAAGAAAAACAATGGCGAAAAGGAGTACCTGAATCTGTAAACAGATGTGGGTATTTTTCTTGCATATCTGCCTCCTTCTCCCAAGTAGCCTCTTCAACCGGTCGATTCTTCCATTGAACTTTGATGGATGCAATCTCTCTCGACCTCAACTTGCGAACCTCTCTATCTAAAATAGCAACTGGTTCCTCTTCATAAGTCAAATTCTCATCAAGCAAAACTGAATCCCAACGGATAATGTAGTTTCCATCTCCGTGGTATCTTTTCAACATGGACACATGAAACACCGGATGCACTCCGGACAGCCCTGTGGGCAAGGCAAATTCATAAGCCACCTCCCCTATTCGCTTTAGTACCTCGAATGGTCCAATATACCTTGGACTTAGCTTGCCTCTTTTTCCAAACCGCATCACCCCTTTCATGGGTGAAACCTTCAACAAGACTTGTTCACCTTCCATGAACTCCAAGTCTCTAACCTTTCGGTATGCATACTCCTTTTGTCTACTTTGCGCCGCTAGAAGCTTTTCTTGAATGCCCTTCACCTTATCTAATGAATCCCTCAAGAGGTCAGTACCCCAAGGTCTAACCTCAAATTCATCAAACCACCCAATGGGAGATCTACACCTCCTCCCATACAATGCTTCAAATGGGGCCATATCAATACTGGAGTGATAGCTATTATTGTATGAAAACTCTGCCAAAGGTAAGAAACTATCCCAATGGCCACCAAACTCTATCACACATGCACGAAGCATATCCTCCAACACTTGAATCGTTCGCTCAGACTGACCATCGGTCTGAGGATGAAATGCAGTACTAAGGTCCAATCTAGTACCCAATTCGGCATGCAATGTTTTCCAAAACTTAGAAGTAAACTGCGTACCTCTATCTGATATGATGGATAGTGGAACCCCATGCAATCGAACGATTTCTGAGATGTAGATTTTTGCTAACTTCTCTGCATTGTAAGTCACCTTGACCGGAATGAAATGAGCAGACTTAGTTAACCTATCAACAATCACCCAAATGGAGTCATACTTACCCATTGTCTTTGGAAGACCAACCACAAAGTCCATTGCGATTCTCTCCCACTTCCATTCAGGAATGGGCATTCTCTGAAGCGTTCCTCCGGGCCTCTGGTGTTCATACTTTACTTGTTGACAGTTCGGACATTTGGCAATAAAGTCAACAATATCGCGCTTCATTCTACTCCACCAAAAGTGTTGCTTTAGATCATGATACATCTTGGTTGCACCCGGATGTATAGAATACCTTGTACTATGAGCCTCTGTCAGAATAGTGTTGATCAAATTATCGACACGGGGTACACATACCCTTCCCTTAATCCTCAAAACACCTTCCTCGTCGATTGTTGCTTCTTTAGCCTCTCCTTGCAATACTTTATCTCGAATCCGGATCAATTTCTCATCATCAAACTGCTTCCCCTTAATCTTGTCAAGGAAAGAGGATCTTGCCTCCACACAAGCTAACAATCCTCCCTTCTCATTTACTTCTAATCTCATGAGGTCATTAGCCAAAATCTGCACTTCTCTAGCCAATGGGCGTCTAGAAGCTTGCAAATGAGCTAGACTTCCCATGCTTCCGGCCTTTCTACTCAAGGCATCTGCGACAACGTTCGCCTTTCCCGGATGATACAAGATAGTGACGTCGTAGTCCTTCAGTAGTTCCATCCATCTCCTTTGTCTCAAGTTCAAATCTTTCTGAGTAAAGACATACTGTAGACTACGATGATCCGTATAGATTTCACACTTAACCCCATATAAATAATGCCTCCATTGCTTCAATGCAAACACTACCGCGGCCAATTCTAAGTCATGAGTTGGATAGTTACGTTCATGCACTTTTAATTGTCTTGAAGCATAAGCAATCACGTTCTTCTCTTGCATTAGCACTGCACCCAAACCCGTATAGGATGCATCACAATAGACAATGAAATTCTTACCTTCCACTGGCAAGGTAAGGATAGGCGCGGTAGTCAACAAAGTCTTGAGTTTCTGAAAGCTTTCCTCACACTCATCCGACCATACAAATGGAACATTCTGCTTAGTCAAGTTCGTCAATTGGGAAGCAATAGAAGAGAATCCCTTGACAAATCGGCGGTAGTAGCTAGCTAACCCAACAAAACTCCGTATTTCTGACACATTAGTGGGTCTTACCCAATTCTTCACTGTTTCAATCTTAGAAGGATCTACCATCACTCCTTCCTTAGAAACCACATGCCCCAAGAAGGATACTGCATCTAGCCAAAACTCACACTTAGAGAACTTGGCATAAAGCTTTCTCTCCCTCAACATTTCCAATACAATTCTCAAATGGTCCTCATGTTCCTCCTTACTTTTAGAATATACCAGTATATCATCTATAAATACGATCACAAAGAGATCCAAATACGGCTTAAATATCCCATTCATCAAGCTCATGAAAGCAGCGGGGGCATTTGTAAGACCAAAGGACATCACCACAAATTCATAATGCCCATACCTAGTCCGAAAAGCGGTCTTTGGCACATCCGTTGCCCGTATTTTCAATTGATGATAACCGAATCTCAAGTCGATCTTCGAGAAGACACAAGCACCTTGTAGTTGATCGAATAAGTCATCAATGCGAGGAAGAGGATACTTGTTCTTAATAGTTACCTTGTTCAACTGCCGGTAGTCTATGCACATCCGAAAACTCCCATCCTTCTTCTTCACAAACAAAACCGAAGCACCCCAAGGAGATGCACTTGGTCTAATGAAGCCTTTGCTCAACAACTCTTGAAGTTGAGCCTTTAACTCTCTCAACTCCGCGGGATCCATTCTATAAGGGGTATAGAAATGGGGCGAGTGCCCGGTTCAAGATCAATACAGAAGTCAATATCCCTATCCGGTGGCATGCCAGGAAGGTCTGCAGGGAACACATCCAAAAACTCACGGACTACCGAAACTGACTCAATCGAGGGTACTTGAGTAGTGTCATCCTTGAGATGTGCCAAGAAAGCTAAACACCCTTTACTAACCATCTTCTTAGCACGAAGAAAAGAGATGATACGCACCGGATTAGAAGTGTAGTCACCCTCCCACACTAACGGATCTGTCCCAGGCTTGGCTAATGTCACCGTTTTAGCATTACAATCCAAAATTGCAAATTGCGGAGAAAGCCAAGTCATACCCAGAATTACATCAAAATCAACCATTTCTAAGATAACCAAATCTACATAGGTGTTGCTCCCCACAAAGTTCACCAAACAAGACCTATATACCTTTTCAACTACCACAGACTCACCCAACGGAGTAGAAACACGAATAGGCATGTCAAGTAATTCACAATGTAAATTTAGACCATTAGCAAATGAGGAAGATACATAAGAAAATGTGGATCCAGGGTCAAACAATACGGAAGCCATGCAATCACAAACCAGAAGATTACCTGTGATAACAGCATCAGACGCCTCCGCTTCAGACCTCCCAGGGAAAGCGTAACAATGGGCCCCATTATTTGTCTGTCCATTGCCCCTACCATGTTGCGTAGTAGTGGCTCCAGTTTGCCCTTCACCTCGGCCGTTTTGGTGACCACCATTACCTCGACCACCACGTCCTCCAGAAAAACGGCCTCTACCATGACCACCCCTACCTCTAGCTAGTGGGGCTCTGTAACTCTGGTTTGGACAATACCTCTTAATGTGTCCAATCTCTCCACATCCATAACATTCTCTGGGTTCACGCATCGGCCTCTCAGAGAAGTGTTGACCGTTCTGAGGTGGACCCCCAACTACAGTCTGTAGTGAAGACTGAATTGGTCGAACTGAGTAGCCTCCAGAACTCTATCCTCTAGTATATGAACCGTTGAACTCACCTCCCTTTCGAAACCTCTTTGATGTCGACGTTGGGGTGAAGTCATCTGGTTTCACTCCTTCCACCTCTATCACAAAGTCTACCACCTCTTGGAAGGATGTTGCCGTTGCCGCTATCTGTAAGGCTGAAATCCGCAATTCTGACCTCAACCCCTTCACAAAACGGCGAATCCGTTCTTGTGGACTGAAACAAAGTTGGGTGGCATACCTGGATAATGCATGGAATTTGGCCTCATATGCGTTAACCGTCATCCTACCTTGCTCGAGACTCAAGAACTCATCCCTTTTTCTATCTCTCAACGTCCTTGGGATATACTTCTCCATAAACAGGGTAGAGAATGATTCCCAAGTCATAGGTGGTGCCTCTGTTGGTTGACACTCAACATGTGACCGCCACCACATTTTGGCGTTCCCTTGAAACTGATAGCTCACGAACTCAACGCCAAACCGTTCTACTATACCCATCTTGTGTAGTAGCTCATGACAATCAACCAGAAAATCGTAGGCATCCTCTAATTCTGCGCCCTTAAAGACTGGAGGTTTCAATTTCAAGAACTTACTGAAAAGTTCATGCTGATCATTTGTCATAATAGGCCCAGTAGTCAGACGTGGAAATGTGCTTATTCCCAATGATGCATCCATGCGGGGAGCCATGGTAGCCGCATGTCGTATCTCTGAAACCGGAGGTGTTGGTGCAGAAACCACTGGAGGTGCCTGACCCTGATCGGATAACCCGCTAAGATAAGCAAGTACCTGGTTGATCATCTCTGGGGTAGGTTGGGGTGGCATTTCCTCATTTTGCATCCGTTCATTCTCCCCTTCCTCACCCTCTCTTATCACCTCCTCAGTCGGTGGAGGAGTCACTGCCCTAGCATCAGATGGACTAGGTGCTCGTCCTCTTCCTCTAGAGGACGTCCTCCCACGACCTCTACCGCGGCCTCTTGCCACTGTTCTTCCTCGAGCCACAGCCCCGGTGGCTGGCTCAGATGTTTCTTGTCTTGCCGTTGTTGCTGCTGGTGCGGTCGTTGCTCTAGTTCTAACCATCTGCGAAATAGAGTGAAGATGGTCAGATACCAATTTGTATCACCTAGATACCAATTGGACTCAAGTAGTAGCACGAAAGAAAGAATGAAAGAATGGAATTTTCCTAAAGTCTTATAGCCTCTCAAAGAAAAGTAAAGGCGTCCCCCTACCGTTCCTTAAGACTCTACTAGACTCGTTCTTGTGTGATGAGACCAACGAACCTAATGCTCTGATACCAAGTTTGTCACGACCCAAATCAGAGACGCGACTGGCACCCACATTTACCCTCCTATGTGAGCGAACCAACCAATCTAACCTTTAACATTTTAATACAATATCAACAAAAGAAATGCGGAAGACTTAAACTCATTAATAAAAACAATTCAAAACTATTATTATTATCCTCAAAATCTGGAAGTCATCATCACAAGAACATCTATCTCAAATTGCTAAACTAAAACGTCTAAGAAGCTAAAACAATAAAAGCTAGTCCATGCCGGAAGTTCAAGGCATCAAGAATTGAAGAAGAAGACCCAGTCCAAGCTAGACGCATTAGCTCACCCTGAATTTCCGAAGGTAGTGAAGACTGGCTAGATCTACTGTTGAGTTGAAGTTAACGGAACGTTTGCTGCATTACACAAATAACAAAGAAGAAAACATAAAAGTAGGGGGTCAGTAAAACCACAAGTACTGAGTAGATATCATCGGCCAACTCAAAATAAGGAACAGTATATATCAATAATAATGTAAATCAACTACAATACTCAACATGTAGCAATAACAATATTAATTCATCAACAATTTCCGTCAAGTTCACACATGAGGACTCAAGCCTCAATACCATACTCATTTGGGAATTAAGTTCATTAGATTGAGTATATTCATTATCTTTCAAGATTCATTATCTTTCTTCCTCTTGTGTCGGTACGTGACACTCCGCTCCTCTATTTCTATCCTGGTGCCGGAACGTGGCACTCCGATCCTCATATACTATCCTGGTACCGGAACGTGGCACCCGATCCATATTCTATCCTGGTGTCGGAACGTGACACTCCGCTCCTCATATTCTATCCTGGTGTCGGAACGTGACACTCCGATCCTCATATTCATTCTATCCTGGTACCGGAACGTGGCACCCGATCCTCATATTCTACCCTGGTGTCGGAACGTGACACTCCGATCCTCATATTCATTCTATCCTGGTACCGGAACGTGGCACCCGATCCCCTAATTCATCAAGCCTTCTTTCATACTAAGGCATCATCATTAACAAGTGAATTAGGGTTCTTTCAAGATTTGGGATTCGATAGCTTCATCATGCTTTGTTAATTCATCACAATTTCATAATCATAATCATGCAAGCATACAATTAAGCACATAGTAGGGTTTACAATACTATCAATACATATCATTCACTATTAAGAGTTCACTACGAATATCGTAAAATAACCATAACCTACCTCCACCGAAGAATTGGAATCCACAAGCAAATTCCCAAGCTTTGATTTTCCTCCCTCTCGATCGATCTCCCTCTCTCTCTTTCTGTTCTTTCTATTTTCTTTTATTCAAACCCTCTTTCCTTTACCCTAATTATCATATAATTAAGACTAAAAGAGGACAATAGAACCCACTAATTAACTTAAGGTTACCTCTTTTAACCCCCAAGTAATTAGACTTATTAATATTAACCCTCAATCTTTATAATTAAGGAAAGAATAGTCCAAAACGACCCTTAAAACGTGTAGAGAAATCCTATTCTGCCTGGGATTTGCGCAACCTGTGACGGGCCGTCGTGCCTGCGACGGTCCGTCACGATGGTCGTCGCAGCCTCCCAAAATCCAGGTGAACTGCGACGGCCCGTCACACCAGTGACGGTCCGTCCTGCACCTCCGTCCTGACGGTCAGAAACTCGTTTCTTGTACCAAATTCTCAAAAGTTGAAGTGTTTTGCAACGGGAACTCACGACGGTTCGTCGTGGATGTGACGGCACGTCCTGCAGGTCCGTCACAATTTACAGAGAGTCGATTTTCAGTATCCAATTTCAGAATTCTAAGTATGCTGAAACGATGCACCCTCGACGGGCCGTCGTGCCTGTGACGGTCCGTCGCAGTGCCCGTGGTCTTGGCCAGTTTTTTCAGAATTAAAATCTGCTGTTCAAAACGACTAAACAGGTCGTTACAAGCTAATTCTTGATATATATATATATATATATATATATAGTCTAAATTTATTTTTTGCAGTACAAACTTTATATGAAGGATTTTAGGATAAACGTGCAACGCACGTTCTCGGAAACTAGTCTATAAATAAGTTCGGAGAAAAATAAAACTTTAATATAATATAAGTGTGTCTGAAATTTCAGACATAGGTTGAGGGGGGGTACTTATGCATTTTCCCATTTTAATTCAATACCAAAGCATGTAAACAATGCAAGTTTTTGTTTTTAAATCCAAAAAAAGCTTGCAAATGTATGTGTTCTAAATGTATGAGTTGGGATATTTAAAAAGCGTTGTTTCGATTATGCTTGGGATAAAATTTATATTGTGTTTGGTTGACGGTATAAATTTATCCTATGACAGTTATACCATCAAGCTAACACAATATGTGCTTAACCTAGCAAGGAAAATGTATAGTGAAAGCAAGGGAAAATATTAACATTGAAGCATTAATTTGGAAATACTATGTGCTTCTCATTCCACAAGAAAATGAAAATTTTATAAGCTAAAGTAATACCACATAAAATAGGGCCAGAATTAACAGACATTTATTCATCCTTCAGAAGTTCCCTGTCCAATTCAGATGACCCAATTGAGGTTGTTGATACGCACCCACTTGAGCTCCGGGAGCAGCTGCAGCCATACCAACCCCGACATTTCCAGCCATGGCACTGCCCATATGATGAGGGTTAGCCATTGCAGCGGGCTGAGGTGGATGATACAACCCCGATAACTGCATATGGGATGATTGTGCAGCAGCATTAAAAGAAGCATGTCCACTGTGAGACGGGAGATAGGTGGCATGAGGAGTTTGCCCAGACATGCTGTAGTATGATCCTGACTGCATTGTAGAAATATCCCTTGGATTCATCCATATTTCAGATGTCTCTGCCTGTCAACCAATATTCAATGACCATATCAGTATCAAATTAGCAGCCTCTATAACAGAATGTTCGTGAAAGATGGTAAATAAGTCTGTAGTTCTAACAGCATAAGACATCGGTCAACAGTCTACACATTAATACACTTTTAAAAAAGGAAAATGTCCCTGTTCTACATTGTCCTGCCTTGGCATTAGCAAAAATGACAGGCAGACATATTTTAAACCAAATTAATAGGCGTTTGTTTTAAACCTTCGTTAAGACTGCCTAAGCTTTAAAAGATTAACCACTTCACTTGAGTCAAACCATAATTTATACCCTAAGTAACTTTGACTAAACCATAAGTTGAACCCTGAGGAACTCTGATTGGTTAGACCAAATCTAAAGATTTAGCCCAAATACCAACAGCAAGTAATAAAACATTCCAAAACGTGAATAAATTAACATTCAAGGGATTTGCATTATGCTGAAGTAGCAAACGAACAGTAGCCTGAAATCACCAAATTGACAACTATGCTCTTTCGTCCTCAACTATACATAAAATTTTGCTACCAACATCAGGTGAGATCTCCAAAAGTTTAAACCAAACCAAATGAACATAAGAATCTGACCCGAACCACAGATAGTTCAAACTCACTTATAATTTGAAAGCGATAAACGCCAAACTCACAGGCGCCAAACAAGGCATTGAACCAGCCTGGCTGGTATTCCGTAATGAGTAGCTTGCAAGAAACAGTACAGACTACCAAAGCTCCAACACAAAGACAGATAGCGAGCATGACAGAAACGGGACCAAATTGAACAACTATAACACGACGAACTTGTATAACGAAACTCCACATCAACACATTATGATGATGCAATTAATGTGATAACCTCAAGCTAATAAACCATAAATTTTCAGAGTTCAGATCACAAAGGGGATGCAGGGAATACAGATTGCGTGAACTAGTAATGAAAACTAGAGGCTGCAGCACTTCACGAATTTGCAGAAAACATAACAAAGGTTTAGATGAAGGGGAGGGAAGCCAAAGGATAAACAGTAGACGGGTAACATCACACGACTCAGAAAGAGAAGCGGTGAACAACATGAAGACGAGTAAACTCAGCGAAACCAGCCATAATACAACAATCACATTAGCGAAGAGAGACCTGAAGGAATCGACACAGGAAGAGCATTCTCCAAAATGTTCCGTTCATTTTTATTTTATTTTATTTTTACTTTTATAGCAGTCGAAACATGATATATGTTATGTTAAACCAATTCGCATACCTCCAACAACATCAAATCCAACAGCGACAACATGAACAGTAGGCATACGAAAAGATCTCCAACCTCAATCCATCACATTTGGAAACAGAAAGAGAAGAAAATTACCTGTTGACGAGCAGCAACTGGGACGGGTGAGCAGGAGCAGGCAACAACGAGCTTTCACTACCACGAACGCGAGCGAGACGAACTCCCACAACTCGAGCCTAACGACGGAATGCGTCTCCTTCTTCCTCGCCCGAATTTTCTCGAAGAAAGTTGTCGACTGTTTTTTTTAACTCACGAGTTTTCACTTCGAATCGCTAACAGTAGACGGAAGAGGGAGCAGAATCTTTCTTTTGAAAATTTTCCACCAAAAATTTGCTAACCCAAATCTCTCGCTCAATCGTCCAACCCCCTTTCTGAAGAAGAAAGGGGGTTTATATAGAAGAAGAAGAATTAGCCCCCTTTTTTTTTAATTCAAAAATTTGAAATCCCCTCGGGTCAAACCCACAAGGCAATTGCGTTTGGCGAGGGCGACTACGACGTTTCGCAGACCTGCTTGACAGGGTATGGGTCTCTGTCGTTGCGTCTCGTTCAAGCGAAATAAAGGGGGAAGGGAGAAGAGCGTGGGGTTGTTGGCGTTTTGCAGGAGATGGCGTCTGTTCGAGAGGGGAAGCTCGCGTGGGGGGGAGACGCGGGAGAGAGGGAAGGAGAGGAGAGAGTGAGAGAGCGTGGGTAGAGACGCGATGGGGGGAGGTCGCGTCTATTTTCTGTCGCGTCTCTTTCTGGGAATCTTCGCTGGGTTTCTTTTTTCTGAGTTCTGGGAAAATGGCGTGGGTGAGGGGAAGAAGGAAAGGGGTACTGGGTCGGGTTTGGATCGAGGAACTGGGCTGGGTCGGGTTAAAAAAAAAGTTGGGTCGATTTTAGGTGGGCCGGACTGAGGTGTTAAAAGTTTAAGGGAGTTGGGCCTGGGTAATTTTATTTTGGGAATGGGAGAGAGGAGTGGAGTGGGCTGGGAATTAGGAATACTTAAGATACACACATATACATATACATATATGTATATACATATATGTATATATATACATATATTTTATTTTCGCAAGATTTATAAAACTAATTAACTTTAAATAATTTGAAAAACTCACGAAGCTCGATAATTAATTTATACCGACGCGGGTCAAAATTGGGTGTCAACAAGGGCCATTGAGATTCTTTGTTCTTCTTTCATTTTCCATTGCAGCAATAGAACCTGAAAATTTTGTTTGCTTTTGAATAATACACAAATCGAAATAAGGTAGTTCATCCAATAATTCATCAAATAGATGTATACATGCTATAACTCTCTTGCAGTACTAATTACCACCATTGTAATGGAGAAAATAAAATTTTCAAATGAACCCCTATGAAAGAAAAGAAAAATATATATATATATATATATATATATATATATACAAATATAATCGTTATAAAAGGAAGAAAAACACAATTATAAGATACTTAATAAAGAAGAATCATAAAATGACACTTCTAAAATCATGCAAGAGTATGAGAATTATCTTGTAAAGTCATTAAACTTTATATGGTATCATTAAAATAACACAACTTAACACTTTTATCTTCTAAAATCATTAAACTATATGTGTCACAAAAATAAATCTGACATGGCAAAATAAAATATATTATAAAGAAATAAAATTAAGTTTAAGTAGTAATAATTATTTATTCGTCAATATTTAAAAAAAATTATGAAAAAATTCCAAGTAAAGAATATTAAATAAAATACACATTCTAATTTAGTATTAAAATTATTTAAGAAAATGATAATTCGAATTGTAATAAAACTCTATATTTCATTGTGTAAGAGTTTCAATATGTAGTATTTACTTAAAAGAGTCCTATTTTTATATATTCTTTTAAATAACTAAAACAGGTTTAAAGTGCTCAAAAGTCTTGTACTGTAATTTTTATGTGTAGCTACTTCTCTTTAATGTATAGCTTCATGTTTTTGAATAATAAGTTTTAAAGACATGTACATATAATCTTAAAGAGATCTGCATTTTGCAAGTTTTTGTTTCTAATTGGGATAAGGCACAAGTATCTCCTCAATCTATGTCCGAAATTCCAGAGACACACTTATACTATACTAAGGTCTTATTACCCCTAAACTTATTTTTATAAATAATTTTCTATCCTTTTTCGCCTACATGACACTATCTTGTGGGTCCAACATGCGTTGACATTTTTTTTCAAACTAGTTTCACCTAGGCTGAAAAGGAATAGAAAATTATCTATAAAATAAGTTCACAGGAAAATAGAACTTTTATATAATACAAGTGTGTGAGATTTCAGACATAGGTTGAGGGAGATACTTGTGCATTTTCCCTTTCAAATTCAATACCAAAGCATGTAAAGAATGCAAGTTTTTGTTTTTAAATCCAAAAAAAGCTTGCAAATGTATGTGTTCTAAATGTATGAGTTGGGATATTTAAAAAACGTTGTTTCGATTATGCTTGGGATAAAATTTATATTGTGTTTGGTTGACGGTATAAATTTATCCTATGACAGTTATACCATCAAGCTAACACAATATGTGCTTAACCTAACAAGGAAAATGTATAGTGAAAGCAAGGGAAAATATTAACATTGAAGCATTAATTTGGAAATACTATGTGCTTCTCATTCCACAAGAAAATGAAAATTTTATAAGCTAAAGTAATACCACATAAAATAGGGCCAGAATTAACAGACATTTATTCATCCTTCAGAAGTTCCCTGTCCAATTCAGATGACCCAATTGAGGTTGTTGATACGCACCCACTTGAGCTCCGGGAGCAGCTGCAGCCATACCAACCCCGACATTTCCAGCCATGGCACTGCCCATATGATGAGGGTTAGCCATTGCAGCGGGCTGAGGTGGATGATACAACCCCGAAAACTGCATATGGGATGATTGTGCAGCAGCATTAAAAGAAGCATGTCCACTGTGAGACGGGAGATAGGTGGCATGAGGAGTTTGCCCAGACATGCTGTAGTATGATCCTGACTGCATTGTAGAAATATCCCTTGGATTCATCCACATTTCAGATGTCTCTGCCTGTCAACCAATATTCAATGACCATATCAGTATCAAATTAGCAGCCTCCATAACAGAATGTTCGTGAAAGATGGTAAATAAGTCTGTAGTTCTAACAGCATAAGACATCGGTCAGCAGTCTACACATTAACACACTTTAAAAAAGGAAAATGTCACTGTTCTACGTTGTCCTGCCTTGGCATTAGCAAAAATGACAGGCAGACATATTTTAAACCAAATTAATAGGCGTTTGTTTTAAACCTTCGGTAAGACTGCCTAAGCTTTAAAAGTTTAACCACTTCACTTGAGTCAAACCATAATTTATACCCTAAGTAACTTTGACTAAACTACAAGTTGAACCCTGAGGAACTCTGGTTGGTTAGACCAAATCTTATGATTTAGCCCAACCCAGGCACAATTTGATATATTATTGTCCATCTTGATTTCCCTCCCCTTTTTCGCCAAGTACCACAAAATTGCTCTCTATAGTTTCCTCTGTTCAGCACGATCCCTTTGGTCCAACCTCCCTCAAGACCTAGGGCAATTTCTGTATAAAAGATGACCTCATCTTCTCTAAGCACTAAGAAGAACAGAATTACAAAGAACAAGATAGTAGTGCAATTAAAATTTTGTAGGCTAAAAAAGGTTGGTCTTAGGATAGGATACGAAGGCGGTGAAATCATAATAAAATAACTTGTTGTAAGGAAATTAAAGAAAAATCTGACCAATAATGTATATAGCATGGATACTTCTATGAGACCATTGATTTTCTCCTTTTATTCTTTGGGGTAAGTAATTGATGGTATGGCAATGGGTATTGTTGTATTCCATAAATATCAGACTCTGAAAAACTGTAGTTGAATCATAAAAGTGAAAGGAAAAATGGATATTTACCTGTGGATTAGGAACATAGAGATTACCATCCTTGTACTTCATCTGAGATGAATCTTCAAGACCTGTTGCACTGCCAATTACACCAGGAGTGTTTATAGCATAGCCAGTTGGACTAGTAAAATTTCCAAACCCTGAAGCACTGCCTGTGAGAACAGGCTTGAACTGCTGGATTCCATACTTGAGTCCATTTGCGCTTAGATGGGAGCCCCCACCAGGCATCAGCAAGTAGTTGCTACCATTTGGCGGATGAGGGTAAGAAGCATTACTAGAATAGCCAGGCATCGCCACTGGAGGAACATAGACGGGAGAGAAAACATGGTGGTATGGCATAAGATTAGCATAATGGGAAACATGAACTTGGGGATACATCTGTGCAATTGGTTGATGTTTTTGTACTTGCTGCACCATTGGAATTGACGATGCAGGCATGCTATTTGCAGCGTGTGAACTTAGGGCCTGAATTTCATAAAACATAAAAAATTGTAATATCACAGAATAAAGTCAACCTAAATACAAATGAATTCATACATGCACTCAGATAAAAGTCGAAGGTGTGGTTTATAAAAAAAAAAAAAAGAGGGTCCACCAGTGTAGATAATACATGGATATATTTGGGAAAAAAAAGAGGGTCCACCCGTTTGGCCATAAATATATTTGGGAAAAATTTGGCAAATAATGTTTGTCCATACAATTTGCCATTATTTGGCAAATATTTTTGGCAAATATCCCAAATTTCCAAATACTAATTTTTTCTAGTATTTGGGCCAAATCTCATTATTTGGGATATTTTGAAAATTAAAATTTTACCCCAATCTTTTATCTTTTACAAAAACACCCTCTCTAGTTGTTGCTTGCGTTGTATTACATCATTTTTTACGTGAACCCCAAAACAGTGATGAAATATTTAGTGAATATTAAATAATGATATGATTGTTGATGAAGATTATTAAAAATTGGCTTTAGGTAACAAAGTCATGTACTTTGTCTGCTTCACGATACATGGAATAATTCTTGTTGCACTCACTCCAAATTACCACATTGTTTTAGTGTCATGGACATTATTTGTTATTGTTGTAACGAACATTCAATTGACTTGTAATACAAACTTTTAGTTAGTTTTGATAGTTTTTAAAACTTGTGGGTATAAATCATATTTTTCTAAAAAGTTGAAATATATTTCCCAAATTTTATGGCCAAACAGATGGTGAAATTTCACCCAAATTTTCACTCAAATAATATTTGCCAAGAATATTTGGAAATCTATAGCCAAACGCTAGCTTAGTCAGGACCACAATTTGGCACCTGAAGAGAAGAGAGGCATAATGATTGTTAAGCAGTTAAACCGAGTGAAAAATCAATTTTACCTTTTGGAGACCCTGGTCGCGAAGAGCTTCATCTACTGCAGGTCTAAAATATGGTATATCATACCCAGTTTGGGGATCATAGGCCTGGTTGCATCCCATGCAAAAGCAAAATAGAAGAGGAGAAGGATCAGAGAATTAAAAAAAGAACATTAGAAAAAATAGCACAAACCAAATTACATGAACAAGCCAAAGAGAACAAAACTCACCGCGAAACTTGATAAAATAGAAGCATTTTGCTGCTGTTGAGACACTGGGGGTGTATATGATGCACTGTTATCTTGAACCAACCCAACATCTGCATAATTACCCAAATCCTCAGGACTTGAAGACTCTCTATTATCTGACAGCTTCTGATCTGAAATTACATCAGATACAGGAGAAGTAGACTCTAGATTCTGAACGCGATCATCAGCCAAATCTAATTGCTTGCTCCCAACAGGATCATCAGTGGAAGATTCAGAAACCAAAACCGACAGTCTACCACAAAATTTGAATCATTTCCACAATCAGTAAACATCCAACAATAAAACTTAACAAGGGAGGAAACAAAAACATATGTATTTCCTATTGAAAGACAAAAGTAGTTGATTTGAAAATAAGTCCTCAAAGATCATTGTGGCGGCGAATATATGCATGTATTACTCCTTATTACTGACTATACTGTCTGGCGGATTACATGGGTATTTAGGCTGTTACATAGCTTGCTAAATAAAACCACAGCCTTCTCCGTTCCCTTCTATAAGGATACTAGTAATGATAGACCCATACTGCAAAAGGACCCAAGTTCTACCTGTACTACCTGATTTGTTTAATCTTCTATTTGTACTTTTTAAAAAAAAATCTCTTCTTTATTTTTTCTTTTGTACTTCTATTCTGTTATATTTTATTAGGTTATCGAAAACGCAGTTCAACATTTTATGAAAAGATAAACTGTAAATCATGCTTATCAAACTTGAGAGTCTAATAGCACCGTTTAACAAAAAATTGCAAGTGTACTCATCAAATTGTCTTCCAAGAATATTAAAAATATTGATGATGGAAAAGCAATTGTCTTCAAGAATATTATAAATAGTGATGATAGAAAAACTTGGTTAAGCAATGCAACATTGAGTTGCTTGTTATTTTGGAATTTGTTTGAAATGCAACATAAAATATACACTTGTAAAATAAAAGGAAGCAATAGTTACTCTTCTTATACCTTTCAGTGATTAGGAAAAACGCTTTTTATTAAGAATGTCGGAACACGTAATTAAATGGTTTTCATAGGCTAGAAAATTTTAATAAGTTTCTAACGTTATATGAATAAATTATGAGTATTTTTACATTAAACTTAAGTTTTCAATGTAACTTATAACAATTCACGTAAAACAATGTACTTTAATCATTTTTTGCGACTTTTTCTTTAACCGAGACTGAGAATATGGTACAATTGAACAAAAAGGGATATCCAAATGACTATGCTCTGTATATTGTACACACTTTCTGCACCTAATAATTTTCAAGACTCTGTTACACACTTTTTTTAATTTTAATATATGTTTCTTACGTTCCTTTTTCATTTGTTTAAATAAAAATGTCACTTCCTATATTAAGTAACTCTTTAATCTTCAATTCCAAGATCCACATATCATGTTTAATATCATAAGCTTCATATGGCTTTTTGCTACACTACACACATCTTCAATTTTATCACCACAAAATTTGAAAGTCTCTTTCTTATACTTCATGTACATTCAAACTAAGATACATAAAATGAAAAGGCTGAAATAATAAAATACAATTCATCTGACATGTTAAAAGACTGATTAGAAATAGTACTTCAAAATTGGTATCTTGAATCATAATCAAAGCACGTGATTTGATGAAGTTATCAAAATTTTAATCGGGTCCATCTTAGTATATTATAGGCTTAATACATACCCAGCCCCTTAAATTTGCCAGGATATTCCATTTAGAAACTCCACTCCAATTAAGTTTTGTTTCAATTGAACACTATAGGCTTAATACATACCCAGCCCCTTAAACTTGCCAGGATATTCCATTTAGACACTCCAAATCTCCAATTAAGTTTTGTTTCAATTGAACACCTCAACCCCTAATACAGTGTTCCAATTAGACACTTTTGGTTCAAATGTTGGGGAAATTTTGAGTGGTCTTGTACGTCTATTTGGTAGTTAAGTTAACCACATATAGTATGTCATTTCATTTTATTTTACACATTCACCTCGATAAGTCGTAAACCACATGCATTTTCTACTTGAGGTTGATGTGTATAATTAATGGACAGCTTAATTTACGTGGTTAAATTAACTACCTGGGTCAAAAGTGTTTACCTGAAACACTTTATAGGAGTTGAGGTGTTCAACTGGAACACAGCTTAGGAGTTGGCTATGTATCAAGTCTTATTATACTCCTATTCACCGCTGAAGGTATTTTGGACATTTGGGGAACCAAATATGTAGCTTTCTCGTCCTCTCCTTTTTTAGAGATAAAATGTCTAACAACGGACAAATTGGTCTTTCAACTTTATAGTTAAGGGCTTCCCACTTTCATAATATTGTGGAAGCATAAATTTTTTTAATTAGAATCACATATGCTGATCTTATGTGACTAAGAACACTTTTACAAAAAATCTTCCTACTAATTAATGTGCATTACAAGGTGATTGATACAAACATCAAGATGATGCTATCGTGGTCATATACACTTTTGAGTCATGTATCACACTGTGCTAATAAGTTTGGCTTGAGACTACATGTTTTGTCCATATATAGTCTATTTGGATTTTTTTTGCTTTGTATCAAAGTTAACAGGAATAAACAAATTTACCAGGACAGAACAGTACGACTTAACATCACTAACCTTGATGACTCGGTCTGTGATTCTTCTTCCAAATCTTTCGCAGATTTAAATACAGCTCCAAAGCTGCCAAAGGTCAGGCGACACCGGTCAGTCTCAGAAACACGAATATGTTCAGCTATGATCACATTCTCTGAGATGTTTAGCCTTGACATCTTATCTTGCAACTGAGATCCTTCTTTTTCCAAGTCTTCTGACTTACTAGTTAAAGAGACACCTTCAGAAGGTTTTCCAATAACCCCGGGATCTGTTACGCTCGATTTCTTGGTTAACTTGGGCTTCCACTGAACACCTATATAAGGACCCAAAAAATGGAGTAAGGTTGATCTAGAAAATGAGCACATTCAGAAAGAGGCAGGCGTGTGCACCATTCAGAAACCATTTATGCACTACATCAGATGGAGATGGTAACTTTCAGCGCACTCCCCCCCCCCCCCCCCACCCACCCACCGCCCTTTTTTCTTCTTATTCTCCTGCTTACTTTAACCCTATTTTTTACACATGAGTAGGAACTGAACAATCTTTTCTTTATTAGGATGCCCCAAAACCAATTGAAATAATAGCAGCAAGAAGAAACATTCATATTAAGATGAAGTGCCTACCTTTCTGATGACCCACAGATTGATGCAGTCTGTTAATATGTTGATTTCCCGAGAGAGACTTCCTCATTGGCAAGTTGGATTTAGGGGAATCAGATACTCCACTCTGGTCACTTCTAGAATTTGAGCTCATAGGTCGGAGTGATCCTTTAGAATTACCAATATCCTGCCGGGCCTGCTCCATGTGAGAGTTTGAAGACGACCTGCTTTGTGAAGATGAGGACTTGGCAAAAGTTTCAGCGGACTGGCGACGAGCACCCACCACCCCTACCTCACGCTTAATAGTACCAACTTTTGCAGCCGCTCTGGAGTCAAGAGATGGTACATGAACTGGATCTGAAAAGGATGAATAAACTCCAATGACAGAATTGCTAGATGATGTAATAGAATGTGGCCGAGAACCATTTGGCTTCACCCCTCCTATCTGTGAAGCAGCATTTGAAACAGATGCATGCATTTCTCCAGACAAACCTTGACCATTAGTGCTACTTAAATTAGCATCATTAGAGTGTGTATGTTGAGAATTCCTATTTGGAGCTTGAGATGAACGACTCCCAGTGGATAGAGTATTGCCAGAGGTCCCTTTTGAACTGCTGCAAATTCCAACAAGGAAAACATATATATTAATAGCTCAGACTCAATACCCTATACCATATGTACAGTGAATGCAGTAAAAATGATCACAAGAAGTCGAAAGAAGACATGTTGGCAATGCCGAACCAAAGAACTTTTAGGAGTTTTAGGCTTTAAAGATAATTGGTAAAAAAGCAAAATTCTAAGGTACGTGAATAGAGGTATGATTCTCATAATAGTGTGGCACAATAATATTAAAGGTATAATATATCCGTAAACGTGAATGGCCAAAGTAGGTCGAAAATCAACCAAAAAGATTATGGTTATATGATAAAAGGTGTCTACGTTCATTCAATTTGAGTAGGATAAAAGGATAATAGTCAATATGCAACGATCGCCTCTGGATATCTTAGGAAAAGAGTATCAAAAAAGGTATTAGACATGACATAGATAGGGAATCATTACACATGCAATAACAACTGTAAATAAGCACATGTCAACTAGACTACGTTACCCGTTTAACTATTATGTTTAAATTTGATAAATTGCCTGTTCAACTATTTAATTTTAAATATATTAATCCCACCGTTCAATATTTCTTAGTGTTCATGTTAGTTATAGCAATTAATCTGATTTAAGATGGAAATGGTATATTATCAAGGTAGACCGACAAAAAAATTAATTGGGAGAGGTGTTCAATTTTCCTTAAATCTAAATGCAAAGAAGATTGAAATATGCAGAACTGACACACAGGTTACACATACATGAACATAATTGGCAGGTTTATATTGCCAGCAGCCCCAAAGTTGTGCCCAAAAAAAGGAAAAGGGTTAAGAGGGGGATAAATAGTTGTTTACCATAAGCAATTGATCACCCTTTAACTGAAAAATCAAGATATAAGCCATGAACATTGTAGGAATCACCTCAACTTCCAAAGTAAACATCTCACAGCATTCAATCAATTCCAGGTCCACCTTTTAATTTAAAGGCTCACTAAATATTGTCTAACTTAGAAAATGAATATTTGATAAAAATATATTATGTGGAGGTCAACGTACTAACGTAATACTATACTTCTGTTACTTTGATCAGCCACTGCTCTCTAAGTATGGAAAGTATTACTGTATAATAAACAAGAGAGCACAATATACCTTTGTGCAGAAGTATTTGAAATCGCTTGTTCAGCAGATGTAGAAGTCTGGACAGCCTTTACCACTCTATTGACATTTTGATTAACTCTATTATCTCGCACAACACGGAATTCTTGAGTAAGTCCTGCATCTAGAAATAATTGGCCATCAAACTACTTACCTTAACGTACCTCAGGGAACAAAGTCAAACAACCAATATGTATGTTATAGGATCACCAGAAATTAACTAAAGAAATGGAGATACAGTTAGCACTATTTCTATTGTCAAAAGATGCACTCAAATAATGCTTAAGCTTCACAAGAAAATCTAACTGAAAAAGTAATACATTAATTGTTTAAGAAATATATAGGAAAGTAACGTTATATAATAAATCGAAAAAGAAATATGTTTTCAATGAAGAAAATTAAGAGTCTCAAGCAGTCAGAACATCATAATTAAGAACTTGAAAACTACATTTTAGCATTAGCACATCTTTGACGTGGCTTTTACTACTTGTATGTTGTTTTTTTACACAAGTGCTAATTAATTTACCAGGAAAAAAGATAAGAGAATGGTTTTACTTATATCAACTAACTTACAGATTTTTTCTTCTTATTTTAATGGACATTACACATTTGTAACTTTGTCCATACAATTCTTGTTTGTATGTGTAGTTTCTTTCTTTTGCATTAAACCAACATATACACAAACACAAACACAAAATGCTTCTCAGTTTCTTTACTAGGGTGTGCACAGTGTTTTGGGAAGCGAGAAGCGGAAAAAAGCGACGAAGGCTTGCTTCACAGAAGCGAGAAGCGTGAAGCGAAGCGCGCGCTTTTTAAAAAAAAAGCGACATTTAGTATAAAAATAAAAAAATATTAAATAACTAAAAAGAGGTAATATAGTCTTAGATTGAAAGAAATTACTTGGGCAAAAATACTCACAAAGTCATAACATATAAAGCAAAAAATCAAAAACATAATTAAATCACAAAAAACTACAAACAAAAGGAAGTTTCAGAAAATAATAAAAAAAGGCTGCTAGCATACACACTGATCACAAAATAAATAAAAAAACAAAAGAATTGAAAAAAAAAACAGAGGCAGCAGTCAGTAAGAACGAAGAAGAAAAAAGCAGGCAGCAGAGAATAGAGATGAAGAAAAGAAGAGAAGAAGAAGAAAAAAGAGATGAACAAATTACCTGCAGGCCTCAGTCGAGATCTTGAGGAGAGAAAGAAGGGAGGCAGCCAGCAGCCTCAGTCGAGATTTTCACGAGAAAAAGAAGGGCGGCAGCCAGCAGCCTCAGTCGAGAGCTTCAGGAGAGAGAAGGGAAAGAAAGTCGCGAGGAGAGAAGGGAAAAAGAGTCGCGAGGAGAGAAGGGAAAGAAGAGTTGTGAGGAGAGAGAAGTTATATTTCAGATTTTTTCTAAAAAAAACCTAATTTTTTTTTAAAAAAACCCCAATTGTCGCTTTTTTAAAAAAAAAAGCGCTTTTTTGCGCTTTTTCCTCAGCGTCGCTTCTCGCTTCTTCCTCTGAAGCGAGTGCTTTTTTCAAATCGCCTCGCCTCAAGTTAAAAAAGCGCACAAGGGTCGCCTCGCTTTGAAGCGCGCTTTAAGCGCGCTTTTCTGCGCTTTTAACAACACTGGGTGTGCACTTCAATTAAGCTCTTCCCTAAAGACTCCTGCAACATAACTTTTCTGCACTTTTGACATCAATGACTAGTAGTTTTGTTATTTATGGTGAATATCAAACTATCAATGAGTGGTAGTCCAAAAATACATGACATTCAGTTAAAACTAAGAAAACTACAAAATTCACTGGAGATATAGGGTACGCAGGAGAGTTGAATATCATAGTGTCAATTCGCTGATTATAGCAAGGGGCTGGGTTTCCTAATGATCTGATGTATCCTAATTGTTGTTTTAGTCAGTACAATACAAGTCTTATTACTCATCAAAAAGAGTTGAATTTAACAGTGGGGTAGTGTAGAGTGCTATCAAGAGAGAGCAGACACATTAGAAACATATTATGTACAGATATATGAAACACAAACATCAGAGAAGGGAAGTATTTGACCGACATCAATATCTATTTCCATAGTCTAGACAACATTGCAACAACATCGAATACAAAAGCTGACTTCCCTAAGCAGCTAACAATCTCAACAAGATATATATATTTATTCACTTCCAGCTTCTTGAAGAGAGGTAATGAGGAAATTTTCAATTAAAGGAATCCTTTTCTAAAGTCTTCCATACGTATAATGCAAAAAACTAAGAAAATAAATCAGCCAGCTATTACCTATTGCCACTAAAAGCACTTACGACTGAGATTGCAAAGACCTTAATCCCTGTCTCCGCACCAATATATACTACATGTACATCTGATGACCCCTTTAAGACATGGTTCTCAGAGTAAAATCGAGCATGCACAAAGAAGCTTTCTTCATACAACTGGTGCACTTCTAATGCCCTTTCCTCCACCAATAGGACAACATTCTATGAGGAAATTTTCTATTAAAGGAATCTTTTTCTAAAGTCTTCCATATGTAGAATGCAAAAAACTAAGAAAATAAGTCAGCAAGCTATTACATATTGCCACTAAAAGCACTTGTGACTGAGATTGAAAAGACCTTAATCCCTGTCTCCGCACCAATATATACTACATGTACATCTGATGACCCCCTTAAGACATGGTTCTCAACGTAAAATCGAGCATGCACAAAGAAGCTTTCTTCATACAACTGGTGCACTTCTAATGCCCTTTCCTCCACCAATAGGACAACATTTACAAGCATCTAGAAGCTTATGGATGCTTTAAAACACTCTATAAGAGATCATCCTTCAGCAACTAAAGGTGCATGAATTCTATTGCATAGCAAAAGGCTTAATGACCTCCCACAACCAGCACCTTCCCAGGAGATCTAGGACCTTACGGGTACTACAAAACATTTTTTTGATAAAATAATAAAAGGGAATTAAGATCAAGGTAAACATAAGAAACTTAAATCTGCATAAGATCAAATTACCAGGTAAAGCAGTTCGATTGTAGCTCCCTCTTCGGATGTTACGATTGATGTGTGTGTTGATCCCCATTTCCTGTGCACCATGCTCTAAATAATTTCCATTTTCTGGAGCAGTAGAACTTTTATACCCATGGTTCTGAAGCAAGACTAAAGATAGTTTCAGTTAGAATAAAGATAAAACTGTAGTAAAATAACAAAATAAGTGCAAGTGCAATCGACAATTGTAAATTGTTTAAAGGACACTATCAATCTTAGAAATCAACTTCAACAAGAGAAAGAAACATGCAATTTCCTTGGAGTAAGAATTGACTGATTTGCCAAAAAAAAACAAGAAGCATCAAATGTTTGTCTGACAGCAATGGACATCAATAATAATAATCACAGCAAAGCGTATCACATAAGAACTAGAACCACAGAACAATTTGAAAATATTACCTCTTTCTTTCTGTCCCTTTTTCGCTTCACCTCATGAAATAGATCTGAAAGAAAAAACTGAAGCATTAGGCACACTTCACATCAGAGAATTAAGGGAAAGATGATGATTTTTACTGGTGAATATAGATTGTTCCATATTGGAGGATACTGCAAAGGTTAAAACCAGCGCCAAGATGCAGCAGTCTCAATGATATCCATCAGAATACCAAAACCGATTAGGGCACATCAGTATTTAACTTTTCCAGGAAGAAAGTTGAGCTATAATTAAGCAATTAACTTTTATGTACTTATGGTCGAAAGAATATTTAACCATCTTACTAGAAAGAGCCAACTACAATTCAAGTGTGGATTGATAATTTGAAAATTTAGGAAGGTATACTATATACTCTCAACCTCCAAGAGGTAGAGGTAAGGTATGTTACACTCTACCCTCCCCAGACCCCACTTCGCGGGATTCAACTGGGTATGCTGCTGGTGTTGGTGTTGGTGTTATAAACTACATTCCATACAATGACATGGTATATAACTTAAATCCTTGTACACCACATCTCCCCTTTCTGATGCATGTAAATAATTACAGTGGTCCATTATATATAAAATTAACTTGCAGGAACTCTACATCTACGATGAAGTACACCAATAAGCAAATAGTCAAACCTAACTGCTACAGAACATTGATGAATATAAAACCATTCCAAGCTACTGAAAATAGTGCCAACAACAACACACCAAGTGTAATCCCACAACTGGCATCTGGAGAGGGCAAAGTATGCACAGACCTTACCCCTAACCTCAAAGAGGTAGAGAAGTATTTCCGATAGACCCTTGGCTTAATATAAAACAGTTCCCAGCATTTTGAAAAAGAGAACACAGAAATAAGGGCAGTAACACCACAAAATAATGTGAAATGGGAAGATAAAAAATGATAACAAAATAATGTGAAATGGAAAGATAAAAAATGACAACAAAATAACGCGATAACCGAAGCACAAAAAACATAGGTGGTAACCAAAATCGAAGAATAAGAAACTACAAGAATAGTACTAAAACCATTGGTAAGAAAGAAGGTCCAAATACGAACACCAAATCTATCCTATAAGAAAGCCAACACAACCCCAACTACCATATACTCAACCTCCAAACCCTACTGACAACAATACCAAAGCCTTCATTTCCCGCCTCTCCAAGACTTCCAAAAAAGGCAGTGGCCGATGCACCAATTTGACAGTACATGCAAGCTCTAACAAAGAAACATATATTTGAAAATGTCATTTTACATTTGCACAAAATCCCCAGTCCCTACACATTAAACAAAGAATTTTGGTTCATAATCCAAGAATGGCCTCTATCAAAACTCCTACTACCGGGCGGCAAACACTAAATGGAATGAAACACTAAAAATTAAGTCTTTTTTATATTTTGGCCCAAAAACAGGTTTGAAGCAGATTTTGGGACTTAAAAAACTAGCTCCCAAAAGCTAGATAAAACCGATATTTGTCCAAAAAATGCCTCCAAAATCAATGGCCAAAAGGGTCCTTACCTCAACTAATTTGATCAAACAAAATGCAGCATAAGCATAAACAAGTAATCAAAAACCCAACTTTTCAATCACAAACTAGTCACAATAGGCTTGCACGAATCCCCTATACCCCATTCAGCTCTAATTAATCATAAACCAACCAAAAAAAAAAAAAAAAAAAAAAGGGGTCGAAGCAAACACCTTGATTGAGCAATTTCTGAGCAGTTTCATTAGGGTCCATGTTGGTTTCTTTAAGAGTCACATAAATATCAGCATCGGAATGATTTCCAACAACTTCCTTGATAGATTCTACTATTTCCCGTACGCCGGCAGATATAACATGAGTCCCACTTTCCGGTTTAGAACTTGATACCATCTCCGACCAAACCAAATTCACTACTGTTTTTGATAAAAATATATGCGAATGATTACAACAATATATCAAATTCTTTTTGAAATTTGAGAAGATTGTGTTATGCAATCTTTTTTAGGGTTTTTTTTGGATTCGATGTGGCGGAGAAGAGAAGTACAGAAAAACGGCTCTCATGAGGGTTTTAAAGAGTGTCTTAACTTTACCTTTGTAATTAGGGGTTTTATTTGGTGTTATGATTATACCCAAATTATTACCTCTTAATTTTGTTTTCTTAAATATTATTTTCAAGGTGAAAAAGATTATTAAAAGTGATTTTATATAGTAATTCAATTTTGTTATGCATATTTGGGTTGAAGTTTTATCAAAATAATTTGTTTGCCTTCATAAGATAAGAGGTCAAAGTTGTTAACCCCTTATTTCTTTCTAAATTTCACTTGTGAAATTACGTTGGATATTATTATGTTGCTATGCAATATATTAATTAATTATTATGTTGCTATGCAATATATTATGTAATTAGTTGGAACGGGTGAATGTTGAAGATAAGTCGTTATTTCATTTTCTGTTGTTGCTTTTGCTTGTTGTGTTGTATCTTTTTCATCTTTCGTTCAATAGAGAGGGTTTATTAGAAGAAAAATTACGTGACTATACAAACTTATTTTATTTAATTACTCATCATAGCTATAGTTTGCTATAATTATCACTTGCGACTAACATTATACAATAATTACGTGGGTTGACTTCGAGTTTGTATAATTAATCACATTTGTATATGTATAATTCGCCAGAATATACAAATACATATGTATATTATACAATTATTTAACCTATATACATATACAATTCACCTCTCTCCCATTCTCTATCCTCTCTCGCTTGTCTCTCTCCTCCCTCTCCCAATCTCGCTTGCCGTATATACAAATGCATATGTATATTATACAATTATATCATATACAGTTCACCTCTCTCCCACTTTTTGTCCCCTCTCTCTCGCTCTCTCCTCCCTCTCCCAGTCTCGTTCACCTCTCTCCTCCCTCTCCGAATATCTCTTGCCATATATACAAATACATATGTATAATATATAATTATCTAACCAATATACATATACAATTTACCTTTCTCCCACTCTTTTCCCCCTCCCTCTCGCCTCTCTCCTCTATCTCCGAGTCTTGCTCGCCTCTCTCCTCCATATAACATGTAGCTACAAATTTGAAGTATCAAACTATAGCTATGGAGAGTAATTAGGTTATTTCATAAGTGACTATATGTGAAAGTTTCCCTAAACATAGATGATTTTCATAAATAGCTATAGTTTGAATAATAATTATGATTAATAACTACAATGTGTCTAATTACTATTCATAGCAACAACTTTAAAGAAGAAAAGAGCGAGCGAAATCGAGATTGAGAAATAACAGAGAGGCGAATGAGATCAAGAGAGATAGATGAGAGGAGGCGAGCAAGTTGTATCTTATATACAACGTGTATTTCGATTGAAACTAAGATACACATTTACATCATATCTTCTTTCTTTCTCCCAAATCTCATTAATCTCTCTCCTTATTTTCATAATCTAGCACGTAAATATACATGTTAACTTTGAAACTAAAATATAGATACAGAGATACACTTTGTATCACCCCTAATATAAATATCAAATAAAGTATGTATCAATTTTTTTTGTGATATACAAATGAAATAAGCATTGATATAGTGTTTAAATATTATATTACCCCCATAATAAATATACATATACAAATTTTTTTCCTAAGAATAATTGTCTCATTCATATACAACTTATCTGATACGTAGGCACAGTTGATTGTATAATATATATCAATCGAAAAAGATAAAATTTGATAACACGTTATCCATTTTCTTGATATATATATATAAAAAAATTGGATACATAAATAATATCATTGATTGTATTAATCTAAGAAGAAGAAAAAAAATAAAAAGTTAAACAAATTAAGAACCCAATACGAGAATTTTGATATAATAGTATTAATCCACCAAAAAATAAATAAATCAACAATCAATAAACATCTAGAAAAAATTGAAGAAGAACAATCACATGTTTAAATAAAATTAACTCAAGTAAGACTTTAACAAGATTATGAATTGGTATAAGAAACATAGAGGAAGAAGGAGAAAAATTCACATAATGAATTAAAAAGAGAAATGAGAGATTTGCTATAAAACCTTAAATATTGTTTTATGATATAACTTTTTGAAAGTGTTGCATATATATTAGCTATTTTTACTTATACAAGTAGTTTTTCCTAATATTCTAGACCTCCCATCAAGTTTGATTAGTAATTCTAAATTTCCCTATAAAAGTTATAATATATATTTCTTTTTTTAATTATACTCTATCTAGTTTAAAATAAGTTAATTATTGAGATAATACACATCTATTAAGAAAAAAAAAGTTTATGATATAATTTAAACACCACTTTTTCATTTTGTCATGATTCAAAAATAGATGTGATTGCATTCGTCTAATCCCACCAAGATAAGTCAGCCTTTAACCCAATAATACGAAAATAATGCAGAAAATAAATCAACAGTAGCATAAGAGCAGAAAATTTAGTCATTCTAAAGATATATCCCAAAATCTAATTATTACATGTGCAAGCCACTAATATATTTATTACAAATTGAAAGATAAGTACAAGTCTCACTTTATTTGTTTCTCGAATAAAACAAAACATTAAAAAGAAATAAGAGGGCCCGCTGGATGACAAACAGTTATCTCTCAATGTGTCATTTGAAAGCCTCAGAGAAAGATGAAGAAGAATGATCACACCAAACTCGGGCTAGAAACCTACACAAGTATAGGAACAAAGAGTGAGTATCAAACAACATGATACTCGACAGTTAGCCAACTACACCATGTAAAACTAAGCTAGAATACGAGTAATCCTTTCATACCGGTCGAACCGTCGCAGCTACAACCTGCATAGATATCAGTTTCAGCTAACCATTTACTACAATACACACCTCACAAGGCTTAACAATCAATCCAACAGTCACAGTACAATAATAAGTATCAAATGTGTCAACTGCAATCATCAAGTAGATCAATCACAAATGTCAAGTTAATCAATCATATAATAGTTACACTTGCAAGAATCATTTCTCAACGAATTTATATAATGTCACTTGTTGTAATCATTTTTCATCGGCTCAACATTAATAGCCTGAACCATTTCCCATCAGGTTTATGTAATATCACTTGTCGAAATCATTTCTATCGTCATATGTCTCATTACATTTTACCAACATTGATGCAAATAGGCAATGTCACATCATTAGGAAGACACAATAAAATCAAGGAATTCAAGAGTCCATGGATGGCTCGACAGTGTTAAAAAAAAGACATATGCCTTAGGCCCCCAAATTTAAGGGGCCTCTTTTTTTTTTTTATAATAATAGGTTATAAGTTATTGTTTTTAACAAATATTGAATACTATTTATAAAAAAGTAAACATTTCATGAAAAATAAAGGAATTATTAGAAGAAATTTGACATATTTTGAGTACTATATCTTATAAAAAATAATTTAAAATAAGAATGGTTATATTATAAGGTGAAAACTAGAAGAAATAAATTATATAAAAGTATTAACAATTTAAATTTGAGGCCCCGTTTGATTTTTGCTTTAGGTCCCTAATACGCTTGAGCTGCTCCTAAGACCACGTTGATGCCATCAAAGCATTTCATCAATCAACTAATTAAGATCAACAATTCACAAAATACAACTATCAACACATTGCTTTTTCATTCAATCCCCCTTTTCCAATCATGAAGATCAATCAAAAAGAGTAATTGAACTATCACCTCATTCACATTACTCCACAACATACACAATGAAGGGAAATACAAAATTCTACAAGTTCACAAGGTGAAGAAATTCATTTGCTTTAATTCAATCAAAAATCAACGTGAGACTTGAGCTTTTTGTTTTTGAACAAGGTTCAAATCCACACAATTTAATTCAACAAATAATCACAATAAGATTTCAAAAATAACAACACTCATATTTTCACAAACAAACACGATATTTCTGTTATGTTCCATCACAAGTTTCCAACGAAACATCTTACTTCCATGTACCAATTAGTGCCTTATTTTCCATACTCTCATGGAATAAGTACTTGAATTATTCTATAAATGAAAAAATTGTTTCACTACACATTCATAATTGTTATATCACTTGTAAATAATATTTTTGAGTTGTTAAAAAAAGGCTATGCAGAAAACTCATACACACCCTTGTAGACATAAAACAACTAACAAATAAGTGTTCTCAAGTCTTAAAAACTTAATAGTAATAATCCTAATGAATTTCCTATAGCCAATCCATAAAGTGTAACTAAACTTTCACTTTATAAAATTAAAAAAAAATATTTTACAAAGTGTAAGAAAAACTTCAATTTTAAAATTTAGACGTTAATAGATTTAATATAAATATTTTTGGCCAAAAATATTCTTTAACTATACCCCAAACTTAAACTATATCTTTAAAGTATCATTTGTAGCAGAAAACATCCTTTAACTATACCCCAAACATAAACTACATCTTTAAAGTATCATTCTTACTGAGACTGGGCAACGGAACCGGACTTACCGGTACCGTTCCGATTCATCCCATTTCGGTTGCATACGGGATGGGACGAGATAGTCTGAACCAATACACGGAACGAAATGAAACTGTGATTTGGTACCGGTGTACCCATACCGCTTCATTCCGATTTCGTCTTGATCCAATCCAATTTCCGTCCAGTTAAATTAATATATATTAATTAATTTATATTTTTTATTTTATATATATTATATTTTATATAATTTATATTTTATATTTTATATAAATTATATTTATATTTTATATAAATTATATACTAATTACTAATTACAAATTTTATTTATTTATATTACAAGACACAAGTTATAAATATAACTTATAAATTTTAAATATTAATGAATAATAAATAATAACTTATAAAGTATAAACTTCAAAAGATTACAATACACAAGTTATAAATATACTTACAAATTATAAATATTAATGAATAATGAGTAATAACTTATAAAGTATAAACTTCAAAAGATTTAAATTTTGAAAACTTTATTAGGCTTAACTTGCAAAATTAATAAGCAAAAAAATTTAAAAAAATATCTTTAAAATAAACTTAAGTAAAAAAATATATGACAAATTTAAAAACTATTAATTTAAACTTAGAAAAATTAAAAAAATTATTCATATTTTCGTAATTTCAAAAAATCATTTTTGAAATAACTAGATATGTCATCCCGTTTATCCCGTCCCGTTCCATTCCGGTATATAGTGGGACGGGATGGAACCGAGTATTCGTTCCGGTAATTCTGATTCGGTTCATCTCGGTACCAGTCAACGTACCGGTCAACGCGTCCCGTTTGGTCCGGTACCGATTCGTTTCGGTCCGTTGTCCACTCTTAATTCTTACCATAAAGCATCCTTCAAGTATTTTAAAGTGAGCAATTTTTATCCTTCTACTTGAATTTCTCGTAAAACTGTCCGATATATCCCACAAAAAAGTCGTCCCTTCCTAATTATTATCCTTAGAAATGCCAAAAATATTATCGTGAATTTTTTCGTAATTGAGTTAAGAATTATGCAAAACTTTTAATTTGACCGTTTTTCATTCATTTTTTATTTGATTTTAATTAAAAATATTATTAATTTAAATATGTTTCTTCTCTATTGAATATGTTCGACGTTTATTGGAGACTTCCCCTTCTAATAATGTCAAATGAAACTCAACTACGAGACATAATCAATATTTTGGTCACTTCAATATTAGATTGACCTAAAAATCTATTGATTTAATTAATCAAGAAAAAAAAATAATCCCCAATTTTTTTCTGTTACGAAAAAGGCAAATTATGTACGCTCACTCTTTCCAATCATTTTTAGTTTCATAAGCAACAATATCTAAGATTTTTTATATTTTCCAAGAATTTCTTGTAGCAAGTAATGAAATTATGCAGAATAAAATTTGTTGATAGTTACGTTAACTATTCATGTTTTGTAAGATCCATTAGTTTTTTGACAATATCTAATAAAAGGATGAAAACTATTCATTTACAAATACTTAAAGGATGTTTTCTGCTAAAAATGATACTTTAAGAATGTAATTTAAGTTTGAAATATAGTTAAATGATGTTTTCTGCTAGAAATGATACTTAAGGATATAATTTAAATATGAGATATAATTAAAGGATGTTTTTGATAAAAAAACTCTAAGAAAGATATACAAAACCTTATTTTCGAACTCTCTACTAGACCACGTGGCTCTACTTACAAGAAAAAGCGGTGTCGTTTCCTTCTCTTTTCCAGAAAACTTTGTTACTCTTCTCAATTCCCAAACCCTAAACCCAAACCCGAACACTAGAGCCAAATCCCGAACGCCGATGGCATATCACGCCGGAGACAACGACGGCGACGGCCAAAACCGGCGGTTCTATAATCCATACCAAGATCTTCAAGTTCCAATTCAGAAACTCTACAAACTCCCAACTTCCCCCGAATTTCTCTTCAAAGAGGAATCTCTCGCACAGCGCCGATCGTGGGGAGAAAACCTAACGTTCTACACTGGCATCGGTTATCTCTCCGGTTCAGTCGTCGGGGCAGGTAAAGGATTTATTCAAGGCGTTAAAGCTTCTGAGCCTGGGGACACGTTGAAGCTCCGGGTTAACAGAATATTAAACGGGTCGGGTCACACTGGTAGGAAGTTCGGGAATCGATTCGGAGTTATTGGACTGATGTATGCGGGTTTAGAGAGTGGGATGGTGGCGATCAGGGATACAGACGATGTTATCAATAGCGTGGTGGCGGGTTTAGGGACTGGAACATTTTACAGGGCGGCGGCAGGGTTGAGGTCCGCGGCTGTTGCAGGGGTTATTGGTGGAGCTGTAGTTGGGCTTGGAGTTGCAGGAAAACAGGCGATGAAACGATATGTACCAATCTGAGCTTGTTTTTGATAGGTTTGTAAGCTTTTTAAGTTTCAATTGTTACTGAAATTTTGATGGTAGCTTGAGAAATTGTTTTTCCACGTTGAGTTGTTATGTAATTATTTCATCAAAGGTGCATGCTTTCTTGATATATTCAATTATCGTATTATTTTGATGTAGTTACTGTTCAGTATGCATACTTGTTGGACTTCTTTTTCGTGTATCGGAAACAACCTTTATACCTAGAGGTAAGGTCTACGGACACTCTCCCCTCACATGCCCCATTGACACGCGGTAAGCTTTCTAGATATTAGCTAGTGCATGCCATCAAAGTGCACCTTGAGCAGCAGTAATGTAATTATTTCATTAAAGCTGCATACTTTCTTGATTCTTTGAATATATGTTTCTGAAACTAGGTTTTATATGGACTTGGTTATGAATAATTGACAAAAAAAAAAACTTACTGGTGTATGACATTTTTGAAATCTTAGCACCTTGAGATGGTTGTTCCCTTCTGTTGTTTCTGTAAATTGTCTCTGTTTATTACAGTTTTGTGCAAAATTTCAAGAATGCATCTTCTGTCCTTGTGCAAATAATGGTTTTCCTTGAAGTATATTTGTACTGATAGAACATCAACAACCTACCTCCTTATTCCTAACTTGTGGAGGTAGATGGATTGTTGGAATTGTTTCCGAAGGACCCTAGCCTCTAGTGATTATTGTATTTATTTGTTAGTTACTGTAAAGGGAGGTTGTTTCCGAAGGCTCCTTGCCTCAAGTGATATTTATATCTATTTGTTAGTTACTGTAAGTAAAGGAGGTTGTTTCCGATGGAACCTCGCCTCAAGTGATATTTGTATCAATTTGTTAGTTACTGTAAAGGGAGGTTGTTTCCGAAGGCTCCTTGCCTCAAGTGATATTTGTATCTATTTGTTAGTTACTGTAAGTAAAAGGAGGTTGTTTCCGAAGGAACCTCGCCTCAAGTGATATTTGTATCAATTTGTTAGTTACTGTAAAGGGAGGTTGTTTCCGAAGGCTCCTTGTCTCAAGTGATATTTGTATCTATTTGTTAGTTATTGTAAGTAAAAGGAGGTTGTTTCCGAAGGAACCTCGCGTCAAGTGATATTTGTATCAATTTGTTAGTTACTGTAAAGGGAGGTTGTTTCCGAAGGCTCCTTGTCTCAAGTGATATTTGTATCTATTTGTTAGTTACTGTAAGTAAAAGGAGGTTGTTTCCCAAGGAACCTCGCCTCAAGTGATATTTGTATCAATTTGTTAGTTACTGTAAGTAAAAGGAGGTTGTTTCCCAAGGAACCTCGCCTCAAGTGATATTTGTATCAATTTGTTAGTTACTGTAAAGGGAGGTTGTTTCCGAAGGCTCCTTGCCTCAAGTGACATTTGTATCTATTTGTTAGTTACTGTAAGTAAAAGGAGGTTGTTTCCGAAGGAACCTCGCCTCAAGTGATATTTGTAAGTTATTGTAAACGAGTTGCTTCCGAAGGACCCTCGCCTCGAGTGATATTTGTACCTATTGTTAGTTATTGACAAGGGAGGTTGTTCCCAAAGGATCCTTGCCTCAGAGTGATATTTGTACCTATTATTAGTTGCTGAAAGGTCTGTTCAGTAGATAACGTTGTCGTTGAGTTAACTGAATTCATCAAGCTGCAATTTTTAGTGGACTTCTGCTGCAGTCGTATTTGTTTCTTATTTAGAAGTAATGTTATCCATTCGTTCTTTGATGGTAACTTTGGTTATATGTCTTAACGCACCGATGAAATTAGTTTCTTTGACAATTATAACTCTGTAAATCATCTTGTCTATCAGTATTATGTGTATATACATGCTTTATTACATACTTCGTTGGTTTGCAGTGAAATAATTGAGGTGTGTGCAAACTGGTTAGGATAAGACAAAGTTGAAATTTTAGCTCATTGTTTATTATATTGGTATAGATGGGTGAAAGTGTCGTAATACATTTCTATTCACCTCAATGATTGTTGTGCCTGCACGTCAAATAGAGCTATCATAGTTAATATAATGCAAATTATTATGATGAAATTGCGTGATGCCTTGCTATTATTATTATGTGAAATCTAAAATTTCAAATTATCAAAACAAAAAAGGCTCAAACTATCCTTTAACGTTGAAGAAATAGTTCACAAATTTCTGTTTATCTATCGCATCGAATTTGCCTGCTTCTTAACGTATTAGAAATGATTCCGAAAATGCGTTTAATTTATTTAGAGGACTCTGTTGACGGAATCATCCCAACCTCTCAATAATACAGACATACTTGATCTCAACTGACAACTAAACATTTCAATTTGTTTTGATTGTATCTTTGTGGACATTTGATATTGACGCTTCACATAGTTTTTGAAGATGTATAGATAATTAGTTTGTAAGTTGAAGTGTTTAATTGACACAATGAAGATGAACTGAGGTGTCTAGATATGCTACTTAAAGTTGAAGTGTTTAATTATTTGTTGAGATAAAATTAAAGTGTCATTATCTATTCATATAATAACTCCAAGACATAAAATATTCAGCTGTCTTCCACATGTTACCATCAAAGTTTGTCACATAACTCCATTAACAAAAAAGAGTATAATGGAAAAAAGCAAAAAAGATAAAAGATAAAAAAAGGAGGAAAAGCTACTCAAGAATATGATTAAAAAAAAGATAAAATAATAAAAGAAGAATAGGATAAAATGATAAATATAAAAAGAAGAATAGAATAAAAATAAAAGCCACACCTCCACCCCTTTCTTGGACATAAATCCATATATAGTTTACTCAAAAACATAATCTTGAAGCAAAGCCTAGTACATTTTCCTCTAAAGCCAAACCCCACAACAAACTAAAAACCTCTCATTTTCATCACAATCTCTAATGGAGAATTTTAGATCAATGTCAACAAGGGAAGGTGGAAGGATGCAAAAGTTATCACCAACAAGTATGCAAGATTTAAGGAGTTATAGTACTAATTCACATCATATTCCTAATAATAATAATAATAAGGAAGTGAAGATCAAGAAGAGCAATATTAACAAGAGCAAAGTGATGTCCACTTGTTCAAAAAGTTGGAAATTGGATGATCTTGAATTGCAAAGAAAGAGAAGAGTTGTTGGATATAAAGCTTATGCTATGGAGGGCAAAATGAAGGGTTCACTCAAAAAGAGCTTTAGGTGGATCAAGGATACTTGCAATAATGTAGTCCATGGATGGTGGTGAATCAGACTCAGAAACGAATTCAAGATTTAAGTTTTTGTAGGTTCAATGTTTAAGATTTTTATCATCGAACAAGTTTTTATATTTATAATTGCAGATTTATATCAACTATTTATTACTCATAATTTGTATGAATATCCTTGCATATAAATTTATGCTCTGCATTGCAATAATCTCATTAATTTGTCTCTGGTAATGATCTATTAATCTAATTGGTCATTTACCATATAGTTAACTATGATTAAAACACATCTAAATTATTACTTTTCTCAGTTTCATATTTTAACTATTCATTATTTTCTTTACCTATTTAAACTATCATTCGTGTTACATTAGGTTTGAGCTAACTCACATCACAAAAGTTACTCATAACCTTATAAGGAGGAGGATCGCTCAAACCATATAAAAGCTCAAGATTTTATTTTTCACCGATGTGAGACATTCATTCGATTCTTCATCACCCTTCACTCTAGGATTCAAATATTCTTTACTAGGAATTTTACTGTCCGTTCCGGAGAGTGACATTCATGAACCAAAGGTATTTCTACCCCCACAATTGTCCGATTTTTCTTGGGATTCACGTTGGGTTCGAATCTGTTGCCACATCAAATTAAGTTTTGGTCCTAATTCATATTCCAAAAGGTAGCTCAAAGGGGAAGGATTACTCAAAATTTCATTCATTCACTGATACGAGATACTCCATTTCATTTATTATGTATTAAAATACACCTCGATACTAAGTAATATGTTATATCGATGGAACAAATGAACTATATAAAAACTTATTCTACATTGGATCATAAATTGTAATTTAATTCTTATATATGCATTAAAATTTGATTAAATTTGGATTCACGCTTTGCATGACTCATTTCTGCGAACGACACTTTCAACATGATTTTTTTCATTTTCAGAATTCGAATCCGAGCTAAATTTTTCATAAGAGATCTCAACCATAATTTATATTGGTACGTTACACTTTCACTAATTACTAGCTACTATGCACCATCAAATTAAAGGAAAAAGAAACAAAAACAAAAAGGGGAAATCTTAGGTATATATATGATGATATTGATCCTGGAATAATGCTGCTTTTTTAATGACCCATATAATCATTAGTAATGATATATAGTAAAATTTACGCATGATTTTAAGGTAACTTATTATATAATTATAAGTTAATATTAATATAAGCACTTATTGATCAGATAAAATAATAATAGCTATGTTACTTTCACAAATCAAGTCATTACACTATATTAATAATATATAATATATAAATAGAATAAAATAATAAATCATTAAGACAAATGTATGATTGAAGTTCAAAAAAATGAACATAAAACCGCTTTATCCTAAAGCGTTGATCAAAATCAACAATTAAATAAAAATTAATTTATAACTTTTTATCTCAAACGTTGATCTGATTTAGACTTTTTTTTTAAAAAAAATAAATTGAGTAGAAATTCATAATATAACTTTTAAAAAAGGAAAAAGGAACTTACAAATAAAAAAAAATCAAACTAAATCAAACCAAAGTAAACGCTAATGACTAGAAATAGTTCAATTTTATAAAGTTTTTTTTTTTGTTTTGGTAAAATTGTTTTACTTCTTAAAATGTAATAACAAGTTGAATTTTATGGTATTAATTTAAGGACCTATTTAATAATTTTAATTTTAGTTAGGAGAAATTTCTACTTACATTCCATAATAAATACTTGCCCCACGCCTAGACTGATGCTTTATCTAATTCACTTTAATTTTAAAATGAGTCAAATAAACTTTCAAAAAAGCAAAACAATGAAAAAATAAATAATACCCCTCCATTCACTTTTTTTAATCGATTGTATTAAAAATAATTTTTCTATTTTTTCTTGTCCATATTTAACATATAAAAAGACAATTCTTTAACAAGTTTTACTCTTATCATTATCTATTCATTCCAAATCATTTCTCAAATTCTTACGGACAATATACTCTCTCCGTCCGGTATCATTTATCATAATTTCTATTTTTAGAGTTAAATTATAAAAATTTTGACTAATATTTTAAAATGTATTTTTTCATCATATTAATATGCAAAAAATTGTAATTTATAATACTTTTCATATAGTTTTAGAATATTTATTTTTTTGTTTAAAATATCGAATTAATGTGATCCAATTTACCTTTAAAAATTAATCAAATTGACTTTTGATAAACGTAACATGACAAACAATTCCGAACAGAGAGGATATCAATTAATACACGTATCCAATAACTTTTTTTTTAATACTCTATTTCTCGAAGCTCTCTCACCTATTTTACTTTATTAATAACTTGAATCTACAATTTTAGAAGTGAAAGTAAAAAATACTTACCATCTGAACAATTCATCTTTATCTTTAAAAATTGTGAAAAATTCATCATAGACAGTAAAAACTAACGAAAAGAGTAACAAAAAAATTCTTATTCCGCCATCGATAACAAAAAGTGACAAGGAGATCTTTGAAGATATGCGGTGGTGAGAGTGAACGAGGTTTCTCTTGTTTTTTACTTTTCCCCCTCCTTGATTCCAATGTCTTCTTAAAATTATGTGCAATTAATTCTAGGAAGCTTCACCTAGGTCTAATAACTTGCTAATTGATTTCTCTTTTTGTGTGAATTTTATAAAAAGCCATAATGTTTGGAATATGAAAAGCTACAATTATTCAAACCTTAAATATTCCTTCCTTTCATATTAATTAAATTTTTATATTTTACGTCCTTTTAGAAAAAGTAAATTAAGACATAAATTAAATATTTTTCCGTCTGAAATTATTTATTATGATTTCTATTTTTAGAGTCAAATTATAAAAATTTTGACTAACATTTTAAGATGCATTTTTTCATCATATTAACATGCAAAAAATTATAATTTATAGTACTTTAATTTTAGAATATCTATTTTTTTTTGTTTAAAATATTGAATGAATATGATCTAATTTACATTTGAAAATTAATCAAATTGACTTTTGATAAGCGAACATGACAAACAATTCCGGACGAAGGGAGTATAATTTTTCATTTTGATCCTTATTAATTATTACCAAATTTATGATTAGAATAACTAAATACTAATTGATCACTAAATTCAATACTAACTAACAAAGGATAAAATTGATAGAACACTCTAAAAATAGTCTTAAATATTAAACAATTAAGTTAATTTGAGGAATGAAAAATGTACACCTCTCTCAATTTTCTGAGTCATAGTAAGTATTCTTCGATATAGATATTACCAAGGGTTACAATCCAATTTGTTTTTTTTTTTTAACCAAAAGTTGCAATTAAGATGTACATCAAATTAATAATTGATAATTATTGTTCGACAAAAAAAAGTTATTAACTTTTAATGATTATTAATTCAATTAACAACTACTATTACTTTGTCCATTCATATGTTCTCTTCTTCCTCTCAAAAATCCATTTTATATTCATTTATCCAAAAAGAAAAATACAAACACTACATATATAACATGAATATCTCAAAATAAAACCTTTTCAATTAAACCATTACTATGTACCATAATTTGTTTGTTCTTTTCTTTTGATTAACCTATGTTGTCTCTTTTAAGTTTCATTTTATGCACTTGTCATACACTTCATATATACATTGTTATACAACATATATACAAATGAGTAAATAATCTCAAAACTCCGTTGTAATGCTCTAAACAAAATTATATCTGAGATACTCTAAATCAGATTGTCCTTGAGCGTTTTCCTAGATTCTTTATGCATGTTGCGGATTTTTTTTTTAATAAAAGGATGCTAAACACTCTGTCGGGTGGTATATACCACCTTCTCTCAAAATATAAAAGAGGTTCTTTGTAGTAGTGAGTCAAACACTTACTATTATTATTGGAAAGAAAAATATGTCATGGCTTATATATATAGAGTATTAACTTACAAAGTTCACAACTGATGTAATCTGTTTCACAAATAATGATTTAGTTTGACTTGACACAGAGTTTACAAAAATAAAGCAGACTTTTGAATCCTGAGGCCTTAAATTAAAGTTATGTCAAAAGTACAAACTTGCTCTTCAATCTTGTGGCATTAAACATATCACGTGGAAAATTGAAATTAAAATGTTACCAAAAAAAGAAAGATGTCATTTTTTCTGAAACAGACTAAAAAAAAATGGAATCATTCTTTTTGAAACGGAAGGAATACTTGTTACATGTATAGAGGCCTATGTAGAGTGTTCACATACAAAGGGATGGAAGAAATTAAAAACTTGTTCTAACTCAATTACAGAGCTAACTATTGTGGAGCGTGAAAAACATAAAATGAGGAGCCAACGACATCAGAAACAATAAATTAGGTGAATGTATGTATTATGTAACTCTGATACTATAATAAAAAAAATGACCTCGAATCTAACTAAACTCCAAAAGATAGCACGAGGAGAAGGTTGTGAAATATAAGAAGACCAAAGACCATTGAACACACTCTAATGTGGGACTCCAACACATTTTTTGGTTAAATTCCAAAAATTAGCTCAAAGGACAATGTAGACATAGACGAAATATTCAAAAATTAGCAAGAAATCCAAAAAATGCATGCATTTCATCCATACACACAACATTCATTGAATATATTAAAATCTTAATTACATAAACTTAATATATCACCAAAGTTCATAATGTTACATTTTCCCATGTTAATAAAAGGAAGAAGAAAAAAGGCTTACTTATAAAACAAAAAACTAAAAAAGAAACTAAAAGTAAAAACTAATAAGCTGCAATATGATATCATTGCATCTCTCATAAACATTCCACCAAATGCTCCTCCAAGCACCTGCATGTTGGGATTAACGTTTATTTACCAACTGATTTTTTATTTTATTTTTTTAACGAAGCGAAGTTAAACCTTATTTTTTATTTTCACTAAAATTATATTAGAAGCGGACTTTTATCTTTCACACAAAAAAATTAATAACGATTTTTTTCTTCACTCAGAAGAATCAATAATGTTTTCAGTTACCCTCTAACGTTGACTCAAACCCTCAATTTATTCATTTTAATTGCTTTGGTAGTGAGCATTCAATAATTAGTTGCTGATATAAACTAACATGAAAATTTAGATATAGATCAAAATAGAACTTAACTCTATATATACCTGATTCTTTCTCTGTCGCATAATAATTTTGTGTTCCAACTTTTCAAGAATTGTTGCAAGCCATTTCAAATTTCTAGTTGAGATCATGATATATATAATGGATTATCCAATACATAACCCACTTCCATATCCCATAAGAGCAGCTTTCCAAAAATCATTCAGAAATTCAGAATCGCTTTTGTTAATCTCTTGGTATTTTGAAAGACACAAATCGGGGGTTTGTGTCTTTAGGTAGCTAGAAATTAGAGTTTATAATTTCTTAGCAAGGAATTAGAGTTTATAATTCCACTAGGAATTAGAGTTTATAATTCCTTAGGTTACATAGCTTTGTAATCTTTTGTTGAGACTTGAACTTTAATAAAGTGGAGTTAAATCTTACAGAGATATTTTTCGTGGTTTTTACCCTTAAAAGTTGGGGTAAAAGTTTGAGTATATTTTTCCATTTACAACAACTTGATTCCTGCACTTTGGCTCTCAAATCTAAAATTCTAAAACAAAGTGTTACTGGAGTGAAAAAGAAAAAATAAACAGTGACCAAATCAGATGTGACCAAGATCTAATGAGGTTAAACAATGAACTATCTTTTGAAAGGGAAAATTCTAGGAGAATGAATCTTGAATTGTCTAAGATAAAAAAAACTGTCTGAAAAAATCTAATAAATAGACAAATCTTCTATGATAGTAACACATCTAGGTAACAATACTCGGAACATAAGAACTGGAATAGGATATGAACAACTTATGATTGGAAATTCTTTGTCACGTATTATTTGTGGTAACTCAGGTCACTCTAAGGAAAATTGTCCGAAATACTGAGTTAGTGCAGAAAATAAAGCAAGAGAAATTGATGAAACTGTTCAGAGGAACAGGTATATTCCTAAAAAAACAGTCTGCCCAAATGGGCTCATAGAGATCTTATTTATCCTTTGGATCAAAACAAAGGACCCAAGCTAGTCTGGGTTCCTAAATCTAACCTTTGAATTTGAGGAAAAGTGGAAGAAAGCATGCAACATTCACCAATTGAACATGTTGCTTCAGATGCATGATTGAAACTAGAAAAAATTCCTCTCACTTGAAAAAAAAAGGGAATGGATGAATAACATTGACTGAAAAAAAAGGGAAAGACTGAAGAAGCATGTGAAAGGAATAGGTCCAATTTATGCAGTATCTAACAATTATGCGCACTCAGATGATCAATCAATCAAAAATATGATCAGCCAAGGAAAACACTTTCAAAAGGAAAATTTTGGAACTTGGGGATGATTTAAGGTCACATGAGTATCCCAAAATGGCTAATGAACATTGCGCATACTGCCCTCTAATCTTAAATTCTATGCTCAATTTCGTACAATAAGTTGTATGTCTCTATACCACTTTTAAAGTCATGCTACTCATGCACTATAACATTGTATTTGCATCTAGCACAGGAGATAGACTTAGTAAATTTGAAGCAAAATTCAACATTATCCAGAGATATAAGGTATGTGCACTACAATTGTTCATGATTAAATATAAAGTCAATGCACTTGAACCTATTTCTTCCACTTGTCTCAAAAGATATTCATGACCTAAATACTACCAAAACAAATATCTTCTTAAAAAGCCTTATCCCAATTTGATTGTCTATGGTTGAGATGAATTTAATGGAGGACACCTCTGCTTTGGTGCCTTATAAATATAGATTAAGAAAGTAGAGTGTGCTGTTCTTAGGGGAAATCTTTTGTATTGAGTAAAGTCTTGGAGGATTTACATTGTGAGGGGAAATATTTTGGGGACCCTACACTTGAACAAAGTTCACTTGTTATGCTCAACTTGGGTACATCTAGTGAGGGGGAATAGATGGGAGACCCATCTATCGAACCTAGTTCTTCTATTGAGAACCATATAAACTGGGATTCCCGATTGATACAAAAAAGGGTATTATAGTTGGTGGTGTACCTGATAGTACACGTTCAGGGAACAGATTGAGAGAACATGTTTCTTTAAAACTGATATTCAAGAAAATTTATTCCTCTTACTGACTCTATTAAAATTAAAGACGAGTGAACTAATGTTTCTGCAGAGGGAACATGATTGATTGAACAAGTTCCTTAAAAGTGATATAAAAAGAGAAAAAAAAGGATTAAGAGTGCATAAACCAAGGTTACCTTTGAAATTGAGAAGACTACTAATCTTGTTAATCCAAAAGATATCTTTGCTACTGAAAAATGACTTTTATTTATCCTCTCATCTTTTGATATTACCTATCCTCTCTAGCCTTTCACTTCCAAATTTTTTTTCTCATCACAAGTGCTTGATTCTATGTTTAATTTTGATTACATTTGTGGTGTATATGCTTTTTGACCAATGCTAATGTTGGGTTTGAGTTTCAGGTTCACGTCTATCTTCTATGTTCGTGCAAAACGCTTTGCTATAACTAACTGAGTTCTTGATTTTTTAAGTGTTTGAGTAGGTATAGCAAGTGACCATAGTATCGAATTTGCTTCTCTTAGTATAGTGTATGCCTTCACAGTATTTTATTTTGCCTGATGTCAAAAGGGGGAAGCAGCGTGCATAATGTGCTTAATGTGTTGCGTGTTTACTTACCTATTCAATGCAAGCCGATTAAATTTGACATAGTCAAAAAGAGGAAATTTGTTAATCTCTTGGTATTTTGAAAGATGACAAAGTTGCATCGAACAGGCAATGTCAACGTGTTCCAGCGAATTCAAGGTTGCAAAACCAAGTTCAATCGGGAATCTATAATGGCAAAGCATGTAGAAAAGTTATAAGGCAAAGCGTGTAGAAAAGTATTAACATGGTTTTCTAAAGTTGAAAACGTGTTTTCCTGTTTAATTAGGGAAATAGTGCTTATTATTTAATTAAGGAAAATAACGTTAATTCAAAGTTGAAGAAGCAAGGATTTTTGAGATCAACAAGGAGTTGTCAAAGTCGAGTTCAACAAACATTTGTTGAAAGAAGTTGATGTGCAGTATTTTGTAGAAACGAAGTCCAAGTAGAAGTCAACAAGGATTTGTAGAAGGCAAATACAAGTCGAATTCTACAAGTACTTGTCGAAGTTCTAATCTATAAATAGGGAGCTATTTGCATAAAAAAATTGCGCACTTACATAGAGAGAAGTGTTGGGTTATGGGTCTTTTTCCCTTCCTATGTGGATAAATAAAAGCCCAAATTTGGACCAACCCATTTTTGCCCATAAGCCCATTCTTATGAGGCAAATATAAGCCTATTTTAGGTCTTATTTTCAGACTAGGAGTGAGAGTTTTTCAGCAGCCAAAAGAGAGAAAAGAGAGATTTTCGCAGTCCAAAATTCAGCCTTCATAGCCAACTTCAAATTGCGATTCTCGCTTCGTTTCTTGTCCGATTGAGCTGATTTTTGGACAGCATATTGTCTTCATCTCAATCTTTGATTAGGAACTGACAGAGTTGGATTTGGTGGCCTGCAGCTTCAGTTGTGCTGTCGTGAACAGTAGCTGCGAAATTGGTGATTTTGTTCCTTTAATTCTCTAGATTTGGTTCAATCTTATTTTGTTGTTGCTCATTGTTTGGCACTTGTTTGTGGCCAATTTTGGAGAACAATATTGTAACTCTTGGTGATTATAGTGGAGCTTTTGGTCCCGTGGTTTTTTACTCTTCACATCAAAGGGTTTTCCACGTAAATCTTGGTGTCTTGTGTGATAGATTTATTATTGTCTTGTTATATTTGTTTGGTTGAAATACTTGCTGCCTTACTATCATATTGCTTGTGGTTGTTTGTCTTCTCTTGGTTCAAATCGAAAAGGGAAAGTATAGACTTGGGTATTCTTCCGCTATTATCCTATCAGGCATTCTTGGTAGTGCCTTGTCTTTCCCAACAAAGTGGTATCAGAGCATTGGTTATTGTTGATTGTCGTTTTGAATGATGGAGGCAAATATGAGCAAAATGGTGTGTTTAAATGGTAGTAACTATCATATTTGGAAAGGCAAGATGAAAGATCTTCTATTTGTCAAGAAGATGCATTTACCTGTGTTTGCTTCTAAAAAGCCTCAGTCTTTGAATGATGAAGAATGGGAATTTGAGCATCTGCAGGTTTGTGGCTATATTAGACAATGGGTTGAAGATAATGTTAGAAATCATATTGTGAATGAGACACATGCCAAAAGTTTGTGGGACAAGCTCGAGACACTTTATGCTTCGAAGACTGGCAACAACAAGTTGTTCCTATTGAAACAATTAATGAATATCAGGTATAAAGAGGGCACTCCTATTTCTGATCATATTAATGATTTTCAGGGTGTTCTTGACCAGCTGTCCGGAATGAGTGTAAAGTTTGATGATGAGATACAGGGACTTTAGCTTCTTAATACTCTGCCAGACTCTTGGGAAACTCTTCGAGTTTCTTTGACTAATTCTGCTCCCAGTGGTGTTGTAACCATGGAATATACTAAGAGTGGTGTCTTGAATGAAGAAATGAGAAGAAGATCTCAAGCCTCATCTTCTTCAGCTTCACACTCCGATGTTTTGGTTACTGAAGATAGGGGAGAAAAACAAGTCCAGAGGTCAGAATGATAGAGGCAAAAGTAGAAGCAAGTCAAAGTCTAAATACAAGAATATTACATGTGACTATTGCCACAAGAATGGGCATATCATGAAATATTGTTACAAGCACAAGAGAGATATGAGACAACAAAAGAGAGAAGGCGATAATGAAAATCGTGTTGCTGTTGTTGCTAATGATGATCTTCTTGTTTCTTGTGATGCAAATGCCATTAATCTTGTTCATGATGAGTCTAGCTGGTTTGTGGATTCTGGTGCTACTTCTCATGTCACGCCAAAGAAGGAATTATTTTCTTCTTATACTCCAGGTAATTTTGGAACGTTGAAAATGGGCAATAATCATGAAGTTGAAGTTATTGGCATTGGGACAGTTTGTTTGGAAAGTAACAATGGTTCCAAACTAGTTCTCAATTATGTCAAGCATGCTCCAGATGTTCGCTTGAATTTGATTTCTATGGGATATCTTGATGATGAGGGTTATGTTAATACACTTGGTGTTGGCCAGTGGAAGCTTACTAGAGGTTTGATGGTTGTGGCCCGTGGTGACAAGTTGTCTAACTTGTATGTATTTCAGGGCTCCATATCTAGAGACTCAGTAAATTTGGTGGAGAATGATACTTCATCAGAGTTATGGCATAGAAGACTGAGTCATATGAGCGAGAAGGGGATTGATAGTTTGGCTAAGAAAAATTTGCTTTCTGGAGTGAAACAAGCAAATTGAAGAAATGTGTTCATTGCTTAGCCGGTAAACAGAAAAGAGTTTCTTTTCAGAGTCATCCGCCTTCAAGAAAGCTTGATTTGCTGGAGTTGGTACATTCTGATTTGTGTGGTCCTTTTAAGGTAAGATCTCATGGTGGTGCACTTTACTTTGTGACTTTTATTGATGATCATTCTCGCAAACTCTGGGTATTTCCTTTGAAGTCCAAGGATCAAGTACTTGATGTGTTCAAGAGTTTTCAGGCCTTGGTTGAAAGGCAAACAGGGAAGACATTGAAATGCATCCGCTCAGATAATGGTGGTGAGTATATTGGCCCTTTTGATAGATACTGCAGAGAGCAGGGTATTAGGCATCAGAAAACTCCTCCAAAGACTCCTCAGTTAAATGGTTTAGCAGAGAGGATGAACAGAACTCTAGTTGAGAGGGTTAGATGTATGCTTTCAGATGCTAAGCTGTCAGATTCCTTTTGGGCAGAAGCACTTAATACTGCTGCTTATGTTATCAATTTATCTCCTGCTGTTGCCCTAGATGGTGATGTCCCTGACAGAGTTTGGACTGGTAAGAATGTTTCTTATGATCATCTTAGAGTCTTTGGGTGTAAAGCCTTTGTACATGTTCCTAAGGATGAAAGGTCAAAGTTAGATGTTAAAACTAGGCAGTGTATCTTCATTGGTTATGGTCAAGATGAATTTGGCTATCGTTTCTATGATCCTGTTGAGAAGAAACTTGTTAGAAGCCGTGATGTTGTGTTCTTTGAAGACCAAACAATTGAAGATTTTGACAAAGCTGACAAGGCTGATTTTCAGAGTAGTGAGAGCTTAGTTGATGTTGATCCAATTCCTTTGACTATTGCACCGGAAGAAAATCTTCATAATGATGAAAATCAAGTTGATAATGAAGATGGTGATCATGTTCAGAATGACCGGCATGATGTTGTTGATGCTCCAGTGCAAGATGATGTGGTTGTCCAACAACCAATTACAGATGCTCCAGAGAGTTCTCTCAGACGATCTAGTAGAGAAAGAATTCCTTCATCTCGTTATTCTCCCAATGAGTATGTACTCTTGACTGACGGGGGAGAACCTGAGAGTCTTGATGAGGCCATGGAAAGTGAAGAAAAAGAAAGATGGTTTGATGCTATGGAAGATGAGATTAAATCCTTGCATGATAATCATACCTTTGATTTGGTTAAGTTACCTAAAGACAGAAAAGCTTTGAAAAACAGGTGGGTTTTTCGGGTGAAACATGAAGATGGTAATCCAGTTCCACGGTACAAAGCTAGATTAGTTGTCAAGGGATTTAATCAGAAAAGGGGAGTTGATTTTGATGAGATATTCTCTCCAGTTGTAAAGATGTCATCCATTCGTGTGGTTCTAGGCTTGGCCGCAAGTCTAGATTTAGAGGTTGAGCAAATGGATGTTAAAACTGCTTTCCTCCATGGTGACTTAGATGAAGAAATCTATATGGAGCAACCGGAAGGTTTTGAAGTCAAGGGTAAAGAGAATTATGTTTGCAAATTGAAGAAGAGCTTGTATGGTTTGAAACAAGCTCCCAGGCAGTGGTACAGGAAGTTTGGTTCTTTTATGAGTCAGCAGGGCTTCAAGAAGACTTCTTCAGACCATTGTGTTTTTGTGCAGAAGTTCTCTGATGGTGACTTTATTATTGTGTTGCTTTATGTTGATGACATGCTTGTTGTTGGTCATAATACTTGCAGGATTCAGAAGTTGAAGCAAGAGTTGAGTAAGTCTTTTGCTATGAAAGACTTAGGACCAGCAAGGCAGATTCTTGGCATGCAGATTGTCCGTGATAGAAAGGCCAAGAAATTAGTATTATCACAAGAGAAGTACATTCAGAAAGTACTTCGTAGATTCAGCATGGACAAAGCTAAGGTTGTCAGTACACCTTTAGCTATGCACTTCAAATTGAGCTCGAAACAGTGTCCTTCTAGTGATGATGAGAAGGAAGATATGAAGAAAGTTCCTTATGCTTCAGCTGTTGGTAGTTTGATGTATGCGATGGTTTGTACAAGACCGGATATTGCTCACGCTGTTGGAGTTGTTAGCCGTTTTCTTTCTAATCCGGGAAGAGAACATTGGAATGCTGTGAAGTGGGTTATGAGATATCTCTGTGGCACTTCTAGTCTGAGTTTGTGTTTTGGTACAGGGAAGCCTATTCTTTGTGGTTATACTGATTCAGACATGGCTGGTGATGTTGATACTCGCAAGTCTACTTCAGGGTACTTGGTTACTTTTGCAGGGGGAGCTGTGTCTTGGCAATCTAGGTTGCAAAAATGTGTTGCTCTATCTACTACAGAAGCTGAGCTTATTGCTGTCGTTGAAGCTTGTAAAGAATTGCTTTGGATGAAGAGATTCTTGGGGGAACTTGGTTGTGCTCAAGAGAGGTATGTGCTTTATTGTGACAGTCAAAGTGCTATACATCTTGGCAAGAATTCTACGTTCCATGGTCGATCTAAACACATTGATGTGAGATACCATTGGATTCAAGATGTGTTGGAATCTAAGTTGCTTGAGCTTGAAAAGATTCATACAAATGACAATGGTTCCGATATGATGACTAAAGCTTTGCCAAGAGGGAAGTTTGAAGATTGTTGCATGGTCGCCGGGATGGCGGTCTCCTCCACATAGTCGTGAGGGGGAGAATTGTTGGGTTATGGGTCTTTTTCCCTTCCTATGTGGATAAATAAAAGCCCAAATTTGGACCAACCCATTTTTGCCCATAAGCCCATTCTTATGAGGCAAATATAAGCCTATTTTAGGTCTTATTTTCAGACTAGGAGTGAGAGTTTTTCAGCAGCCAAAAGAGAGAAAAGAGAGATTTTCGCAGTCCAAAATTCAGCCTTCATAGCCAACTTCAAATTGCGATTCCCGCTTCGTTTCTTGTCCGATTGAGCTGATTTTTGGACAGCATATTGTCTTCATCTCAATCTTTGATTAGGAACTGACAGAGTTGGATTTGGTGGCCTGAAGCTTCAGTTTTGCTGTCGTGAACAGTAGCTGCGAAATTGGTGATTTTGTTCCTTTAATTCTCTAGATTTGGTTCAATCTTATTTTGTTGTTGCTCATTGTTTGGCACTTGTTTTGTGGCCAATTTTGGAGAACAATATTGTAACTCTTGGTGATTATAGTGGAGCTTTGGTCCCGTGGTTTTTTACTCTTCACATCGAAGGGTTTTCCACGTAAATCTTGGTGTCTTGTGTGATAGATTTATTATTGTCTTGTTATATTTGTTTGGTTGAAATACTTGTTGCCTTACTATCATATTGCTTGTGGTTGTTTGTCTTCTCTTGGTTCAAATCGAAAAGGGAAAGTATAGACTTGGGTATTCTTCCGCTATTATCCTATCAGGCATTCTTGGTAGTGCCTTGTCTTTCCCAACAAGAAGATCAAAACACGATCAAGAGGTTTGAGAGAGTTTTGAGATTTATTGGGAGTGTTGCGATTTGTGAGCAAAAAATTATAAGATTGTAATTAAGAGTTTTGATTACAATCGAGTGTGTGTAAAGGATTCGTCTAACAAGTTTGAGAAACTTCACGTACGGTAGAAGATATAAATTGGGGGGTTTTGTGTCTTTGGGTATCTAGAAATTAGTTTATAATTTCTTAGCTAAGAATTAGAGTTTAATATTCCTCAGGTTACATAGCTTTGTAATCTTTTGTTGAGACTTGATTTTTAATAAAGTTGAGTTAAATCCTACAGAGGTGTAGGTCGTGGTTTTTACCCTTAAGAGTTGGGTTTTCCGCGATAAAATATTGCGTTATTATTTTATTTGCTTCACAAAACGTAACTGCTGTAATCTGCAAAGGAACATATTAAATAAACTGTTCCTTAGGCAATTTTAGGGGTCAGAATTCCAACAACTTTCTTTATAATCTGACTCATAATCGCTATTATTTATCTTCGGTGTCCAATTACTTCCACAACCTTTTGAAACAGGGAATCCTTGTGATCCATCATTACATTCATATGAATTATTGTCAAATGTAGAAAATTGACGTCCTTGAGGAATGCAACCTTGGAGATGATTGTGAGAGAGATTTAAGAATGAAAGAGACGTAAGCGCAACAAGTTGTTGTGGTATCTCTCCTGAAAGCTGATTAAACGAAAGATCCAATGATTCAATAAAAGATAAATTTCCAAGTGATGTTGGTATATTACCTTTCAATCTATTATGAGACAAATTTAGTCCCCGAAGTGCAATGAGATCTCCGAGATTACTTGGAACATACCCTTCAAACTTGTTACTTGAAAGATCAATAGTGACATGAATTGTCAAAATTCTAACCAGTTCAAGCTCCAATCCCTTGGTTGAAACTGTTACAGAATCATTGTAATCTCTCTATCCAAATTTTCCAAGATATGTAGGTACCTCAGATGGTATATCAATTTTCCTCATGGCTTTCAACTTTTGAAGCAGGCTAGTCGACAAGTTTCCTGTAAAGGCATTGTGTGAGAGATCTATAATTCGAAGCTCATAAAACATACTTTCATCACTTAAAGTTCTAATTGCCCCATGCAATTTATTTGATATCAAGCTTAAAACTTTCAATTTTGGCAAAGTTTCAAGCCACATTGGAAATGTGTTGTTAAGGTGATTGTATCCTAAATCAAGAAGTTCCAACTCTTTGCAATTGGCTAATGATTGAGGGATTTTTCCTTCTAATTTATTGTCATATAAGTCTAAGCTACTGAGTACACTTCCATTGCTAAAATTTTCTGAAAGAGTTCCATAAAGATTATTTTGGTGGATATCCAAAACTTCGAGATGAACACCCATGATGCCAAAACACTGTGGAATTTCTCCCTTCAAATTGTTTCTACCCAAATCTAAAATCCTTAGGGATGTTAGATTGCATATAGACGAAGGGATATCTTCACCAAGATTATTATCTTCTATTTTCAATACTTGGAGTCCACTAATATTAACTAGACATTACGAAATTTCTCCCCTCAAGTTGTTTCTCCTGAAATACACTACTTCCAATTTCATAAAATTGCAAAAAGATGAAGGAATTTTCTCAGTGAGATTGTTGTTGTGGAGATACATCCATTGCAAGTTTCTCAAGTTGCCAAAAGAAGTTGGAATTGAAACGGTGAGTGTATTAAAACTTAAAAACAAAGTAACAAGTCTTCCTATATTTCCCAACTCACTTGGAATCGAACTAGAAAGGTTGTTAGTATAAAGAGACAAAAGATACAACTCATTCAAATTTCCCAAAAAAGTAGGAATAGAACCACTAAGAAAATTAGTAGACAAATCTAAATAACTAAGAGTCATTAGGTAACTTATTTCTTTAGGAATTGAGCCAGAAAGATGATTCTCACGAAGATACATAGAGGTTAAGCTGGTCGAATTCCCCAATGAAGCAGGAATAGCACCACTCAAAGAATTTTTAGACAAAAATAGTTCACTAAGCGACCTTAAGTACCCTATTTCTTCAGGAATGGAGCCAGAAAGGTTATTTTGACTATGGTACAGAATAGAAAGGCTGATCAAATTACCCAATAAAGCGGCAATAGAGCCAGAAAGATGATTTCTCATGAAGATTCAAACTAAATAAGCCTGTCGAATTTCCCAATGAAGCGGGAATAGAGCCATTAAGAGAATTAGTACTCAAACCTAGATAAGCAAGGGATCTTAGGTAACCTATTTCCGTAGGAATAGAGCCAAAAAGACTATTTTGATAAATACACAAAATAGACAAGTTGGTTAAATTACCCAAGGAGGAAGGAATGGAACCATTTAAAAGGTTGTCATAGATGTAAATTTTCTAAAGCTTGGCTAGTGAACCGATTAGTGGTGGGATTATGCCTGAAATGTGATTGGTGTGCAAGTCAAGATAGACAAGATTAGTGTGATTACCAATATGAGGTGGAATGACTCCAGAGAGATTGTTCATGCTAAGATCAACATATTCAAGAAAAGGGAGAGTCGAAAATGGAAAATCATAGAGTGTACCGATGACATTAACACCTCTAATATCCAACTTGCTTACCCTACCATTAAACCATGTAACTCCATACCAATCCCCACATGCATTTGAACTCTGTGTCCATGAAGCCAATAAGGAATTATTATGATTCTTCAAAGTCGCTTTCCATTTTAGGAGGGCAATTACTTCCTCAGTGGAAACAAAAGTAATTGTAAAGAGACATATGAAATTGAGTAACTTAAATATTGAAAATATTTTGGGAACCATCATCAAATATTGATAAGAGATTTTGTTTGATTTAATTTTTTCTTTTGATAAACTTTTGCATACATTTATAAAGCAGAAAATATTTCTTTATTAAAAAAATTATGTCATGTGACACCTCTTGAATTTTACTAGATCGGCTCCTAAACAACTCGATAATTGTTTGAATGACAATCAAAGTATAGCAATAACACATGCAATTGCATAAAAGTGACATAGCAATGAAATCTGTCTCTTATTGAGTTGATCAAAACTTGTGAATTGTTTACTTAGTGATAGTTAATTATTTAAACTTTGCAATCAAAACAAACAAACAAACAAACCATTTCTTCTAGAAAAAAAACATTTATTAACTGTGTAGGGAAAAGAAATTTCTTTTATGAAATAAATTACTGATCGTACAATTTATTCATATCAAATAATCAAAATTTAGAAAATGTTGTCATCCTCAAGTCAATGCCCAAGTCTTATGGGAAACGTCAAGTTTGGCTCTATTTGTCTAACAATAACTAATCAAAGCATATCATTATTTGTCTAACAATAACTAATCAAAGCATATCATTAAGTGTTCATCTCATTTGGTCAATTGCCGGCCACAACATAATCAAGTCACAAAAATCAATAACATTCTAATTTTTTAATTCAAGTTTACATCATTAAATTACAATACACAATTCTTATATATATGAATACCTTCACCAATTTACATTACTTCATTCATCCGTCAATTTATGTGACATTTTTCGGATTTCGAGATTCAAATAAATTTATCTTTGACCGTAAATTTTACATATATATTTTAATTATTTTGACTTGTCAATTATTGTGACTTATAGTACCTTTTACATAGTTCAGAAATATATAAATTTCATTTAAAAAAAATTAAAGATCCACATGCTAATTTTTGATCAAATATAAGCTGGTTGACTATCGAAAAATGAAAAATCTCACATAAATTGAAACAGAATGAGTATTTCTGCCAACACATATAACAAGGAAGCTTTCTGATTTTTATGAAACAATTACTATTTTTTTCTTTTCATACCGATTTAAGCTAATTTATGGAATAGCCATTGAATATTTTTAGATAGAAAATTTTGTAAGAAAAAATATATAATGAATTTTTAAGTAGTGTAGTATTGAAGTCTCACAACTTTAATGCATGTTAGTGTTAATTTTTATATGTGATGGTGGTACTGAGGTTTCTTGTTGAATAATTTTAAGCTTTAGAGGGTGTTTCAATTTATTTATTTTTGGTACTTTGTACCTGCCAAAGGCTACATATACCTTCTTTCTGCCCTGTTTTATTTGTCAAATTTTAATTTGATACATTTATTAAAAAATAATGATTACAATAGTGAACATAACATATTTAAAAGCTCAAAATAATCTCTCATCTTTAGGTTAAGACTCAAAGTGATAAGAAAAACACCTTGTTCTGTTCACTAGAAATATTACTGCAGCTAAACTAAAAACATCTTAACATATGACTTTGTAGGAAAAGAAAAAATTGTACTATTGCGCGTGAAATTATCATGATGAACCTTTCGACTTTACTTGCAATACGATTTCTACTAAACAAAACAAAGTGTTTTCTTCTCACATTCTTTGATATGGAATTGTTATTTCTACTAAATATATAAAATGACGATTGAACATCCCATACATAGGTTATGGATCAATCAATGCAAAAAAATAGGTAAAATTTTGAAGGAGGACCAAAAGTGCGCCAATATTGCAAACACGAGGGACTATTAGTGCTCCATGTGAAAACTCAAGGATCACTTTGAGCCTTAACCCAAAGAAGGACTATTTTGATCCTTTCCTCATCATACATTCTTCAAAGAAATTAACTCAACGTTAATAAATTGAGAATAAAATATAAAAAATATATTATCATTTCTTGATTTATTAAAAATGAAAAGTAAAACAGACATCAAATTGGAAAAAAAAGGACAAATATATAGATAGGGACAGAGGAAGTACTATTCCCATACTTGAATCCAAGAAATGCATACATTTCATCCAATACGCACAACATTTATTGAATACATTAAGGGGCCGTTTGGTTACTGGTTAGAGTTATTCAGGTATTAGTTATGTAGGGTTTAGTTATGCAGATATTAGTTATGCAGAGTTTAGTTATGTAGGTATTAGTTATGCATGTTTTAGTTATGCAGGGTTTAGTTATGTTGAGTTTAATTATGCGGGTATAAGCTATGCAGATATTAGTTATGTAAGTATTTTTTTGTTATGTAGAGATTTGTAATATATAAATTATTAATTATTGAATATTAAATTTATTGTAAATTATTAATATATATTATTTACAAAATAATAATACATGCTAATAACATGTGGAATATATTGAATAATATGTAATGCTAATATTTGATTAACATATGTACCGTCAAAAAATATACAATTTAATTTTTGATATTAAAAAATATTTATATTTGCATAAATAAATAAAAATGATAAGTATATAAAAAGAAATGAAAATAGTCTATATAGAATAGGAACAGTAAAGTTTTCAATTAAAAGAAAAGAAAATGGTCTATATATAAAAAGAAATAAAAAATAAACATATATAGAAAACAGTAAAATTGGTAATTAAAAAATAACATAAATTTATAGGGTAAATGTGTAATTTATCATTTTAATGCATGTATAACTAATACCCACATAACTTATTCCACCTTCTACCCTGTATAACTTTATACATAGATTTCCTCATAAGTTATGTTGGTATTAATTATGCAGGACTACAAAAAATGTAACCAAACACCGTATAAATTAATACATGAATAATTTTTATACAACATTTAAATTCTTACCAACCAAACATGATATAAGTTATGTTAACTTTTATACCTAACACAAAACTTCTACCAAATATAGTAAAACTAATGTAACTTTTAATACATATATAAAACGTTTCTTATACAATAACCAAACGGCTCCATAATATTTTACAAAAACTTGATATGTCATCAAAGTACATAACACTACATTTTCCCAAGTTAATAGAAAAAGGAAGAAGAAAAGGTTTTACTTATACAACTTAAAAAGAAACAAAGTAGTAAAAACATATGATTTTATTGCATCTCTGTTGAGCTTTCCACCAAATGCTCCTCCAAGCACCTGCATGCATGTTGGAATTTATTTATTATCTGATTTTTATTTGTACACCTAATCCATTTTTATTTGTGTACCAATCCATTTTTATTGCTTCTACCAATTGATTTTGGAAAAAGAAATATTTATTAAGATAATTGAAACTACTGAAATATGAAAAATAGTAAATGAAAAAGGTTTAATAAAAAATAAATATAATTTCTTACATGTTCTTTAATAGATTTCTAAAAAATAATTTTTCAAAACATTATCTATTAAATTAATATAACCTAATAAAAAGATGAATATATTTTAAATTTTATTTGTAATATCAAACTTAATCACAAACAGAAAACATTTTTAAAAAATGTATGTATTAGCTTTGTTTAATTTATTATTACTATCAGGGGCATATACATGATATCTGGCAAGCGAGCGTCTACTTTTAAGTGTGTGTATATATAACAAACATAATTCACATGCTATTATATTTTTTTTCATAAAGTGACAATTTCTTTTAAAAAAATTTTCCAGATAAGTTTTCGTTTTGAAAATAATCTCATTAAATATAATAGTAGGTTGTTAGGGATGACGATGGAGCAGGGCGATGCGGGAGCCGGGAGGGTTGAAAGTGAGTTTTTTTCTCTCAAAACTAATGCAGTGCTGGGCGGTTTGCGGGTATTAGGGGTGTTCATGGTTAGCTTTGGATCAGTTATTGATTAAAATCAAAATCAAATCAATCTAGTCTCAATTTTTTATATTTCTAAAACCAAACCAAGCTAAACGAAATAAATAACAGTCGGTTTGGTCATTGTCGATTTTGTTCAGTTTTCTAATTTATTCGATTTGAAAGTAATAATTTTTTTGAGGATGTATATATCTCGATAGACACAAACACCTAGTACATGAACAATCCATAGAAGAGTTACTGTCGGTTCAATTAAACAATGCTACAATCATCATTACACGTACAAAGTGATTCAATTAAGAGAAAGTATATGACTATTTTATGTGAAATAGGGTAGCTAAAGACTAAAATGAATTTTGATGGACTTGGATTTAGGATTGTTATAGTTGTGCTAAAATGTTGAGTTTGAGAAAATTGTAAAGTTAAAGACTTTAGTTAAATAAGATTTGACCAAAAATGTATATTTTATTTATGAGTAATATATAAATAATTATAAAATTTATATATCTAATTAATTGGTTCGGTTGGGTTATTTCTAGGTTTTTTATTTTGTAAAATCAAAACCAAACTCAAATCAAATAGTATCGATTTTCAAAATTTAAAAACAAACCTAATCAAACAAAAATAAGTATCTATTTTTTAATCGATTTGGTTCGAATTGCGTTTAGATTTGATTTTTTAACCATAACCATGAATATTTTTAGAGGGTATATGTTATTATCAGCGGATTCAAACTTAATTTTAATTTTTACATGTTATAAGAGTCATAGAATATTATTTATTAAAATAATTTCTTTGAAACTACTAAAATATTGAAGATAGTAAATGAAAATGGTTCAGTAAAAAATAATACAATTTCTTACATGTTCTCCAATTGACCTCTAAAAAAAAATTTCAAGTCATTATCTATTAAATCAATACAACCTAATGAAAAACTGAATATATTTTTATGAATTTATTTGTAGGATAAAACTTAATCATAGAACGTAAACATTTTAAAAGTTATGCGGTGCTGATTGAAAATGAAAAAAAAAATATTACGCGAGCGGATTAAAAATTTTGCTAGTTAAACTCAATCGCTCCGCCAAATAACCATCCCTACAAGTTGTATAAGTTTGAACTCACGACCCTCACACAACAATTGACACACTTAACCAATTGAACTGTGTGCCCCTTTATAACAAAAGATAACACTATTAAGCAATATTAATAATCATGTCAATGCACAATAAAATATATAACTGATACAAAGTCTCATACTTGAATCAAGAAATGCATACTAATATCTTACATAAACTTGATATATCATCAAAGTTCTCATGAGCATTCCACCAATTGTTCCCCCAAGCCCCTGCATGTTTGAATTTGTTTATTTATTATATCATTTTAATTTTTACTCAAAGAGAAAGTTAAATCTTTACTTTTTCTTATTTTGAAAAACCTAATCCATTTTTATTGCTTCTACTAATTGATTTAAGAAAGAGAAATATGCTTTGGTAGGTCATTCAATTACTTGTTGATATAAGTAAAGATCAAACAAGAACTTACCTTTGACTTTGCTGCTTCCTTATTTGTCTCATCATAATTTTGTGTTCCAATTTTTCAAAAATTGTTGCAAGCCATTTCAATTTTCCAGTTGAGATCATGATATATATAATGGATAATCCAATACATAGCCCACTTCCATATCCCATAAGAGCAGCTTTCCAGAAATCATTTAGAAATTCAGAATCGCTTTGTTCATCATCTGACTCATAATCGCTATTATTTGTCTCTGGTGTCCAATTACTTCCACAACTTCTCGAAAGTGGAAATCCTCGTAATCCATCATTACCTTCATATGAATTATTTTCAAATGTATCAAATTGACGTCCTTGAGGAATGCAACCTTGGAGATGATTGTGAGAGAGATCTAAGACTGCAAGAAATGTCATACCAACAAGTTGTTGTGGTATCTCTCCTGAAAGCTGGTTAAATGAAAAATCCAATGATTCGACTAAAGATAAACTTCCAAGTGATGATGGTATATTACCTTGTAGTTTGTTATGAGACAAATTTAGCACCCGAAGTGCAATGAGATCTCCCAAACTACTTGGAATATGTCCTTCGAATTTGTTACTTGAAAGATCGATAGTCTTGAAAATTGTTGAAATTCTATCCAGTTCATACTCTCTTCCTTTTGTTGAAATGGTTACAGAATCATTGTAATCTCTCTCTCCGGATTTACCAAGATATGTTGGTATATTCGCGGGTTGATCAATTGTCATCATGGCTTTTAATTTTTGAAACAGACTAGTTGACAAGTTTCCTGTGAAAGCATTGTAAGAAAGATCTATGATTCGAAGCTTAAAAAACATGTTTTCATTACTTAAACCTCTAATTGGCCCATGTAATTTGTTCGATCTCAAGCTTAAAACTTTCAGATTTGGCAAAGTTCCAAACCATATTGGGAATGTATCGCTAAAGTGATTGTCTCCTAAATCAAGAATTTCCAAGTTCTTGTAATTGGCTAAAGATCGGGGGATTTTTCCTTCTAATTCATTGTCATGCAAGTCTAAGCTTCTGAGTGCACTTCCAATGCTAAAAATTTCTGGAAGAGTCCCATAAAGATTGTTTTGGTGGATATCCAAAACCTCAAGATGACCACTCATGTTGCCAAAACATTGTGGAATTGTTCCCTTCAAATTGTTTCTACCCAAATCTAAAATCCTTAGGGATGTTAGATTGCAAATAGACGAAGGGATATCTTCCCCAAGATTATTATCTTCTATTTTCAATACCTGGAGTCCACTAATATTAACTAGACATTGCGGAATTTCTCCCCTCAAGTTGTTTCTCCCTAAATACACCACTTCCAATTTTATCAAATTGCAGAAAGATGAAGGAATTTTCTCAGTGAGATTGTTGTTGTGGAGATACATCCATTGCAAGTTTCTCAAGTTGCCTAAGGAATCCGGAATTGAACCAACGAGTTGATTAATATTTAAATACATAGTAACAAGTCTTCCTATATTCCCCAACTCACTTGGAATCGAACCAGAAAGGTTGTTAGCAAAAAGACACAAAAGATACAAGTTGTTCAAATTCCCCAAAGAAGCAGGAATAGAACCATTAAGAAAATTAGTAGACAAATCTAAATAACTAAGAGTGTTGATGTAACCTATTTCTTCAGGAATTGAGCCAGAAAGATGATTCTCACGAAGAAACATAGAGGTTAAGCTGGTCAAATTCCCCAATGAAGCAGGAATTGCACCACTTAGAGAATTTTCAGCCAAAACTAGTTGACTAAGAGACCTTAAGTAACCTATTTCTTCAGGAATGGAGCCAGAAAAGTTATTCTGTTGAAGATACAAAATAGAAAGGTTTGTCAAATTTCCCAATGAAGTAGGAATAGAGCCAAAAAGGTGATTCTCATTAAGAAACAAACTAGATAAGTTGATCAAATTTCCCAATGAAGCTGGAATAGAACCATTAAGAGAATTAGTACCAAAATCTAGAGAAGTAAGAGACCTTAAATTACCTATTTCTGTAGGAATCGAGCCAGAAAGATCATTCTGATAAAGAAACAAAATAGACAAGTTGGTCAAATTGCCCAATGAGGCAGGAATGGAACCATTTAAAAGGTTGTCATAGATGTTAATGTTCTGGAGCTTGGCTAGTGAGCCGATTTGTGATGGGATTGTGCCTGAAAGCAGATTGGTGTGCAAGTCAAGATAGACAAGATTAGTGAGATTACTAATTTCAGGCGGGATAGTTCCAGAGAGATTATTCACACTAAGATCAACATATTCAAGAAAATGGAGAGTCGAAAATGGAAAATCATAGAGTGTACCGATGACACGAGCACCTTGAATATCCAACTTGCTTACCCTACCATTTGAGCACATAACTCCATACCAATCCTCACATGCATTTGAACTTTGTGTCCATGAAGCCAATAAGGAATTAGTCTTGTTCTTGAAAGTTGCTTTCCATTTTAGGAGGGCAATTGCTTCCTCAATTGAAGCGGAAGTAACTGAAAAGAGATATAAGAGAATGACAAATTGAACAATTTTGGGAACCATCATCAAATATAGTGATATGAAATTTTCTTTGATATTTTCCTTTAGATGAACTTGTCTTAGTGTACACATATATTTATATTGTAGAAAACTTTTTTTTAAGGTATTGTTAGTCAATGACAAGTCAGTCTTATTATAATTATTATTAGTAGTATTTTAATAAAATTATATACCCCATTGGACAATAGTTTGTTTAGTTAAGCATAAGAAGTCAAATCAATGGAGAAATATTATTCTCAATTTAGACCAGCGTCATAGGACAGATAATTATGATTTTTTGAAAAAATCTTTTTTAACAGATATGATTGTTATTACAACAAATACTCCGTTTTCATCAATCAACAAAGACTTGGATTTAGTCAAGCATGAGAAGTCAAATAAGTAGGTAGGAAAACATTACGTTTGTTCGACGAAACACTCTTCGTCGAAAAAGTACTTTATATAGATACGTTAAATTCTACATTTGAAGATATATATATATATTTAAAGTTGGACATCCTTAACAAAAGTTACACTTTTGACGAGTGGTAATAGGTGTTCATTTTGAATGAAGGAGTTTTGAGTTTCAACCCCCAATTATAGCGCACAATATTTTTTTTTGGTTTTATTTTGATAGGCATACCATTTTTTGGACACTCTTAATAAAATTTGTAGCTCCGTCACTGTTAAGGTTGCGCTTTTCAAGAATCTATTTAATTGTTTTCAAAGTTCAATTAGTTTATATTAATTCGATATTTTAAAATAAAATTTAAATATTCAAAAATTATATAAAAAGTATTATAAATTGCAACTTCTTTCATATCTATAAGATGAAAAAATAAATTTTAAAATATTTATCAAAATTTATATCGTTTGACAACTAAAATGAAATGGATAGAGTAACCTGCAAACCGATCTAGTCATTGGTCTCCTTTTGTATTTAATTTATTTTAACTAAGGATATAAATTGTTTTTTGTTGGTAGTGAGAGTTTCTTTATTGTAGCCCTTACAAAATTGTTTATTTAATTTTTTAATTATTTTTTTATATATAAAAGATTATTTCTCAATTCAATGCACAAGTGTTTGCTTCTTAAAGTATCGGCCGGCCGGGTGAGTATTATATTTAATAATATTGCACTAAACTAATAATATTTACGCCAACTTTTACACTTCATATTGAAAGGCTTTCTAATAATATTGTACTAAAACTACACTATCATAATTACGTACAAATCACGCAAGAGTCCTAGAATAAGTTATGTATTGATGATAATTAACGAAAAATTATATAAATACATAATTTAAATATTATAATCTCTAAAAAAATTTATCATTTTAAAATACAAAAATTTTCGCTCGAATACATTTCTATCCCCTCTCAGATACAATCATTCCCCTCACATATACATCTCTATCGTATCTTGGATACATTCATCCATAAAGTAATGCATCATTTACAATGTATCAGACAATCAAGGAACGTATCTAAGAATAATGAAAAATTCAAAATTTTTGTAATTGAGAAATTTTTTGAAATGAGATGTAATTAGCCCCTAAATGTATGTGGTTTCGGTGAGTTCCCAAAAATTAATCATAGGAAAACTAGAACTCAAATAAACAAAATCAATTGAGAAAATCAAACATTTATCTTCTAGGTTTTCTAATTCGTCTCAATTTTTGTGACATTGTTTGAATCGATATAGAGTTTAAGATTTTTATTTTTTTTTAAATTGTGATCTAAAACTATCTTTGCTTATTTATATGATTATAAGTCATTTTATTTAAGGTGAATGAGAAGTTTAAAGTTTAACTTATTTTTAATTATAGGGGGTGACAGTCATTTGAGGATGGACTAAAAAATTAATTAGGTCATGTAAATTGGAAGTAAGAAAGTAATTGAATTTTATGTTAAAGAATGGCGAAAAATTCCACAATGATGGTTAATGAGATAAGTTTGGACGATCCTCCTCCCTTGAGCTACCTTTTGAAATTTAAGACTTAATTTAACAGAGTTGCTTATTATAACAAGTAACATCTTTTTCTAGTTCGAGTTTCAATTGTATTATATATATAATTTAATTAAAAGGAAAATGCACAAATACCCCCTCAACCCATGCCAAAAATTTCAGAGACACACTTATACTATTACTAAGGTCCTATTACTCTCTGAACTTATTTTATAAGTAATTTTCTACCCCTTTTCGGCCTACGTGACACTAACTTGAAAAAAAAGTCAACCAGCGTTAGACCCACAAGATAGTGTCATGTAGGCCGAAAAGGGGTAAAAAATTATTAATAAAATAAGTTCAGGGGGGTAATAGGACCTTTGTATAGTATAAGTGCGTCTCTGAGATTTTGGACATAGGTTAAGGGGGTACTTGTGCATTATCCCTTAATTAAATTATATTGTATTTTCAATATTTCCATATGATTGTTAATTCCAATTGAATACAAATTCTATTTATTGAGGGTTTCTGTAGTTTTCATCCATTCTTCCAACAATTGCCAATTTATTCACTTACAATTAATAACAACATTGTGGAACATAAGAACTATCAGATATAGGGTGTACAAAAACTAAACTGAAAATCGAATCAAAAGCAAATCGCGTCAATCTGAAAAAAAATCTGACTAATGGTTTGGTTTGACTTAATTTGGTATTGTAAAAAAGAATTCAAATATATTTGAGTTGGTTTGGTTTAACTAAAAAAAAACAATCCGATACCAAACCAACCCGACATTATATATGTTATTTAAAAATTTATTTTACACATAAAAATATTTACTTTGATATAATTTTAAAATATTTCTTATACTGTTTCATAGTTTTATATTTTAATATATTATTTCAAGTTTAAAATTTAAAATTCGGAATAGTCCAATAAAGATTATAGTTCATAGATGTTGATAATTATAATAAAACTAAAATCAAAATCAAATTACTACTAATGCAAAAGGAAATCAATTCAACACTAAAAATGACAATAATATTGAATATTTGTTCTTTAGTTTTTATATTGGTTTAGATGATTAAAATACATAATCTAATTTTAATTTTTCTTAAATATTTAGTAATGTAACTAATACTTACTAAACTTATTTTAGTATGATTTAGTACTTTTAAATTATGGTCATTTTTATTAGGACTTTACAGTATTTATTTTACATGATGATTTCATTATTAATTTTAATTGAATATTTTTGTGTCATCAATACTCATCTCATATTTTTGTTATTCTTTTAAGAAACACCTTAGATATTTGTATTTTGATTGGACTAGAGAAATATTTGAAACAGAAGTTGATTATATGTTTTTTAAGAAACACCTTAGATAATTGTATTTTGATTGACTAGAGAAATATTTGAAACACAAGTTAATTCAAAAGATTTAAATCTTGAAAACTTAATTAGACTTAACTTGCAAACTTAATAAGTAAAAGTTTTTTAAATAATATCTTTAAAATAAACTTAAGTAGAAAATTACATAATAAATTTAGAAACTATTAATTTAAACTCAGAAAAATAAAAAGAAATATTCATATTTTCGTAATTCAAAAAAATTATTTTTTGAAACAACTGGATGTGTCATACCGTTTATCCCACACCATACCATTTCGGTCCGTTCCGGTATATAGTGGGACGGGACGGGACAGAACCGAGTATCCGTCCCGGTAATTCCAGTTTGGTTCATTTCAGTACTGATCAACTTGTCCCGTTGCGGTCCGGTACCGATTTGTTCCAGTCCGGTGGTCCCGTTCTGGTCTATTGTCCAGTCTTATCAGTTCCCGATCAAAGATTAAGTTGAAAGGAACACGCTATACAAAAATCAGTTCAATTAGACAAGAAACGAAGCGGAAATCGTGATTTGAAAATGGCTGCTAAAGCTTGTGCAAAAATCTGCACTCTCACATTTCTCTCTATATGGCCACTCTCAATCTCTTGTGATTCTTCTCAAATAAAACCTAAAAGAAAGTCTTACATATGCACCATAATATTGGGCTTATAGACAAAAATGGACTTGTCAAATATGGGCTAAATTTATCCACAAAGGAAAGAATGAAAGATTCAAAACCTTGAGCTTTTATTCATACTCATAGGAAGAGAAAAGGCCCAAAACCCACATTTTTGTGGTAGGGCGTTCAATCCTAGGGAATGGATTAATATATCATAGAGCTGGAGCGTGCACATGATTTTGTGTAAGCGGTGACGATATTTACAAAAAAAAAAGGGAAAATACCCAAGTACCCCCTCAACCTATGCCCGAAATTCCAAAGACACACTTATACTATACTAAGGTCCTATTACCCCCTGAACTTATTTTATTAGTAATTTTCTACCCCTTTTTTGCCTACGTAGCACTAGTTTGAAAACAAAAGTCAACCATCGTTGGGCCCACAAGATAGTGCCACGTAGGCCGAAAAGGGGTATAAAATTATTAATGAAATAAGTTTAGGGGGGTAATAGGACCTTAGTATAGTATAAGTATGTCTCTGGGATTTCAGGCATAGGTTGAGGGGGTACTTGGGCATTATCCCCCCCCCAAAAAAAATAACAACATTATATTAATAAAAAATATTTAAGACATATTAATAAACATAATTAAGTAAACTATTGCAACTCTCATAAAAAAAGGGTTTGTTGAGGATCAAACTCAAGACCTCCTACACAAATCATGCGCCCAACCAATAGGTCAAGATCACTTATGTGACCATTTACTATGACCATTTTACTAGTAAATAAGATTTTTCAGGTTTTATATGAATATAAATATAAGAAAAATTCGACGAAGCAGTGTCGAGTGACACACCTTGCTATAAGGTGGGTGCGGCCTGATAGAGCACTTCTTTCCTAAAATTAGATACAATGTTAATTTGAATTAACCTGACTTCATAATCAAAACAATTACATATAGGGGAGGTGTACATGAGCGGATTAGTTCGGATTTTTCAAATATAAAATCAAATCATTTGCGTCAAATTTTTAAATGTATAAACCAAACCAAACAAATAAAATCCAGATTTTCAACCTCGGGCTTTTTTGGGTTTTCTCTGATTTTTTGGGTTTTCGAGTTTTTTCCGATGAAGTATTCATACAAACATATAATTTATTTGTACTTCAAATATTTCTTTAGTCATATCAAAATACAACTATCTAAGGTATTTCTTAAGAAAATAACACATAATATGATATGATTAATGACTCTAAAATAGCTAACAAAAAAAATAATGATGATGAAATCGCGTAAAATAAATATTGCAAATTAACTAGTCATAATGAAAATGATCATAATTTACAAGAACTAAATCATGCGAAAATAAATTTAATAAGTATTAGTTACATGACTAAATATTAAAGGAAGTTAAAGTTGGGTATTTAAATTGTCTAAACCTATGTAAAACCAAAAAAATATATTGAATATAATTGTCATTCTTAGTGTTGAGTTGATTTTCCTTTTGCATTAGTATTAATTTGATTTTTTATTTAAATTTCATTACAATTACCAACATCTATGGACTATGATCTTTATTGAACCATTCAGAATTTAAGTTTCAAACTTGAAATAATATATTAAAAGATAAAAACTATGAAAAAGTAAAATAAACATTTTAAAATTATATCAAAGTAAATATTTTATTCTATAAAATAAATTTTAAAATTATACCAAATATTGTCGGGATTTTTTTCAATATCAAATCAAGTCAAACAAATCACTAGTCAAACTTTTTTCGTTTTGATTTGATTTGCAGTTTGATTCTATTTTATGCACCCCTAATTAAATATATGCCATTAAAAACAATAATTTCTAATTTTTCGTGATTATATCAAGAACTAATCAAACCCAAAATATTGTTATATTAATTATTGGTAATGAAAAGTATGTACGGTACAACATTTTTCAGTAAATTTATCAAAATCGGCTAGCACAAAATAGCTTACATATCGTGTATGATTTGCAAGACATTGCAACGAGTGAATTTATTGTATTTACACCTAAAAAATAGCAACAAAAATTAATCCGAAAAATTCCAATAAAAAAGAAAAAGAAAGGAAAGAAATTGAAGTATGGTGCCATATTGATGTAGAATATAAAGTCAACAAGTACATATAACTAATGAGCGCCAAATAATGAACAATATTTGCTAGTCCTCCACATATCTCAACTTATAAAAAAACTAATTTAATCAAATTTTCAATATAACAAAACAAAAAAAAAAAATTCTTGGAAGTCAACAAAAAAATTGGATTAAAATTTTAAATAGAGGTGATTAAAATTGTTCATGGCTTCCCATTATCTCATAACCTTAGTGGAACAACATTAACCAAACATGGCAAAATAGTTGATCTGTTTGGATTATTTAGTTTTTAAATCATCATTACCATCTTGGTTATGCTATATAAAGTCCTAATTGCTCCATTCTAATACACACAAGAAAAAGAAAAAGAAAAAGAAATAAATATCTGGCCTTAGAATCCAATTCTTCTCAATGGGAATCCAAATGAAGAAGCAATGGCTTCAATTTGCTTGTGTTTTGACATTTTTCTTGATTGGCACATGCACTATGGCATATTCACCTTACAATTCTTATGAATCAACAGATTCAACATACAATAAAGTACCAACCACAGTAGTCAAAAGTGAAGACTTCAAGGTACCATCAGAGTCGGAAAAGGAATATAAGTCGTCATTTTTGTCAAAAAATGATTACTACAAGAAGCCATCAATTTCAGAGGATAACTATAAGAAAGTATCATCTGTTCCCGTACATGAATCATTGTTGCCAAAGAATGACTACTACGAGAAGCCATTATTTTCAGAAGATAACTACAAGAAGGAGTCATATATTCCAGAGGTACCCTCAAAGACTAAACCAGAATATAAGGAGTCATTTTTTCCAAAATTTGACTACTTCAAGAAGCCATCATTTTCCGAAGACAACTACAAGAAGACGTCATATGTTCCAAAGGTACCCTCGATGTCTAAATCAGAATATAAGGAGTCAGTTTTTCCAAAATTTGACTACTTTAAGAAGCCATCAGTTTCAGAAGATAACTACAAGAAGACGTCATATGTTCCAAAGGTACCCACTGAGCCTAAATCGGAATACAAGGTACCATCGTTGCAAAAGAATGATTACTATAAGAAGTCAACGATTCCAGAAGATAACTACAAAAAGGTGTCATATGTTCCAAAGGTGCCCACAGTGCCTAAAGAGGAATACAAGATACCTTCTTTGCCAAAGAATGATTACTACAAGAAGCCATCAGCTACTGAAGATAACTACAAAAAGGTAACATTTGTTCCAAAGGTGCCCTCAATGACTAAAGAAGAATATAAGGTGCCTTCTTTGCCAAAAAGTGACTACTACAAGAAGTCATTAGTTTCAGAAGATAAAAAGGTGTCATATGTTCCAAAGGTGTCCTCAGTGCCTAAAGAAGAATACAAGGTACCTTCTTTGCCAAAAAATGATTACTACAAGAAGCCATCACTTCCACAAGATAACTACAAAAAGGTTTCACATGTGCCTAAAGAAGAGTATAAGGTGCCTTCTTTGCCAAAAAATGACTATTACAAGAAGCCAATAGTTTCCGAAGATAACTATAAAAAGGCGTCATATATTCCAAAGGTACCCTCAGTGCCTAAAGAAGAATACAAGACGCCTTCTATGCAAAAGAATGACTACTATAAGAAGCCATCACCTACTCCATCACCACCACCTCCATATTATTAAATTTCCATCTTTCATGCTCAAAATGCATGTTTCATCATTTTTCCTTTTTGTTATTTGGTTTTTAATTGTTTTGTTACTTAAATTCTATATTTTGAAAGTTTCGAGAAATTTATTTCAAGGGAATAATAGTTCCTTTTATTGAGAATTTATGTAGTTTTCATCTATTCTTCCATCAATATAATTGCCAATTTGTTTAATAGCAAAACTCTGGAAAATAACAACAATCATGATAATATTTCAAAAATAGGTCACTGATATATGACAAAAGAACCTATACAATACGTCAAATCTATTAAAATTTAAAAGAAGGAAAAACGATTTCTATTGTTATGGACATATAATTTTTGGGAGATAAAAGAAATAAAACGAATCATGTAGTGAATCACTTTAACCAGATAAACAGAAACTTGAAAATAAATGTTACACTACTTAAGATAAAATGTCATGGATTTTTCATAAGCCCTTCAATTTTAGAGCTTTTTTTAAAAGTCACATCTTCAAAAATATTTTGATAAATTTTTTTAAAAATTATTTGATTAACTCAGTCATCTTTTTAGTAGGGCGTTCAATCCTGGGAATACGATTAATATATCATGGGGCACTTCTTCCTACAAATAGATACGATGTTAATTTGAATTAATCTGAGTTAATAACCAAAAACGTTAAATATATGACATTAAAACAATAAGTTCGAAATTATTAAGTTTATATCCAGAACTAATCAAATCCAAAATATTGTAATTCTTGGTAATGAAAAGTATGTATGGTACAACTAACAACATTTTCCAGTAAATTTCTCAAGGCTTACTTAAAGCAAGTTATATCTCATGTATGATTTGCAAGATATTGCAATGAGCGGATTTATTCTATGTATATCCAAAAAGTAGCAACTACAAATTAACCAAAAAATTTCCAAAAAATAAAGAAAGAAAAAGAAAAATAAAATTGAAGTATGGTGCCATATTGATGTGGAATATAAGTTGTGCTCAACAAGTACATATAACTAGTCGGCCCCAAATGATGAACAATATTTGCAAGGCCTACACATATCTCAACCTTTTTTTTTTTTTTTAATAAAAAAACTAATTTAATAAAAATTTTACTATACAAAAAAAACAAAAAACGAGAACAACATTCTTGGGAGTCAATAAAAAAATTGGATTAAAATTTTAATTATAGGTGATTAAAATTGTTCATGGCTTCCCATTATCTCAAAACCTTAGTGGAACAGCATTAACCAGAAAATGGCAAAATCTTTGACATGTTTGGATTGTTTAATTTTTAAATCATCAAATCACCATCTTAATTATGTTATATAAACTCCTAATTCCTCCATTCTAAAACACTCAAGAAAAAGAAAAACAAAGATACATCTAGCCTTACTGCCTTAGAACCCAATTCTTCTCAATGGGAAGCCAAATGAAGAAGCAATGGCTTCAATTTGCTTGTGTTTTGACATTTTTCTTGATTGCCACATGCACTATGGCATATTCAACTTACAATTCTTATGAATCATCAGACTCAACATATAATAAAGTACCAACCACAGTAGTCAAAAGTGAAGACTTCAAGGTACCCTCAGAGTCGGAAAAGGAATATAAGTCCTCATTTTTGCCAAAAAATGATTACTACAAGAAGCCATCAATTTCAGAGGATAACTATAAGAAAGTATCATTTGTTCCCGAACATGAATCATTCTTGCCGAAGAATGACTACTACAAGAAGCCATTATTTTCGGAAGATAACTACAAGAAGGAGTCATATGTTCCAGAGGTACCCTCGAAGGCTAAACCAGAATATAAGGAGTCATTTTTTCCAAAATTTGACTACTTCAAGAAGCCATCATTTTCCGAAGACAACTACAAGAAGACGTCATATGTTCCAGAGGTACCCTCTATGGCTAAACCAGAATATAAGGAGTCATTTTTTCCAAAATTTGACTACTTTAAGAATCCATTAGTTTCAGAAGATAACTACAAGAAGACGTCATATGTTCCAGAGGTACCCTCAATGGCTAAACCAGAATATAAGGAGTCATTTTCTCCAAAATTTGACTACTTCAAGAAGCCATTAGCTCCAGAAGATAAATACAAGAAGGCGCCGTATGTTCCAAAGGTATCCACAGAGCCTAAACCGGAATACAAGGTACCATCTTTGCCAAAGAATGACTACTATAAGAAGCCAACAATTCCAGAGGATAACTATAAAAAGGTGTCATATGTTCCAAAGGTGCCCTCAGTTCCTAAAGAAGAATACAAGGCACCTACTTTGCCAAAGAGTGATTACTACAAGAAGCCATCAGTTTCAGAAGAAAACTACAAAAAGGTACCACTTGTTCCAAAGGAGCCCTTAGTGCCTAAAGAAGAATACAAGGTGCCTTCTTTGTCAAAAAATGACTACTATAAAAAGTCATCGGTTTCTGAAGATAACTACAAAAAGGTTTCATATGTTCCGAAGGTGCCCTCCGTTCCTAAAGAAGAATACAAGGCGCCTTCTTTGTCAAAGAATGAATACTACAAGAAGTCATCAGTTTCAGAAGATAACTACAAAAAGGTACCATTTGTTTCAAAGGTGCCCTCAGTGCCTAAAGAAGAGTATAAGGTGCCTTCTTTGCCAAAAAATGACTACTACAAGAAGCCAATAGTTATTGAAGATAACTACAAAGAGGTGTCATATGTTCCAAAGGTACCCACAGTGCCTAAAGAAGAATACAAGGTGCCTTCTTTATCAAAAAATGACTACAACAAGAAGCCATCACCTTCTCCATCACCACCACCTCCATATTATTAAATTTCCATCTTCCATGCTCAAAATGCATGTTCCATTATTTTTCCTTTTTGTTCTTTGGTTTGTAATTGTTTTGTCATTTAAATTCTATATTTTGAATGTTTCGAGAAATTTATTTCAATGGAATGCAAGTTCCTTTTATTGAGAGTTTATGTAGTTTTTATCTATTCTTCCGTCAATTGCCCATTTGTTTAATTTACAATTATTAACAAAACTCTGGAACAATCATGATAATATTTCAAAAATAGGTCACTAATATGTGACTCAAAAGAATCTATACATTTCGTCAAATCTATTAAAATTTTAAAGAAGGAAAAACGGTTTCTATTGTTATAAACATTTAATTTGTGGGAGATAAAGAAATAAAACGAATTATGTAGTGAATCATTTTAATCAGATAAAGAGAAACTTGGAAATAAATGTTACACTACTTAAGATAAAATGTCATGGATTTTTCATTAGCCCTTCAATTTTATTGTTTAGGTGCATTTGATCTGTATGCAGAAGTTTTGAGCTTTTTTTAAAAGTCAAATCTTCTAAAATATTTTGATAAAGTTTTAAGAAATAATTCGATTAACTCAGTTATCGGACGTTCAATCCTAGGAATTCGATTAATATATCATAGTGCACTTCTTTCCTAAAAATAGATTCCATGTTAATTTGAATTAATCTGTGTTAATAACCAAAACCATTAAATATATTACACTAAAACAATAACTTCTAGTTTATCATGTTTATATCAAAAACTAATCAAACCCAAAATATTGTAATTCTTTCTTATGAAAATTATGTATGGTACAACTAACAATAATTTTTCAGTTAGTTTCTCAAAACGGGTTTGCTTAAAGCAACTTGCGTCTCAAGTATGATTTGCCAAAAATTGCAACGAGCAGATTCATTATATGTACGTCCAAAAAGTAGCGACTACAAATTAATCTAAAAATTTCCAAAAAAATAAAAAAATAAAAAAATGAAGTATGGTGCAATATTGAAGTGGAATATAAGTCGTGCTCAACAAGTACATATAACTAATGGGCGCCAAATAATAAACAATATTTGCTAGGCCTACACGTATCTCAACCTTTTTTTTTTTTTTTTAAAAAAAAACTAATTTAATCAAACTTTCAATATACTAAAAAGAAAAAAACGAGAACAACATTCTTGGAAATGATTAGAAAAAATTGGATTAAAATTGTTCATGGCTTCCCATTATCTCTAAACTTTAGTGGAACAGCATTAACCAAAAATGGCAAAACCTTTGATATGTTGGGATTATTTAATTTCTATTTCATCAAATCACCATGTTAGTTATGTTATATAAACTCCTAATTCCTCCATTCTAAAACACACAAGAAAAAGAAAAACAAAGATATATCTAGGCTTACAATCCAATTTTTCTCTATGGGAAGCCAAATGAAGAAGCAATGGCTTCAATTTGCTTGTGTTTTGACATTTTTCTTGATTGCCACATGCACTATGGCATATTCACCTTACAATTCTTATGAATCATCAGATTCAACATACAATAAAGTACCAACCACAGTAGTCAAAAGTGAAGACTTCAAGGTACCCTCAGAGTCGGAAAAGGAATATAAGTCGTCATTTTTGCCAAAAAATGATTACTACAAGAAGCCATCAATTTTAGAGGATAACTATAAGAAAGTATCACTTGTTCCCGAACATAAGAATGACTACTACAAGAAGCCATTATTTTCGGAAGATAACTACAAGAAGGAGTCATATGTTCCAGAGGTACCCTCGAAGGATAAACCAGAATATAAGGAGTCATTTTTGCCAAAATTTGACTACTTTAAGAAGCCATCAGTTTCAGAAGATAACTACAAGAAGACGCCATATGTTCCAGAGGTACCCTCGATGGCTAAACCAGAATATAAGGAGTCATTTTTTCCAAAATTTGACTACTTCAAGAAGCCATTAGCTCCAGAAGATAAACATAAGAAGGCATCATATGTTCAAGAGGTATCCACAGAGCCTAAACCGAAATACAAGGTACCATCTTTGCCAAAGAATGACTACTATAAGAAGTCAATAATTTCAGAAGATAACAATAAAAAGGTGTCATATGTTCCAAAGGTGCCCTCAGTGCCTAAAGAAGAATACAAGGCACATACTTTGCCAAAAAATGATTACTACAAGAAGCCATCAGTTTCAGAAGAAAACTACAAAAAGGTACCACTTGTTCCAAAGGTTCCCTCAGTGCCTAAAGAAGAATACAAGGTGCCTTCTTTGTCAAAAAATAACTACTACAAGAAGCCATCGGTTTATGAAGATAACTACAAAAAGGTTTCATATGTTCCAAAGGTACCCTCCATGCCTAAAGAAGAATACAAGGCGCCTTCTTTGTCAAAGAATGAATACTACAAGAAGCCATCACCTTCTCCTTCACCACCACCACCTCCATATTATTAAATTTCTTTTCATGTTCAACATGGATGTTTAATTGAAGTCCTTCTCCAGCTCAACATATATAACTCGTGGAGTTCTCATATTATGAGTTAGAAGGCATGATATCAAAATGTGTATTTATTTATTTATTTATTTATTTTTCCTTTTCCTACCTTGGTTTGTAATTGTTTTGTCATTTAATTTCTATATTTTGTATGAGAAATTTATTTCAATTGAATAAAAGTTTTTTTTTTTATTTAGAGTTTACGTAGTTTTCATCTATTCTTCCATCAATTGCCAATTTGTTCACTTACTATTAATAACAAAACTCTTGGAACATAACAACAATCAGATAATATTTCAAAAATAGGTCACTAAGGATTATATTGAGTGAATTTCCTTATATTGTACTCAAAAGAATGATACAATTCGTTTAATCTATTAGAATTGGAAAGAAAGAAAACAACGATCTCTATCGTTATAAACATATAACTCTTGGGAGATAAAGAAATAAAGCGAACCATTTCAATCCGATAAAGAAAAGTCGACGATAAATATTACACTACATAAGATAAAATATCACAAAATTTTCATTAGCCCTTCAAAATTAATCATTTAGTTATGGGAAAATGCACAAGTACCCCCTCAATCGATGTCCGAAATCGCAGAGACACACTTATAATATAGCACTTTGTTGACATTTTTTTCAAGTTAGTGCCACGTAGGCCGATCGAAAAGTAGTAGAAACTTATTTATAAAATAAATCCAGGGGTAATAGGACCTTAATATAGTATAAGTGTGTCTATGATATTTCAGGCATAAATTGAGGGGTACTTATGCATTTTCCCTTTAGTCATTGTGTAGGTGCAGAAGTTGTATGCTTAAAGAATGAAAATTTTTAAAGCCAGAACTTCTAATATCTTTTGAGTTTTTTTTTTTTTTTTTTTAAGAAAAATGATTGACTCAATTATCTTTGTGGTAGGGTTCGATCCTAGGGAATATTGAAGTAATATCTCGTAGAACCCTTTTTTAATCTTAAAAATAGATCACGATGCAAATTTGAATTAATTTGAGTTAATAACCAAAAACACTAAATATATAACAATAAAAACAATAACTTCTAATTTTTCCTGTTTGTATTAAGAACTAATCAAACCCAAAATATTGTCATTCTTGGTAATGAGAAGTATTCAGGGAATTAACTCGCAAGGATAAGAGAGGCCAGAGATCAATTTCTTGAGCATACGTACGCTTTTTTAGTAGATTTGTTATAACGGGCTTGCTCAAAGCAGCTTATATTTCATGTATGATTTGTAAAATATTGCATGTAAGTGATTTACTCAATGTGCATCCAAGTAATAGCAACTGCGAATTACTTTGATTTAAAAAAGTAAGTGTAGTGACATGATGTGAATTATAAGTAAGTCGTGCGCAATAAGTACATATAATTAGTGGACACCAAATAATTAATGAGAAATATTTGTTAGGCCTATACATATCTTTAACTTTTAAAAACTAATTTAATATACCAACCCAAAAAAAAAAAACAAGAACAACTTTCTTGGAAGTCAATAAAAAATTGGATTAAAATTTAAAAAATAGGTGAGTCAAGCAAATGTGTATGAATTGCTCATGGCTTCCCATTATCTCAAAACCTTAGTGGAACAGCATAACCAAAAAATGGCAAATCTTTGATATGTTAATTAATTTTGAGAGAATCCAAATCTTCAAATAAACCATCTTAATTATGTTATATAAACTCCTAATTCCTCCATTCTAAAACGCAAAATAAAAAGAAAATCAAAGATATATCTAGCCTTAGAATCCAATAATTCTCAATGGGAATCCAAATGAAGAAGCAATGGCTTCAATTTGCTTGTGTTTTGGCCTTTTTCTTGATTGCCACATGCACTGTGGCACATTCACCTTATAATTCTTATGAATCATCAGATTCAACATACAATAAAGTACCCTTAGAGTCGGAAAAGGAATATAAGTCGTCATTTTTACCAAAAAATGATTACTACAAGAAATCATCAATTTCAGAAGATAACTATAAGAAAGTAGTGATTGCTCCCGAGCATGAATCATTCTTGCCAAAGAATGACGACTACAAGAAGCAATCATTTTCAGAAGATAACTACAAGAAGGAGTCATATGTTCCAGAGGTACCTTCAATGGATAAACCAGAATATAAGGAGTCATTTTTGCCAAAATTTGACTACTTCAAGAAACCATCAGTTTCAGAAGATAACAACAAGAAGGCTTCATATGTTCCAGAGGTACCCTCGATGGCTAAACCAGAATATAAGGAGTCATTTTTTCCAAAATTTGACTACTCCAAGAAGCCATTAGTTCCAGAAGATAACTACAAGAAGGTGTCATATGTTCCAAAGGTACCCACACAACCTAAATCGGAATACAAGGTGCCATCTTTGCCAAAGAATGACGATTACTATAAGAAGTCATCAGTTCCAGAAGATAACTACAAAATGGTTTCGTATGTACCAAAGGTGCCCTCAGTGCCTAAAGAGGAATACAAGATACCTTCTTTGCCAAAGAATGATTACTACAAGAAGCCCTCAGTTCCAGAAGATAACTACAAAAAGGTAACATTTGTTCCAAAGATGCCCTCAATGACTAAAGAAGAATACAAGGTGCCTTCTTTGCCAAAAAGTGACTACTACAAGAAGCCATCAGTTTCAGAAGATAACTACAAAAAGGGGAAGGTGCCCTCATTGCCGAAAGAAGAATACAAGGTACCTTCTTTGCCAAAGAATGATTACTACAAGAAGCCATCACTTCCAAAAGATAGCTACAAAAAGGTTTCATATGTGCCAAAGGTTCCCTCAGTGCCTAAAGAAGAGTATAAGGTGCCTTCTTTGCCAAAAAATGACTACTATAAGAAGCCAATAGTTTCAGAAGATAACTACAAAAAGGTGTCATATGTTCCAAAGATACCCTCAGTGCCTAAAGAAGAATACAAGGTGCCTTCTTTATCAAAACCTGACTACCACAAGATGCCATCACCTTCTCCATCACCACCACCTCCATCTTATTAAATTTCCATCTTTCATGCTCAAAATGCATGTTTCCATTATTTTTCCTTTTTGTTCTTTGGTTTGTAATTGTTTTGCATATTTTTGAATGTCTCGAGAAATTTATTTCAATGGAAAATACAAGTTCCTTTTATTGAGAGTTTATGTAGTTTTCATCTATTCTTCCATCAATTAACTTACTATTAATATCAAGACTTTGGAACATAACAACAATTATGATAATATTTCAAAAATAGGTCGCTAAGGATTATATTGGGTAAATTTCCTGATATGGTGCTCAAAAGAATCGATACATAGAACGCTTGGGAGATAAAAGAAATAAAGCGAACCATTTCAATCAGATAAAAGAAAAACTCGACGATAAATATACACTAGTCAAGATAAAATGTCACAATTTTTTCAATATAAATCATTTGATCTATAGAAGTTCTATGCTCAAAGTATGAAATTTCTTAAAGCCAGAACTTCTAGAATAAATGGAGAGTTAGTTTTTTTTTTTTAAAAAAAAAATTGATTGACTCAATTATCTTTGTCAAAGGGTTCGATCCTATGGAATATTGAAGTAATATCTCATAGAGCACTCTTTTTCTCTCTTAAAAATAAATCATACATAGACACAAATATGAATTAATTTGAGTTGTATTAAGAACTAATCAAATTCAAAATATTGTCATTCTTGGTAATGAGAAGTATTCAGAGTACTTGCAAGGAAAAGAGAGGCCAGAAATTAATTTCTTTTGTCAACGTACGCTTTTTTTAGTTGATTTGTTTCAACGGGCTTGCTCAAAGCAACTTACATCTCATGTGCGATTTACTAAACATTTTCTCTTCTTCTTTTTTTTTTTTAAATTTTCGCCCATTTTTCCGCTAACATTTTAATATGAACTTCTTCTTTTTTAGTTTATTTTTCACTTTTTAATTTTCTATAACTCATTTATTACAACAACAAAAAAACTTAAGTTTTTAAAAATTCCAGAGTGTAAATATTTGTAGTCGTCAATATGCAATGCAATGATATGATACAATTGTTCAATATCTTCAAAATATGGAAGTTCGTTGAGAATCGTACTACTAGAAGCTTTTTTTTAAAAAAAATTTAATATTAAATCATAGTTCTCGGTAACTTATGACTAGAAGTCTTATTTCTAATAATAAGCCTTTTATTTTAACATTCAATAAAATAATTATACATGTATATTAAAAAGTAAACACAAATAATTTTAAAATTCTGAATTCGCCACTGTTTACATTCAAAGAGTAAAACCTATGAAACTAAAAAAAAAAAAAAGTAAGTGTGGTGCCATGATGTTGATTGTAAGTCGTGCACAACAAGTACTTATAATCAATGTACCCCAAATAATGAACAATATATGTTAGGCCTACACATATCTAAACTTTTAAAAACTAATTTAATTAAATTTTCACTATACCAACAGAAAAAAACCAACATTCTTCTAAGTCGATAAAAAATTGGATTAAAATTTTAAAATAAGGTGAGCCAAGCAAATGTGTATGAATTGCTCATGGCTTCCCATTATCTCAAAACTTTAGTGGAACAGCATAAATGGCAAAATCTTTTGACATGTTTGGATTATTTAATATTGGGATAATCCAAATCATCAAATCACCATCTTTTATATAATATATAAACTCCCAATTCCTCCATTTTGATACACACAAGAAAAAAGAAATCATTAAATCCAATTCTTCTCAATGGGAATCCAAATGAAGAAGCAATGGCTTCAATTTGCTTGTGTTCTGGCATTTTTCTTGATTGGTACATGCACTATGGCATATTCACCTTATAATTCTTATGAATCATCAGATTCAACACACAATAAAGTACCAAACACATTATTCAAAAGTGAAGACTTCAAGGTACCCTCAGAGTCGGAAAAGGAATATAAGTCGTCATTTTTGCCAAAAAATGATTACTACAAGAAACCATCAATTTCAGAAGATAACTATAAAAAAGTATCATTTGTTCCTGAACATGAATCATTCTTGCCAAAGAATGGCTACTACAAGAAGCCATCATTTTCAGAAGATAACTATAAAAAGGAGTCATATGTTCCAAAGGTACCCTCAATGGCTAAACAAGAATATAAGGAGTCAGTTTATCCGAAATTTGACTACTTCAAAAAACCATCAGTTTCAGAAGATAACTACAAGAAGACATCATATATTCCAGAGGTACCATCGATGGGTAAGCCAGAATATAAGAAGTCATTTTTTCCAAAATTTGACTACTTCAAGAAGCCATTAGTTTCAGAAAATAACTACAAGAAGACGTCAAATGTTCCAGAGGTACCCACAGAACCTAAACCAAAATACAACGTACCATCTTTGCCAAAAAATGACTACTATAAGAAGTCATCAGTTTTAGAAGATAACTACAAAAAGGTTTCATATGTGCCAAAGGTGCCCTCAGTGCCTAAAGTTGAATACAAGGTGCCTTCTTTGCCAAAAATTGACTACTACAAAAAGCCATCAGTTTCAAAAGATAACTACAAAAAGGTGTCACATGTTCCAAAGGTACCCTCAATGCCTAAAGAAGAATACAAGGTGTCTTCGTTATCAAAGAACGACTACTACAAGAAATCATCGCCTTCTCCATCACCACCACCTCCATATTATTAAATTTCCATTCTGTTATGTTCAACATGGATCCTCCTCCAGCTCAACATATATAACCCTTAGGGTTCTCATATTATGAGTTAGAATGCCTGATATCAAAATTTGTACTTCTTTATTCATTTGATTTTCTTTTTCTTACTTTGGTTTGTAATTGTTTTGTCATTTAAATTCTATATTTTTAATGTTTCGAGAGATCTAATTCAATTGAATATAAGTATATTGAAAGGTTATATAAATACATAGATTCATGTGCATTAGTCGGACTCCAATACAAATACTAGACTACAATATTGGGATATCAACCAAAAAAAAAGTTTATAGATTCATCTATTTTCCAGCAATTGCCAATTTCTTCACATAAATTGAATAGCAAAACACTGGAACATTACAAGACAGCCATAAAAAACTTCAAAATAGGTATTGGAGGTTACCAAAAACATCTAACAAAAATAGAGAAAATAATAAATTTGACTGTATGGTACGAGTAGGGGTGTCAAAAATAAATTCAAACATATGTAACCTACCCAGAATTTTAAGGGTTGGACTCAAGATAATTTGATTTGGGTTCAATCTCAACTCATTCAATCCTAACTCATTTGAAGAGAATCCAGAATTGAGCCCAATTCATTCTCAAATTTCAACCCGTTTTAAAACTTTTTATTAAGATATATTTCTATATTGGAAAAATAACTTAAATACACAACTATAAGTTTAGTAATCTTTAATTTTCCCTTCTTTTTTTAAATATTACAAAATTCCCTTTTTTTAAATTTTAGTAGAAGTTTAGAGATACATAACCTTCTCTCTCCTATAACACACACTTCCCCAATATCATGCCTATTTTTTCTCCACTAAAACATTCAATCTTCTGAATCACTTTTTGAATTTTGAATTATTAATTTTAATTAAAAACGCTTCACAACATTAATATGAAATTTTGAATTGCAAATTCAAAATAGTTGAAATTTAAAATTGGACCATTGTTCTCTGGTTCTTCTTCTTCTTACTCCATCATCCATCTATAGTTCTTCTTCTTCTTCTTCTTCTTAATCCATCATCTGTTCTTATTTTCTTTTTTTTTTTCTTGTTCATTGCTATATTACATAAGCCGCCTCTAGGTCTTCTTTTTCTTCTTACTCCATCATCCGTTCTTTTTTTTTTTGTTCATTGTCCTATTACATCATATTAATGGATCCTTTTATTAATAGAAGGATTTATGATTCGGACGATGAAAATTGGAAAGAAAATAGAAAAAAATATTTGCATGATCCTATGAATGTTCGGAAGGATTCAAACAAAGATTTTGGCGAATCCTCTAAATCAAAGGTTGACAAAATACACCAAAAAAAAAAAAAGAGAAAAGAAGCAGCAACCATTGTTGTTGAAATTAGTAAAAATTTTATTAAAGGAATCCCATATGTATCATGAATTTTTTAAAATTGTTATCATGTATCGGATAATAAGTTTAATACATAAGTACTCAGTGTGTTATAGTATGTTAGTCGATGCATTGATATATGAATTAGATGTGTATCATATGATTTCCTATGTATCAAGAGTTTTTGAAAAATGTTATCATGTATCAGTCAATAAGTTTAATAACTGCGCCATCAAGTGTGTTTGCTGATACATATCGACTCAGTGTGTTATAGTGTTTAGACGATGCATTGATACATGAATTTGATGTGTATCATATGATTTTCTATGTATCACGAGTTTTTAAAAATTGTTATCATGTATCAGTCAATAAGTTTAATAACTGGATGTTCATAAAAATGTCTTTAAACTAGATGATATAATCTTGAATTTTCAAAATTTGAAATTGTTATCCAATTACGTGCTGAATTAATGCTTATTAATGAACTGTTACCATAATTTAAGCTGATTTAGATAACAAATTTAATTGTTCCATTTTTTTCTCCTTTTAATCTTAACAGTTTTAAGTTATTGTGTATCATTTACCATGTATCACAACATACTAATGTATCACGCCACAGCAATTTTAAGGAATTATTAGTAAATACTAAATTTGTGAGGACAGAATGTAATTATTGTATTACACTATGGGATTCCTTAAATTTATACTTCTATATTTAAGGTATAAATTATTATTTATTTAGCATCTTTTAAGATTTATCTAACCATTTGTTACTTTTTCAAAAAAATTCTTGAGCTGAAATTCAAATTGTGATTATAAAAGCTAAATATCAATATGTTAAATTATTGAGATTAATCGGATCAAATTGTGCGGGTCAAGACCTAATCCGATTTTAGCTCATTTAAGCCCAAGGTAAACTTAAGCGAGTCAAGACCCAACCCCAATTCTATTTGAATCCATTTTAATATTTCCAAATTGAACCCAACCCGCCCATTTGACACCCATAATTAGAAGCAAATTTTTTTTAAGTGTCATTGAGTATTTACTTTTGTCATTGAATAATTGCTTCATATATCCAATAATGAAATTGCTAGTCAACTTATAGTTATTACCTTAGTGTAACCTTAGCTATGCCCTCTCTCTCTCTCTCTCTCTCTCTTTACACTCTCGTTCATCTCTCTCCTCTCTCTCACCCTCCCCTCACCCCCCCCTCCCTCTAGCCTCATCCTTTCTATCTTAATATTGTTGGAATTCTGACCCCCGAATTCACCTTAGGAACATATTTATTCTATATGTTCCTTTGTAGATTGCAACAGTTATATTTTGTGAAGCAAATAAAATAATAACACAATATTTTACCGTGAAAACCCCCAACTCTTAAGGGTAAAACCACGACCTACACCACTGTAGGATTTAACTCCTCTATATTAAACTTCAATTCTCAAAAAAAGATTACAAAGCTATGTAATCTGAGGAATTATAAACTCTAATTCCTAGAGGAATTATAAACTCTAACTCCTAGCTAAGAAATTATAAACTCTAATTTCTAGCTACCCAAAACAAAAAACCCCAGGTTTATGTCTTCTATTGTCTGTGAAGTTTCTCAAACTTGTTAGACGAATCCTACACACACACTCGATTGTAATCAAAACTCTTAATTACTTACAACGTTTACTCACAAATTGGCAACACCCGTAAGTAACTCTCAAAACTCTTTCAAACTCTTGATCGTGTTTTGATCTTCTCTCTATGTAAGTGCGCAATTTTTTCTGATGCAAATAGATCCCTATTTATAGATCAGAATTTCAACAAATCCTTGTATAATTCAACTTGTATTTGCTTTCTACAAATCCTTGTTGACTTCTACTTGGACTTTGAAGAAAACCTCGTCAAACTCGAATTTGTTCTTCACGTAGAAAACCACATCGCACTCTACTTGATCATGTAAACTCTTCCAGCATTTTTCCTTAAATAGGTAAATTGCCTTAGGGAAAACGTATACATAAGTTTCCTTAAATAAGTAAGAAAAGATTATCAATTTTCCTTAAATAAATAAGCGAAACTCTAAAGTACGCCGACACCATTTTCAAACACCAATTTCTTTCTCAACTTGGTTTTGCTCGATCACGTATTCCGTATGCACCCTTGAATTCATTGGAACATGTTTGCGTTACCTGTTCGATACAAATTTGCCATATATATATATATATATATAAAAGCAAACGTTAGTTAAGAAGTTTTGTTATGTTTCTAGTTTTAGCTATTTTTCAAGTTTAATTTTCACAAAAAAAATTAAATATATTATATAAGATAAGGTAATTACTCAATTACTCAATAACTTGGGAAATAAATAGAGTGTGTAATGGAGAGGAGCCTCACACTTGATTAATATTAAAAATATAATTTATTTGTGAATTTTATTAACAATTAGTAACAGTAATACCATGTTTTATTGTCTTGTCGAAATTTATGATAATATTTTTAAATTACAATTTAATTTAAAAGGTTATAAAAATATATATTTTTTAAAATAGTGGGTTGTCTCTGCACAATCAATAGCCCATATACTTGTGGATTGAACTAACTATTTTCTGGCCCACAAAAATGGACTAGCCCAATTTGACTCATCAAATTTTTAAACCTGTATAAATTAACCCGAACAAGATGGATCAGCCAAGATTCATAACTCTATACATAGTTGTATGAATTGGTATACAAACTGATATATATTACCTAAATTGAATGTGACATCCATAAACAACAATATACTCATTTCATACACTAAAATAATTATCTAGCGTCCCCATTTTCTCATTACTTCTAATTATAAAGGTGGATTATTTTTTAAAATTATACAATGATCTCAGATTAATGTAAAATACCGAATGAGTTCACAGGCAAATATACACACATATATAATAAATGAGAAGAGACATAAAGTCACCATTAATGTTATCTCGGATTTGTAAAAAGACACCTTAACTTTGTATCTGTCCTATTACACTATTAAACAATTTTGAACATATATTATTATGTCATTATTCGATCAGCCCAAGTTTTAAAAAGCAAGTGTGTTCACACACCAATAATTATATGACACATGTTAATTTAATTTAAAATGTATCTTTTTTATCTTAAAGTTTTCCTTTATCTTTTTCTTTTTTAACTTTATTTTTCTTTCTCTTACTTTTCGACTTTTAATTTTAATTTATCTTAAATTTCACATCATCTCCCATCAGCCACTTTCAAGTGATTCATTCCTCCATTATCTTTTTTTCTTCACCTCCTACACCCCATGTCAAATTGAATTCACTTGAATCACTAGGTTAAAGGCTAGATTTACCCTTGCTCTAGAAATAGAAATGCCAATAGGGCAAGGCACTACAAGGTGATGTAGGGCATGGCGGGGCAAAGTCTTTTTGTATTATATTTAGGGGTTTACCCCGCACCTGCACCACCTGCACCATTGCCATCTCTATCTAGAATTGGCATGTTAGAGGAATAATAATGTTGGTATTCACTACGATCAAAATCTTGAATATTCCATAAAACGAGGAATATTTATAAAGAGATCAAAACATGCCACTATTCTTGACTATCAAATACTTCAAATTCAAGAAAAATTAAAATTCCCACAATGTTTCAGTCTTTTCACTCTCCTAACACCATTACACCACCCTAATACCTCATATCACCTTTCCTCAATTAAACTTTGTTATCACGAAATTGTTTGCAATAAATTTTCTCAAGTACGAATATAAAAAAAATAATTTTATTTATCAATATTGTGAGTATAAATTGATTCTTCTCTATGTTCACTACTACAAATTTGATTATCAGAAGCAAATAATTTCGTCATTGATAAAGTATATTTTGTCACTAAAATCTTGTGTGACGAAAAATAATTCGTCACTCAGTCGTTACTAAATGTGTCTCTAAAAGTATACAAAGACGATTTAGTGCTTCATCGCTAAAAGTATTATATTAACTACAAAAATAAAAATCGTCCCAAAATGGTTAAACATTTGTGACAAATTTATTGTTGTAAAAAATATATTTTTTTAGTTAATAGTATGTTTTGTCACTAAAAAGCTTATTACTACCTACAAAATAATATTATTGCTAATTATTTTTGAAAGAGTTGGTTTTGGTTCTTGTGGAATCAAACTAAATGGAAGATGAATTAATATGAATATTTGGTAGGAAGATAATTAGTACAAAATACAAGTCAAAGATTGTATCTTGGTAGGTGAAAGTTAGGCAAACCATAAAATGGTTTGCTATCTTAACCTTGACAATTTTGACACATAGTGATGTCATGGATGACATCAATAGGATGAATTTATTCCTATAAATAGGTAGCTCTTAATTCATTTTCAAATCATCCTTTCACTTGTCTTCTCATCTTCTAAGGCATTGTGTTCTCTCTCTTGTAGTATTTCACTTATATTCTTTGTATAGTGAAATAAATATTGGTGCAGTTGTTCTTTGGTGGACGTAGGATCATTTTGATCCGAACCACGTTAAATATTGTTTTTCTTCCTTGTTCTTTAGTTTCACGTTTCCGCTAAAAATTGGTATCAGAGCAAGGTTCTGTCTGAGTATGCTCTGTGGTTGCAGCACAGTCTGAACTTCCACATCAGAAAAGGATTACTTTGGTTTTCTGTAGTTCCAAATACATTGTAGTAGAAAAGGAAGAACAAGTAAAAAAAATGAGTTCCATGAAGTTTGAAATTGATAGATTTAGTGGGCGCAACAACTTCAATATCTGGAAAATCCAGATGATAGCGTTACTGCGGAGGGAAGGTTCAATCCATGCTATTGACGGAAAGTATTCCGATAAGATATCGGATTCCGACAAGGAAAAGATTGAAGGAGATGCATTGAGTGCAATCCAACTGTCCCTTGCACCTAACGTACTTTGTGAAGTGAGTACAAGTACCGAAGAGACGGCCAAAGAGTTATGGGAAAAGCTGGAAGGGCTTTACCAGGACCAGTCAGTGACAACAAGGATGTTGTTACAACGGCGTCTTCATACATTTAAGATGGATTCATGTACTTTGTTGCAAGACCATATAGATGCGTTCAATAAACTTGTGATGGACTTACAAACTGCTGGAATTAAAAAGGACGAGGAGACACTTGCATGTTCTTTACTATTTTCATTGACTTTAAAATATCGTGATATTGAGAATTCAATGATGTATAGCAAACAACCTATTAAACTTGAGCAAGTGCGGCAAGCACTAAACTCTTGTGATGTGCGGATGCATTTTGAAGGAGACAAAAGTGACGAAGCTAGTGGACTCTTTGTAAGAGGTCGTACTAGTCAAAAGGGAAGGAGCAAATCAAAGTACAGATCAAAGTCTCGTGTGAACAAAAAGAATGCGGAGTGTTGGGGCTGTCACAAGAAGGGGCACTTTGAACGAGATTGCCCTATGTCGAAGTCCAAAGAAAAGGCGAGTGCATCCATTGTTGAGAAAGTACATGATAATGATGATGATTATGTACTAACAACATCATGCAATAATGGAGTCTATGACAACAAATGGATCTTAGACTCTGGTTGTACTCTGCATATGACATTCCGTAGAGATTGGTTCAGCAGCTATGAAACAAGCTGAGGAACTGTATTAATGGGCAATAATGCAACTTGTAAAATAGTTGGCATTGGTTCATTTCATGTTCGCTGCCATGATGGAATCATGAGGACTATTACAAAAGTCCGTCATGTTCCTGTTCTAAAGAAGAATTTGATCTCCCTGGGTACTTTAGATAAACAAGGCTATAAGTACATGAGAAAAGGAGGAACTATGAAAGTGACTAAAGGGTCTTTAGTCATGTTGAAGGCCAAGCTGGAGGATAGCCTCTACACACTTGCAGGAGGCACCATTATTGGCTCTGTAAATGCATCTACAGTGCAGTTATCTAATGATGACAAGGCAAAATTATGGCACATGAGACTAGGCCATATGAGCGCACGAGGATTGGAGATGTTGAGCAACCGCAACCTTTTGAATGGTGAGAAGATCAGCACACTTGAATTTTGTGAGCACTGCGTCTTAGGGAAGCAGAAAAAGGTCAGCTTCAGCACTGGCAAGCACAAGACGGGAGGGATGCTAGACTACATCCATTCAGATTTATGGGGTCCCTCTAAGCTTCCATCAAAGGGAGGAAAGAGGTATCTTCTCACATTCATTGATGATTTTTCACGAAAGGTTTGGGTGTGTTTCCTGAAGACAAAAGGTGATGCTTTTGAAGCATTTAAAGAGTGGAAGATTTTGGTTGAAAATCAAATTGAGAGGAAAATCAAGTATCTTTGCACGGACAATGGCTTGGAGTTTTGCAGTGAAGAGTTAAATGATTTCTGCAAGGTTCATAGGATCGCAAGGCATAAGACGGTCAGGCACACACCACAGCAGAATGGAGTTGCCGAGAGAATGAACAGAACTCTTCTTGAGAAGGCTCGTTGTATACTCTTACAAGATAAGATATCCAAAGTATTTTGGGTTGAAGCAGTTCATACTGCTTCTCATATTGTCAATCGGTCTCCAGCATCAGCGATTGACTTTAAGACTCCGAATGAGGTCTGGTCAGGTGAACCCTCTAACTATTCATACTTGCGAATATTTGGGTGTCCAACTTATTATCATGTTAATGAAGGTAAGCTTGAACCAAGGGCTAAAAAGGCCATATTCGTAGGGTATGTTGATGGAATAAAAGGGTACAAACTATGGTGTTTGTCTTTACTCAAATTTGTAGTTAGTAGAGATGTTACCTTTGATGAATCCTCTATACTTGATCCTCGTAAAGTTTCTGTGGAGTTATCTAGAAACGAGAACAACGAGCAGGTGGAGCTACCGGTGGAGCTTACCAAGAAACGGGATCAAGAGACTCAAAGTGATGAGTCAAAAGATGCAGAAGAACTTGCTTCCAATGAACCATACACAACTGCGAAGGGAAGGGACAAAAGGCGGATACGGAAACCGGAACGTCTTATAGAGCAAGAAAATCTGATTGCACAAGCGTTCGTAGCTGCAGAAGAAGAGATTAAGGATCTCGAGCCCTCTTCTTATATTGAAGCAACTTCTTGCAAAGATGCTGCACAATGGCAGTTGGCCATGATGGAAGAGATGGAGTCTCTTCACAGAAATGAGACATGGGTCTTAGTTAAAAGGCCAAAGGGGATAAGGACAGTTGGATGCAAATGGGTCTACAGAAAGAAAGAAGGTATTCCAGAAGTGGAAGCTGCTAGGTTCAAGGCGAGATTGGTTGCAAAGGGTTTCAGTCAGAAAGAGGGAATTGACTACAATGAGATCTTTTCTCCAGTCGCGAAACATAGCTCAATTCGCGTGCTGCTAGCATTGGTTGCACAATTTGATTTAGAGCTTCAACAGCTTGATGTCAAAACTGCTTTTTTACATGGTGATCTAGAAGAGACAATCTATATGGATCAGCCTGAAGGTTTCCTAGCTGAAGGAAAAGAAGACCATGTATGCCAACTGAAGAAGTCTTTGTATGGTTTGAAGCAATCCCCTAGACAGTGGTACAAGAGGTTTGATGCATTCATGACTACATATGGATTTTCGAGAAGTGCATTTGATAGTTGTGTGTATCACAAGAAGATGTCTGGTAACTCTATGATTTATCTTTTGTTGTATGTTGATGATATGCTTATTGCTGCTAACAACATCACAGAGATAAATATTTTGAAGAAACTGTTGAGCAAGGAATTTGACATGAAGGATCTAGGAGTCACAAAGAAAATCCTTGGAATGGAAATTTCAAGAGAAAATGGTGTTGTACATCTTTCTCAGAAGAGGTACATCCGAAAAGTTCTTGAACGATTCAATATGGATATGAGCAAGCCTGTAAGTACACCTTTAGCTTCTCATTTCAAGCTTTCAGAGTTACAAATGCCTCAAATCTATGGATGAGGTGGAGCATATGTCAAAGGTTCCTTATGCGAGTGCAGTTGGTAGCATTATGTATGCTATGGTATGCACATGTCCAGATATTTCCCAATCTGTAAGTGTAGTAAGCAAGTACATGGCAAATCCAGGAAAAAAGCATTGGGAAGCTGTCAAGTGGATATTGAGATATCTCAAAGGAGCTCCTGATGTTGGCCTAACCTTTCGAAAAAGTGAAGGTATTTCAATTCTCGGTTATGTTGATTCTGACTATGCAGGGGATCTTGATCGAAGGAGGTCCACAACTGGATACATCTTTACTCTCGTTGGCAGTGCCGTTAGTTGGAAATCGACTTTACAGTCGATTGTCGCTTTGTCTACAACAGAGGCAGAATATATGGCAGCAACAAAGGCAGTGAAAGAAGCTATCTGGTTGAAAGGTTTGGTGGCAGAATTGAGTTCAGCTCAGCTTAAATCAATTCTAAAATGTGATAGTCAAAGTGCTATTCATTTGATTAAAAATCAAAGATTTCATGAGCGCACCAAACATATTGATGTCAGATTTCATTTTATTCGAGATGTCATAGAAAAGGGAGCTATCAAGGTTGAGAAGGTTATCACAGACGATAACGCTGCAGACATGTTGACCAAAATAGTCCCGCTTGCCAAGTTTGCACACTGCAAGGACTTGGCGGGAGTATGATGCAACTCTAAGAGAACAACTGCTAGGTGGAGCTGGTATGTTCAACAAAGGTTTGATTCTTCTTGTTTCTTACAATGGGATTGCCCAGTAAGCTTAGAAGTTTTGGCCGGAGTTGTTTATAACGCATGCTTGGAACACAAACCAAGGTGGAGATTGAAAGAGTTGGTTTTGGTTCTTGTGGAATCAAACTAAATGGAAGATGAATTAATATGAATATTTGGTAGGAAGATAATTAGTACAAAATACAAGTCAAAGATTGTATCTTGGTAGGTGAAAGTTAGGCAAACCATAAAATGGTTTGCTATCTTAACCTTGACAATTTTGACACATAGTGATGTCATGGATGACATCAATAGGATGAATTTATTCCTATAAATAGGTAGCTCTTTATTCATTTTCAAATCATCCTTTCACTTGCCTTCTCATCTTCTAAGGCATTGTGTTCTCTCTCTTGTAGTATTTCACTTATATTCTTTGTATAGTGAAATAAATATTGGTGCAGTTGTTCTTTGTTGGACGTAGGATCATTTTGATCCGAACCACGTTAAATATTGTTGTTCTTCCTTGTTCTTTAGTTTCATGTTTCCGCTAACAATTTTACTTCAGTCAGTGATGAAATCAATTGTCTCTAAAGTTATATATATTTCGTAGTTGAACAAATTCTAATTTCTTCACTAATGACTATATTTTCTGTACAAAAATTATTTTGTTCTTAAATGTATATATGATAAATTTATCATTATAAAAATGAGGTTTTTTATAAATATAATGTTTATATTCCCCTAACTTTTTCGTTTTTACAAAATCTACCGAATTCATTTTGTTTAATATTTTCACTTGCCAATTAACAAATGCACTCTGTCTACTTCTTACGAAGCACTAGTATTATTCTTTTTGTAAGTCGCCACTTGTAATTATGACAATTGTAGAAAAAAATTGTATTTAACTATGAATTTTTTCGTAGAAAATAGTTTAATTATTCACTACAAATTTTAAGTCATTGCTATTTAACACCTTACATATTTTTGTGATAAATTTTTTGTTATCACTAAATTATAGATTGATAATATTTATCACCAATTATTTATATTATTATTGACATAATAAATGTCATAATTAAATATAGATTTTCATAGCTAAAATTTATAATATTTAACTATCAACTCTAATTTGTCGATATTGTAACAATATATTTTTTTGTGTCCAAAATTTAATAAACTATAAAACAATTATTTTTTTTGTCATGAATTAGATACATTATAAGTGACAAAATAATTTGTCATTGATAACTTTAAATTCGTGACGAACACTATTTAACAAATGACGTCAATTAATTTTTTGGTGAAAAACTTTAGTGGACAAAACATTGCTACGGAATTTCACGTTTCGTCACTAAAAGAATGTGTCTCATCTATTTAAGCACGAAAAGTAAAATTTGTCAATAAAGTGAATAATTAGTGACGAATTTGATGTCGTAGTTTGTTATAAATTATATACATTATTAGTGACGAAATAATGTGTCACCGATAACTTTAAATTCATGACAAACACTACTTAACAAAATGACGCCAAATAATTTTTTGGTAGGAAACTTTAGTGGACAAAACTTTGCTATGGATTCTTATGTTTCGTCACTAAAAGAATGTGTCTCATATATTTAAGCACAGAAAGTAAATTTTGTCACTAAAAGCGAATAATTAATAACGAATTTGATGTCGTAGTTTTTTCTTAAATTACACACTATTAGTGACGAAATAACGTGTCACCGATAACTTTAAATTCGTGAGTAACACTACTTAACAAAATGACGCCAAATAATTTTTTCGTGGGAAACTTCAGTGGACAAAACTTTGCTACGAATTCTTATGTTTCGTCACTAAAAGAATGTGTTTCATATATTTAAGCAAGAAAACAAATTTTGTCACTAAAAGCGAATAATTAGTGACGAATTTGATGTCATAGCTAATAATTTCATAGCTCTATGTATCATATTTGTTGTAGTGGATGTTTTTTATTCGTTATTCGAGAGTAGTTAATGGTATATTTCTCTAATTAGGATGATTTGTTGATCTTCTTAAATTTTAAGTATTTGATAATCAAGAACAGTGACATGTTTTGATCATTTATATGAATATTTCATGGTTTATGAGATATTCAAGATTTTGATCTTAATGAATACCCAAAGATTGTGGAATAAGCGAGATGCATTTTCAAGGAAATATATTAATCTTTGTATAAAAACATGAACTAGTATTTAGAATCAAATAACACCAAGAACCTAAAATAACAATTTTAGAATGAGAGGAAACTGAAAGAGGAGATAGATAATGATTTCTTCGGATGATGTTTGAAAATAACAATTTTAGAAGAAATTGAAACGTGGCAAAATTCATCCATTCAATTACTTTTTTCATATTTTTTTGGATCTTTTTTCTTTTAATTTTATTTGTTTTTTTATGATTTTAGCCCTTATTAATCAAAATTCATCCGTTCAATTATTTTTTTTATATTTTTTGGATCTTTTTCCTTTTATTTTATTAACTTTTTATGATTTTAGTCCTTATATATCAAATTTCATCCATTCACTCATCTTATACGTGTAAAACTCACTTACTTTGTCCAATCCAAATATTCAATCATTAAGTTGCCATATAGGCTCAGTCAATGATCGGAGGGGAGGTTAGGTCTATTTGAATATAAGTGTTCATCAATTAATAAATTCGTAAGTAAGAAGAATCCAATTAATAATTCGAATCAAGTACAAGAGTTTTTCAGATGATTTTGTCTTCCTAATATGCATCACACTAAAATAATAATATTAGACAGAATTTTTCATGTTTAAATTTAGTTACATCACAAAAATGATGTATAAGCACACTAAAATAATTCCATAATTAGAATTTGTTGAATATTCCTATGTTAATGTCGTGTTGTCTTTCGTGGATTTCCCAAAAAACTATGACAAAATTTCAAACTGAATTGCATATTTTTAATAAAGTCTATTGGAGATATATAAGAAAAAGACAAATTGTCGATATCCTTAATAAGTATAAATAACACAAATTTTGTTAGGGAAAATGCGGATAAACACAAAAATATATATGGTAAAAGTAATGAAAATAGAATGGGAAAATAATGACACAAAGAATTTTACGTGAAAATTCTTCTAAATAAGGGAAAATATCACGGGCCAAGATAAGCAACTTATATTACTATAGTAAGGAATTTTACACTGTGTAGTCACTAATACAATACTTACACTCAAAAGGAACAACACTCTTTTGGTTTCCACCTTACTAAAATATCGCTCACACTTTATTTTTATTCACAAACTATTTTTCTTGTATATTCTATGGAATACCTCACTTTGCTCTCAAAGTGATTTTTCTCTCTAGCTTTAGTGTGTTCTACAAATGAGCAAGAATGCTCTATTTATAGAAGGATAAAATCCTGTTTAATGTCACTAATGACATAGGTAAATATAGCAAAGTCAAAAAAGAGTTGCAAATCTTACCAATTTACCAACTACCAAATCTTAATTTTCAACTCTTATCACCATTCCTTTTTAACAGTTACTTGTATCAATTGAATAACAAAGGTTCACCAAAAAATGGGATGGATTCAATAAATTTTACTAGTCTAGTACTTAATTACCACTCATTCCTTTAATTTGTATAATTACGATTCTATCATGTTTTCCACCTCGAACATATATATATGTCGCTTCCATATACATGTATCTAAGATACAGATACATAATAGTTAGTCTAACTAATTAATAAATGAAAATTTGAGTTGATGCCAATTGAAATGTGCCATTAAAGAGCTTTGAAGCTCAAATTTTAAAATTCAACATGCCGCAAACGTCGATATGGACTCATATTTAAAATTTTGAACTGTTTCAAAGAGATTTGAGTGGTTCGAAATTGAAAAAATGAGCCCATTGAGGAAGATAAATTTGTATAGTGAGTAAGAAAGAGGGAAAGAGTCCATGATGTTTGCAACTTGCAAGGGGGACCCAACCAAGTTGTTCTATCATAGGTGATTTGTTGAGCTTATAACATGATTCAAAATTACGAACTCCTTTACTTTTTTAGTATATTTAAAAAATAATGATGTCTTTTCTTTTTTTGAAAATATATAAATTTTAACTTTCCACGTAACATGCTTAAAATTATGAGACTAAATTCTTGTTTATTTTACAAAACTTCATGTAAAGTCAAATTAGCTCATTATTTTTTTAAATGAGCAGAGTTACACTTCAAGAAAAGTGTGAATTACATGGGATTTTCTTGAGGATCAATACGTATGAAACTTATTTTCATGTAAATTTCTATACTAATCCCCAGAAAAATTCTTATGTAATTTACAGTTTTCTTGTAAGAATATGACACCTATGGACATATTGATGCCTTGATTAACAATGCCGGCATTACAGGTAATCTATAATTGAGTAACAGGGAGCCTTATGCAAGAGAAATGGTTCGATAATTATACTAGGAGAACCATTCCTCTTAAGAAAATTGGGAACGATAGATCCAGCTTTAATTTAACACCAGTGGTGAGGTACTTAATCGATGATTCTTCTGAATATGTTTCGGGTAATGTCTTCATCGTTGATGCTAGAACCTCCTTACTAGGTGTCCCGATTTTCTCATCACTCTAATCCTTGAGGTGAATCCTGCATTTTAAGTTTATAGATTCTTATAACAATCTCATGTCAATATAATGTACGAATTTAGTTCATAAAAAATTACACATATATATACAATGATTTATCTACTATGTTGGAGACACATTGTAGTATTGCAAAGTATTTCTAATATGAGAAATGATTTGAGAGATGGTTCGAATTGTGATTTGAACTTTTCTACTAGCGATTTCACCAGATGAACACTTAAATTTGATGAAACTCAACCTTTATAATTACTCTTAACGTAAAGTAACCCTCAATCATGTTTGATGCCGCCATTCATGTCAAGTAAAATTTGCAATCACTTTAAAATACAAAAAATAAAATAAATTTGAATTTGTTAATAGGAACAAAAAATAAAAAGATGAGTTAATTAATTCTTTCAGGAACTGCAAAATGGAAGGATAGAAAATTGATAGTGCAATCACTTCAAAATTCAATAATTTCACTTATCAAGACAAACCTAGTACAATGAGCCATAGATCAAAATATTTACGGTGACACGTAGAATCTATGATTATTTATATTTATCAGAGGAAATTGCTCGAATGGTAAATATTTTTCATTTTCAATTCGAAAATTACCACAAAAATGGTTCGTTTTTATGTTGGAATATCTTTTTATTTAAAAATTTATGTTTAATTATGAAAATCTAAAATTTAACTTCAAATTATATTTGAAATTGATAAACAAACTTATAACCTACTTTTCAACTCATTTTTCATTCTTTTAGATCCTATTTAAGTACAGTTCAACATGACATTATTCTACTTATTTTTGGCAAGAATTATAATCAAACATAACTTAATTATTTCTTCGGATCCAATGTCTCTGACTATATCAAAAGGACAATACCAATTATTATATTCTAACGTGTAGTCAACCAATAAGCACACATTAATTATAATTTTTGAACTTATATATAAGGAAACTTGATGACCAGTTTTTTCTTTATTTATATATTGCTTGAATTATTAGTCCCCTCTAATTATCCTCTTCTTAGCCATTATTGACTACAAAATTTAAAAAATCAAGAGAAACATTGAAAACACTTTTAAATTTAATGAAAATTTAGGGTGTATTTCATTAATGTTATAAAATCGAAATTGTATTTAAGTTCAGTTATCAAGTAAATAGTATTTTTAAAGCTTTCAATAGTTCAAAAAATAAAATTAATAATTTATGTCAAAGTATAAAAGTATTTCCAATACTTATCTCTTTCTTTAAAAATAAATAAATCACCGATATATTCACTCTCTTTATAAACCTTGAAGTGATAGTTAATAAAAATAAACAAATCACCTATATATTCACACTTTTTATAAACATTGAAGTAATAATTAATTGAAAGTACTAGTACTTCATCCCTTTATTTTATTTGTTCACTATATTTATTTTTATTTGTTTAAATTGAAAAATGATGAGATAATGTATCACTTAGTTATTAATCTATCGTTCTTATTAACTTTTATATAAAGCATTTAAGCTTTTAAAGTATTATATTTATTAGAGTCTGAAGCCTAAAGGGCAAAAAAAAATTGTCAAAAATTTTAAATGGGTATATCAATTTCTTTTCTAATAAAAAGAGAGAAATCGCTACTAAAGCAGTGATTTTGTCCATATTTTTTTTCTTTTTTAAAAAAAGAAAATCGTTGTCAATAAAGCTTTTTTGGCATTTTTTTAAAAAAAGCTAGAATCGTTGCAATAGCAGCATTTTATAACAAAAAACTTTTTTTTTTAAAATTGCTGTTGTTGCAGCGATTTTAGTGGGTAAATTTTTTTAAAAAAAAATCACTGTCTTGACAGCGATTTCTGCACTTTTTTTTGTTCTGATTTTTTATTTACATTTTCTGCCAATTATTTTTTTTAAATATCGTATTAAATATTGGTAATTTTTTTTGGTCAAAATAAAAATCGCATTACAATTGTTAATAAAGATTTCACTTAATACGATTATAAGAAATAAAATGGTAGCAATATTTTTTAAAAAAATATTAATTAACTAAAATAGTTGCCTAGCTGCCATGGCACTAAATTTTTTAAAAAGAATAAAAAAAAGTTTCACTGCCTAGGCAACGATTTAAAAGAATTCTTTATATGAAAATGCTGCACGGGCAGCGATTTTCTTGTAAAAGCAAAAAAAGTTCGGACAAGATCGCTGATCAATGATTTTACTCTTTTGATTAAAAAAGAAATTGATGTACCCCTTTAAAAATTTTAACAATTATTTTTGCCCTTTAAACTTTGAACTCATATTTATTATATTCAAATGCTGATATGATAATATTGACATTCTATTTATTATACATCCATGAGGTGTGTGCAAATTAAAATATATCCGACTACTTATTTTCTTGAGTATTTTAATCTCAAAATTACGTTATAAGTACATTATTATTAGCTGCAAACACATCAAAGTATATTAAAAATGGAGCTATGCAAAGATCTTAAACGGAAAAGGAGTGATGGTGTCAGGAATCTTCAATGGCTGGTTTGAATAAGGTAAGCACTTACTCAGAAGAATCCAAAATTCAAGTGTATCTATAGTCATCACTTTCTCAATCATAATTTATAAGGAAAAATGACCAATATATCTTCGAATTATCGTAAATGGTATGCAGGTATGTTGAAACAAAGAGAAGCTGTGTTGAAACAAGAAGGAGCTATGAAGTACTTCAAGCCTCCATTGATGAAGCTTCGAGAAGAATGAACATGAAGAGAGAAACAGAGTTCTGAGAGAGAATTGAAAAACTTGGATTATCTCATCTATGTATTACAATTTATACAAGTGTATTTTTGGTTAATCACATGCTTCTGCTGAAAGATAAACTAACTAACTCTAACAACAAAACCAACTAACTTCAATAACAAAATAACTAACTTGTAACTAACTGCCAGCAAAGCCAACTTGCTCTAATCTAATTTAAGACTAACTAATCTGCAAAACTAACTAATCTGCATCTTAACAGCCCCCCTCAAGTTGGAGGTGAGTAGCTCACAGCTAACTTGTGCAGTAGGATGGAATGTTTAGAGCTTGGTAGAGGCTTTGTCAAAACATCAGCTAATTGTTCATCAGTTGGAATATGATGAAGCACAATAAGTCCTTCTTGTAACTTTTCTCTGACGAAATGACAGTCAACCTCTATGTGTTTCGTTCTTTCATGAAACACAGGATTCTTTGCAATATGAACAGCTGCTTGGCTATCGCAAAATACGGGAACAGGTAGATTACATGGTGAGTGCAACTCAGTCAGCAATCTCTCCAGCCAGACCAATTCTCCCACCACTTTTCTAATGGCTCTATACTCTGTTTCTGCAGAGGACAAGGAGATTGTTGCTTGTTTCTTGGATTTCCAACAAATGGGACTGTGTCCCATCAGCACAATATAACCACTCACTGATCTTCTAGAATCAGGACATGCAGCCCAATCTGAGTCGCAATAGGCTGTGATAGTACAATCTGTGCTATTGGACAAAAATATTCCCAAATAAGGATCATTCATAAGATATCTTCGGACATGGTAAGCAGCTTTGAGATGTGGTTCTCTAGGAGATTGAAGAAACTGACTAAGGTGTTGAACACTGAAAGTTATGTCCAACCTGGTATTATTCAAGAAGTTTAACTTTCCTACCAATTTTCTGTAGAATGTGGGATCTTTCAGTAAAGCTCCCTCGTTTGCTTTGAGCTTCACTGTGGATTCAAGAGGTGACATAGCTGGTTTGCATGATGTGCAGTCAAATTCTTTCAGCAAATCTGTAGTGAACTTTCTCTGTGATATCAGAACCCCAGTGTCTTTGTAAAGTATTTCCAATCCCAGAAAATATTGAAGTTTTCCCAAGTCCTTTATTTTAAATTGATCATGAAGGAAACTCTTCAAAGATCTGATTTCATTAACATCAGTTCCTGTCAGTATTATGTCATCAACATAGACAACAACAAACACTAGAGAAACACCAGCCTTTCTATAAAACAAGGAATAATCACTGTCTGAGTGAGAATAACCTCGTGAGAAAAGCATTTGAGCTAATTTGTCATAGCATTGTCTACTTGCTTGTTTCAACCCATACAATGACTTTTTGAGTTTACAACACAAACCTGTGTTTTCCACCAAGAGTCCTTGAGGTATGTCCATGTAAACTTCTTCACACAAATCTCCATGCAAAAATGCATTGTTAACATCCAGTTGATACATGTTCCAGTTCTTTTTCACAGCTATACTTATCAATGCCCTGACAGTAGTCATTTTTACTACTGGAGAAAATGTTTCATTGTAATCGATCCCAGCCTGCTGAGTGTATCCCTTCACAACAAGTCTGGCCTTGTATCTTTCCACTGTCCCATCAGCTTTGTGTTTGATCTTATACACCCACTTACAACCTATTGTTTTCTTCCCTGCAGGTAACTTAACAATCTCCCAAGTATTGTTAGAGTATAATGCTTCAAACTCAGATGTCATTGCTGTTTGCCAAGCAGGATCTATCACTGCCTCCTCATATGAACATGGTTCAATGTCATCGGAAATGTTATTAACAAGTTGTTGACTATCTTGGTTAAAACTGGTGAGAGACACGTAATTGGTATTGCAACCATAAGGTGAGGGGTTTGAATTTTGGGATTGTAATGATGGTAAAGAATAGTTGTAATCTTGTAGGTATGTAGGAATGACATGTGACCTCTTGGATCTCCTAAGGTTTTGAGTGGTTATTGTTGGTGAATGGTTCACTATATCTGGTTCATTTAAAGATGTTGAGATATTATTTTATGGTGTTGGTGTTGAAGGCAAATATGTGGGACTGGGCTGATTAGCATTAGTGACAGTAATAGTGGTGTCATCATCCATCATATGAACTTTGTTAGGAGTAATGTTTGTGGAGTGCAATTTAGTCTGATTTATACTCAGCTTTTTTAATATTGCAGAAAAACTAGAATCACCTTCAGAAAGAGTAAAAGGAAAAATATTTTCATAAAATGACACATCTCTGGAAACATGTATTCTCTTTGTGCTCAAGTCTAGAACCTTGTACCCCTTTGTGTTATAAGGATATCCTACAAATATGTGAGGTGTAGTTCTTGGTTCAAACTTGTCTTTGTGGCTGTTGATAGTAGGAAAACATAGACAGCCAAAAGCTTTAAGGTGAGAGTAGGTAGGTTGTTTGTTATACAATACTTGAAAGGGAGTTTTGTTATGGAGAAAAGAGTTAGGTAGTCTGTTTATCAAGTAGGTTGTTGTAAGGATGCACTCTCCCCAGTATCTATCAGGTAGTTTTGATTGGTATAGTAATGCTCTAGCAACTTCAAGAAGATGTTTGTGTTTTCTCTCAACTACACCATTTTGTTGTGGTGTGTATGGACAAGATCTTTGGTGTATTATTCCTTTTTCTTGGAGGTAAATATTGGTCTCATGATTGATGAATTCTGATACATTGTCAGTTCTAATGGACTTAATAGTGACTGTGAATTGGTTTTCCACAAGGGACACAAAAGATTTTATGGTTTGGAGGGTGTTGCTTTTGCAAGTGAGAAGATGAGTCCATGTAGACCTACTAAAGTCATCAACAATTGTCAAGAAGTATTTGTAGCCATTATGAGTAGGTACATGATAAGGTCCCCACAAATCTAGATGAAGAAGTTCAAAATATTTCTGGCTGGAAGTAGTAGTTTTTATTGGAAATGGTGATCTTGTTTGTCTTGCCATAGGGCAAACAGTGCATTCAAAAGGTTGTTTTTGTGAGAAGGATATAGGAATAGAGGAGATCCCTTTCATTTTGACAAAGGGCACATGGCCTAGTCTGTTGTGCCACAAGTGATCAATACTGTTTCCATGAGACATGCATGATATGAAAGGATTATCGAAAATTGAATTCATGCTAGTAGATGATTTTTCATTACAAGGCAACACAGCAATATCAGACAAGGAATTACATGAAAAAGAGTTTATTGCAGAATTAGAAAGTAAACTAGGATTACTGGAAAAAGAATGTATCCTAGAATCAACAGATGATATTTTGTTGTGTGATCCAACATTATTGTTGTTATGGCAAGGGATGTGACATTTTGAGCACAAGAAATATAGTCCATTATGTGCTTTACCAATCTCCAAAGGGCTCTTCATTGAAGGGCCCTGCATCAAACAAGAAAGAGAGTTGAAACTAATCATTCTTTTATCATGAGAGACTAAACAATGAACTGATATCAGATTGAACTTAAAACTAGGTACAAACAGAACTTTATGCAAAGTTAATGAAGAATTCAGACATGCATCACCAATTTCTGCCACCTTTACTTTATAGCCATTTGGTAAGGTAACTAAGAAAGGGTAGGGTAATGGTTTGATGTTGTTAAGTAATGTTTTGTCGAATGTCATGTGGTTTGAGGCTCCAGAATCTATGATCCATGAATTGTTTGACAACTTGGAACACGTACATGACAAACAACCAATATCAGTAATTGAGGAAAAACAAGTCAGAGTACCTGCAAAGTTCACAGCTCCACCTGTAATGTTGCTTGCAATTTCTCTAGATGAACTTCCAGAATTGTTTCCTCCCTGAGTCTGAATGTGCTCTAGGATACTAACCAATTGATCAATCTGCTGTTTGGTTATAGTTGTACCCCTCATGTCAGGTACACATCTATTTTCACTACCTTCAGGGCCTTTTCCTTTGTAACTATCGTGAGAACCATGAGCAACAGCTGATGTTCCTGAAGAATTTTTACCTTTTGTGAACTTGAAATCCGATGGGAAACCATGAAGTTTATAACACTTATCCTTCGTGTGTCCACTCTTTTTGCAGTACTCACAGAAAATGTTTGATCTATTAGGAGGCTTGTTTCCTCCATTTCCTTTAGAGGATGAAGAAGCATAGTTTGTCCTGAAATTTGCACTAGAACTGGCAGCAGCATTCACATGAAGGGAAGTGGAATCAAAATTGAGCTTGCCATGAGGTTTGACCTCTCTGTGCCTTTCTTCCTGTACTAAAATAGAAAAGGCCTGAGCCATGGTAGGCAAGGGATTCATCATCAATATGCTACCCCTAATTATTGTGTATACCTCATTTAATCCCATAAGGAATTGAATGAGGCGTCTGTCTAGCTCAGCCTTATGCATTTTCAGCTTGCCACCACAAGTGCACAAACATGTACACTGAGAATTGGTGTCCAGTGTGCTGAATTCTTCCTACAATTTTCGCATTTTGGTGTAGTAACCAGTAACATCGAGATTATCCTGAGTGAGTTCATTGATTTCCCGTTGTAATTGATACAATTTAGCACCATTAGCTTGATCATACCTGTCAGCTAACTCATCCCAAAGTTCCGTTGCGTTATTGACATACTGTAAACTCTCAGCAAGATCTTTTGATAGTGAATTGAGAAGCCACGAAGTAACCATATCATCACATCGTTCCCACTGGGCGAAAGCAGCTGAATCCAGAGATTGCCTTGTAATTTTCCCATTGATGAAACCAGTCTTATTCTTTACTGACAGAGCTCGAAGGATTCCCCGTCTCCATGAGCGATAACCTGTTCCATCAAAAACGAGTGGAGTGATAGCAGATCCGGCACTTTCAGATGGATGCATGTAGAAAGCATCATTGGATGTACTTGCAGCAAGGTTCTGAACTGGAATTTGGTTTGCAGCAAGATTTTGAACTTGAATTTGAGGAGCAGGCTCCTGATCGATATTGTGCTCCATGATTGCTAGAAACTAAGATGAAATTAAGAAGAAAATGAGTGCGGAAAGGATGAGTAGAAGATAGATCTTACAGCTCTAATACCATGTTGAAACAAAGAAAAGCTGTGTTGAAACAAGAAGGAGCTATGAAGTACTTCAAGCCTCCATTGATGAAGCTTCGAGAAGAATGAACATGAAAAGAGAAACAGAGTTCTGAGAGAGAATTGAAAAACTTGGATTATCTCATCTATGTATTACAATTTATACAAGTGTATTTTTGGTTAATCACGTGCTTCTGCTGAAAGATAAACTAACTAACTCTAACAACAAAACCAACAAACTTCAATAACAAAATAACTAACTTGTAACTAACTGCCAGCAAAGCCAACTTGCTCTAATCTAATTTAAGACTAACTAATCTGCAAAACTAACTAATCTGCATCTTAACAGGTATCTTCGTCATACTTTTGGGACATTGGTGTGTCTGTCGTCTAATAACTAGAGCAAATATGTTTTTTACTCTAACGGAAGACAAAAATAGAGACACGTGGCATTATCTCATCCATCGATAAATATCAGATCGGTGGATAATATTACGACACGTGTATTTCTGTTAGTATAAAGGGTACATATGTTTTAGTTTTTGAACGACAGGGCACTAATGTCCCAAAAGTATAACGGACGATATTTGCATATCACTTACGATAGTTCAGGAATATATTTATCATTTTTCCCAAATTTATATGATTTTTTTTTTACTATGCATTCAAACTTACATAAAAAGTGTTATAGGTAAGAAGAATTAATTAACAATTGAATGGGCATACAAATAACCATAGATACAAGAATTTTTTGTTAGACTCGAAATATAAATTATGTCACATAAACGATCAATATATTTGCATTAAGTATTCAAATATATTTAAATATTTAATGAATGACAGAATATGGCGATGGAATTGGGAGTAGACAATATCAGTGTGAACTCAATAGCACCAGGATATTTCAAATCAGAAATAACAGAGGGGCTTATGCAAAATAAATGGTTCAATAATGTTACTAGGAGAACTATTCCTCTAACCAACATCGGGAACGATTAATCCGGCTTTAACATCAGCGGTGAGGTATTTAATCTACGATTCTTCATAATATGTTTCGGGTAATGTCTTTCATCGTCAATGCTGATATTACCTTACCAGGTGTCCTCATTTTCTCATCACTTTAGTCATAGATCCGGACCCGACTTCTTAAGACGGATTAAATTCGATATATATACTGAATGAGTTCATTTTTTATAGCCAAAATACTTTTTGTATATAAGATATTAGGTTTACGTGAACCCGTGAATTTTGAGTAGATATCCACCCTTGCTTTTGAAATAAATGATGTTGGTTTTGTTCTACTGTTCAATTGTGTCCAAGTGAATTGTACCGTGCAAATTAAAAGTTTTACATATTTTCTTTTGGTTTATGATCTTTGTAAAAGTTTTATTTTCAATCTATGTAGTTTATTGTTGTCGTGTATATGTTTATTCAGAATTTCGAACAAATTGAATTACGAATATTGTGCTTCAAATTTTCTCAAATTAAAGATATTTAATTTTTAAAAAATGATGCAACAAATAGGGCACCAAGGCCTTGTTCTACTTACCAAATGACATGTTTTTTTGCAAAAAGTGAAATATATATATATAGGGGATATATTATTATACATAATTGCTCTATTCTATACTACTTTCTAGAGAGTAGTGTATCTTAATGTTCCCTACTTCAAATTCAAATATGATATAAAATTCTTAAGTAGTGAAATACTAGGTAGTTATTTAAAATTATAGCTAGGTAAGATTAACATATATAGTTTGAATGTATATCGAATTAGATAGTTATTTATAAAAAAAAAAAAAAGTACATTTGGGCCTATTGAGCCATTTTACTAGTTCTAGTAGGAGTTTCTATTTAATTAAGGAGTTAAAAAGAATGGTATAAAATAGGAAATTATTAATTTAAATTAAATATTATAATCATAGTTAATCTAATTGTAACTCGTATTAAATAGTTGTCATTCTCCTCTCTTTCTGACTTTCTCGCTTGCAGTTTCTCGCTTCCAGTTTCTTCTTCGGATCTCACTTTATACAAACATAAATGTATAAAATGTGATGCGAGAAAAAATTGTATATATACATATCTTTTCGTCCGCCTCTCTCCCTCAGAGAATCTCGCTAGCCACTCTCCTAAATCTCACTCGTCATCTCTCACTCGCCTCTTTCACTTTATACAAAAACAAATGTATAAATTGTGTTTGTATTTGTATAAATTAAGCGAGAAAAAAATTATATATACAAATAAATATATTTTCATCCTATTCACTTCTAATTATACAAATACAAATCTTTCCCAGCCCAGTTTCTTTTATGTTTATCTTTTTCTCTCGTTTTATGCAAACACAAATTATACAATTGATTCTTTTTATCTGTATACGAAACAGATTGTACAATTGATTCTTTTGTATATGTATACCGAAATATACATATTAATAGCTATAGCAAACATAAATTTTTTTTTTATTATAGAGCGTAATTATACAAACTATAGTTATACCATACAACTATGATTTTTATATTTGCTTAACCTAAAATTTACTCTTAAAAAAATACGGAAAATACATGTCTGAAAAATCTCTCTCCAATATTCTATCCTTCTTGATCTTCTTCCATAAATCATGCAAAAAATAATAATAATTCTTATCTTATTCCCCAAAAATCTCTACTTAATATTCTCATACAATTTTCTCCCTTACTTTTCCATATTCAATAATTCGTCTATCGTTCTTAAATATAATGTTCACGCTTTCATCCATTATTTTTTCATTTTCTTTTTATAAATATTGAAAAACAGCATGATTTATCTTTATTTTTTTTCAAGTATAAAAGATGGTACGATTCATTTAATCTCGATTCAACAAGGAGATAAATGAGATTAAATCTTGATTCAAATATATAGTATCACATATTGTATGAATAGGTATACGGTGAACACTCGTCTCCATATCAATTTCCACAAACATTATAAACATTCAATAAAATTATATATGACATATGAAATCACTTTATAAACTGATTAATCTCATGAACATCCACTAAATAGATATCAGTTTGTAAAAGCATTCCATAAACAATTAAATAGTCAAATATGAATTTTGGGTCATCTACGATGCAAGGGCGGAGTTTAGCAAGGATCGAGGGGGCTCATTTGAACCTCTTTCGATAGAAATTATACCATTTATACATGATTAAAATTACTTTTATTATATAAAATGTTAAGAATTATTATAAGAAAATAAAATAAAAATAAAGAAGATAGACGTAATATCGTAAATCACATGAAATGTGAATATTATAGAGCGAAACTTGAAAAAAGGTGTGTGAAATTATCCCAAATAAAAATATAAAGAAAACCTAAAAAAAAAGGTGCTGACAAGGATATCAAACAACTCAAATGGTATTAGCATCCCAAGGAGAAAAATTTGTCAAATAATTATTCTAACTTTACGAAATTTCCCAATAAAATTACTTTTAAGGGGATAAGTTAATTTTTTTTTGTAAAAATTTAAGGAATCCCATAGTGTAATTCAATAATTACATTCTGTCCCGACAAATTTAGTATTTACAAAAAATCCCGTAAATTTATTGAGCCGTGATACTTTAGACTCTATTGATACATGGTAAATGATACATGATAATTTTAAACTGTTGAGAAAAAAAGGGGAAAAAACGGTACAGTTAATGTTGTTAATAAAACAGCTAAATTTACGGTAACATATCATTAATCAGCATAAAATCAGCACTTAATTGGATATTAATTTCAAATTTTGAAAAACAAAGATTATATCATCTATTTTGAAAACAATTTTTTTGAACAATCTGTTAAATTTTGAACTACAGTAATTTTATTGTTGTTACAGTGGATTTTTCAAGATGAATATTTCGATTTTGATGAGACATTCTGGAATTGGGTGAACGAATTGCAGTATGAAAGTTACAAAATCGACGGAATCGTAGTTGGAGATTCAATTTCGTTTTCTAATCTCAAAGCAGCAATTGCAGCCGAGTTGGATATTGATGTATCAAGGAAAGAAATTGAAATTCGATACATTGTAGAAGGTAACTCCTGTCCAATGTATCAGCGAATTAACTAAAACATTAAAACATGTGATACATATCGAATACATGTATCAGAAGAATCGACTAAACAATATACACACTGATTCTATATGTATCATCAAGTACAGTTGATGACGCATTAACTAAACTTAGTGAATGATACATTATAACAATTTTCAAAACATGTATCAGTACATCAACTAAACAACTAATACCTTACTGATACATGATATCAGTTTTCAGAAATTCATACTATATGCAAAACATGTGATACATATCTACTACATGTATCATTGAATTGACTAAACACTGTACACACTGATTCTATATGTATCATCAAGCACAGTTGATGACGCATTTACTAAACTTATTGAATGATACATTATAACAATTTTCAAAACTTCATGATACATATAAAAAATTATGATACACAACAAATTCATGTATCAATTCACCATCTAAAACACTATACACACTTATTCAAATGTATCGGCAAGCACACTAGATTCCTTAAAATTTTTACTAATTTCAACAACAGTTTTAAGTACCAAAATACTAACCCGAGACAATGTAGGCCTAACAACAATGTTTGCTGCTTCTTTTTTCTTTTTTTGTTGTATTTTGACAACCTTTGGTTTTGATGTTTCGCCAGAATCTTTGTTTAAATCCTTCTGAAGATTCATAGGATCATGCAAAGACTTTTTCCTGTTTTCTTTCCAATTTTCATCGTCGGAATCATATATCCTTCTATTAATTAACGGATCCATTACTATGATGTAATAGAACAATTAACAAAAATAAAAAAGAGAAGAAAAGACGAACTGATGATGGATTAATAATAAAAAGATGCTGGGTTAAGACGATTACAGATTAAAAAGAAAAAGATGATGGATTAAGAATAAAAAGAAGAAACCAATAAATTCTGCTGGATTAAGAAGAAGGAAGATGATTATGGAAAAAAAAGGAAGTGAAACTTGATGGAGTAAGAAAAACGGGAGAAGTTAAGAGTTGTCCTGATTTTTGAAATTTGAAATTTTTTGAATTTTGAAATTCAAAATTTCAAAATTAGGTCTTTTATTTGAAATTAATTAAAATTAATAATTCAAAATAAAAAAAAACTGATTTGAAAGGTTGAGTGTTTAAATGGAGAAAATTCAAAATCCAAAAAATGATTTAAAATGTTGAGTGTTTTAATGGAGAAAAAATAGGCATTAAAATAGGTAATTGTGTATTATAGGAGAGAGAATGTAATGTATCTATAAACTTACACTAAAATTAAGAAAAAATGGAATTATGTAATATTTAAAAAAAGAAGGAAAAATTAGAGAATATAAAACTTATAGTTGTGTATTTAAGTTATTTTTCCTTTTTTTTTTTTTTTTTTAACCATTCGGTCCCTTTGTACTAACCAAAATTGACCCAATTTGCATTTATTTCTCTAATTAGTCATTTAGCTGTCATACCTTTACCACATTAATTAGCCTGCTTTTTTTTTTAATTGAGAGAAAATGCTTAAACATATGTCATCAAACTATAATAAATGACTTATTGTAAGATCCAATTATGTCATTGTCATTATTAAAAAAAAGTTCAATTCATGTGTTTATTATTTTTTAAATAGAAAATCACTTACTTTTTCTGTCTCGTTTTATATGATATTTTTTGCATTTCAAAATTTATATAAGTGTATTTTTATTGTAATTTTTTCATAGATATTTTTAACATTTTGAATTATCAATTATTGTGACTTATAGTACTCTTTACGTAGTTTACAAGTATGTAAATTTAATTTCAAAAAATTTAAAAATTTCATACGCAAATGTTCAGTCAAAGTTAAGCTGTTTGACTCTCTAGAAACGAAAAGTACCACATAAAATGAAACAGAGGAAGTATATATTATGCCTATGATATAACATTCATTCAGTAACTCTCTCATTACTACATCTAAACCTTACAATGGAGCCATGGAAAGACCTAAGCGGAAAAATAGTGATGGTGACCGATGCTTCGTCAGGGAGTCTTGCATCCGAAATGATTAATCCGACTTTAACATCAGTGTTTATGTATTTAATTCTGTTGAGTATGTAGCAAGAATTGATGAGAAATAGAGAGAAAGAGAGGGACTTGAACAACAAGAGGGACTTCTTTTTCTTCTGAACAACAATTACTTCGTGTATTTTATTGTTGTTGATTGGTTCGTTGACACCAGCGTTTTTCGTATCTATACTCTGGTGATTGAGATCATTTTACCCTGGGAGATTATATTCCAAATCAAACCTCGGATACTAGAGGGGAATAATTTCCTTAAGGGGACACTTTGAGTTCAGTGGACTTGATCTTTTTCTGTTCAATTTTTTAGATTTTGGTACGTTACATATTTTAATTTTCTTAATTAATTTCTGTTCATCTCTTGTACTGATTTAGTAAACTTTTGTTACTTCGTGTTTCTGCAAAGTTTTATCAGAATCAGTAATTCCTGTTTTTCAAACGCAGATTGATAACAAATTCATGATTCCGCAGAATATGTTTCAGGTAATGTCTTCATCATCGATGCTGGAACTACCTTACCAGGTGTTCCCGTTTTCTCATCACTCTAGAACTCATAGAGACAGACATCTTAGAATTTGAAGTTTATGATTTACTATAACAACCTCAAGATCAATAATATATTTATTAAATTTCTTAATATAACTATAGAGTTTGAGCATAAGGTATTGTGTTCAAGTGAGTATATCTTTGATACCATTTAAATAATTCTTGTATGTATCCATGTTTTACATATTTTTTATTTTTCTTGACTTAAGATCTTTGTAAAATAAGATTAATGCATACTTTGAAGCCTTGATGCTAGTATCCAATAAACGTGTTTTTTCCAATTATATATTCAAATTGTATATGTTTGAGAGTATGATAAAAGTTACATGTGTGGAAGTCTATTACCATCTCATCTAAAAATTTGAGCTATTAAAAAAAGGGCATAATGCATAAATGTGTCCTTTAACTTGGCTTCAAATTACATTTATGCCCTTCAACTTTGGATGTGCACAAATAGACACTTAAATTTGTATAAAATTGAACAAATAGACACATATGTCCTACATGTCATCTTACATATCATTTTTTTTCCTATGTGGTGTCCTAAGTGTATTGTGTCATGTAGGACTCATGTGTTTATTTATTTAAAAGTTAAATAGTTAAAGTGTCTATTTGTGCATTGTGAAAGTTGGAGGTCAAAGTTAAAATTTGAAGTCAAGTTTATGGTCCAATATATGTATTATGCCTAAAGAAAGGGTATACTTTTAATATTCATTTATGTTCTCAACACGCTCCCTCGGCCCTCACATGCGGGGCTAAGTTTTTTTCTTGGGTCAAGCATGTTGATATATTTTTTATTTTTGAGTGACGGTGAGATTCGACCTCAGGACCTCTGTCTACTATGATATCATGTTTTAAGTCTGTGACCATCCTGTATGACATGTGGTATAAAATTTTGAAAGACCAAGGGTGTGTTTGATATGAGGGAAAATATATTTTTCAATTTTCTCATGTTTGATAGAGTTTTGGAAAATATATTCCAAACGACTCATTTTCTTCAAATTTAAAGAAAATGATTTTCTTTCAAACCTTAAAGAAAACATTTTTCAAAACTAAAAAAAAATACCCCTATCCCCCCTAAAAAAAATAATTTAATGCATGTTTTTGAAAAATATTTTTAACTTCAATCTTTTTATTCCACCCTTACCACCCCCCCCCCCCCCCCCCCCCCCAAAAAAAAAAAAAATTAAAAAAAAATTAAAAGTTATTATAGAAAGATATTTCTAATTTCAATTTATTAATTTTTACCCTCACCCCCTTTAAAAATAAAATTTAAGTTTGTTTTTAAAAAATATTTTCTACTGAAAATTTTAATTTTTTCACCCCTACTCTAGATCCTCCACCCGCCAGCACCCCCCCCCCCTCCAAAAAAAATTAAATTAAATTTAAAATATATTTTTAACTTTTAAATTTCATATTTTCACCCGTACACTTCCCCCTCCCCCCCCAAAAAAAATTAGTTTTATTTTTAAAAAATATTTTCAATTTCTAATTTTCTCACCACTACCCTCACCCCCAGTCCCCCTACCAGCCCCCCTCCCCCCCCCAAAAAAAAAAAAATTTAAATTTGTTAAAAAATATTTTCAATTTCAAAAATTATTTTCTACTCTAGTAAAAATAAAAGAGATTTTTCAAAAATATTTTTCATTCATAAATTAAACACTAAAATATTTTCTATTCATCAATAAACATGAAAAAATAAGTTAAAAATCTACTTGTTTTTCGGGAAAATATTTTTTAGGAAAACATGTTCACTCATACCACATGACATGCAAGTAGTCTTAAACTCTTGTAGAAGCATGAGACTCTTAGTAAACAATCAAGAATATTGTTGTAAATACCTCTGAACTTGACGAGAGTTTAGGTATGTATTTCACTTATGTTGCAAGATCGAGTATATATTCAAGTTCTATTAGTCAAGTAAAAAAATATTTTTAAGACTATCAATAATTCGAAGATAAAACTCTTCATTTATGTCAAGTTTAGAAATATTTTTAATATTTCTCTATTGTTTAAATATATTGAATTAGAACGTATAAGAAAGAAAGGCCAAATACATAAACAGATCCCTAAACTTCTTGGATTTTTTCCCTCGGATACCTCAACTACGTCATTTTTCTATTGAATAATTGAACCACCCATAATTTGTTCCTTTAAAACACTGTTGGTTGATTTTGATCGGCTTTTTTATTGTAAATACCTTCAATTGTGTTCGAATTGTAATAATTTTGATTGAACGAATGAAGACAAAACGTGTTAGTCTCATTTGTTTTCTAATGTGTTCAAATGACTTAAGTAAAACACAATTATTCTTGAATATTTTCACTATCAATTGGACTAATGACTTGTGGAACAACATATGTATCCTCTATCAATACCCCTCATAAATCTGGTTCCACATCAGACAACAGTGTTTGTTTAAACGGAACAAATTATGGGGATTCAATGATTCAGTAGAAAAATGACGTAGTTGAGGTACCTGAGGGAAAAAATCCAACAAGTTTAGGGATTTGCTTATGTATTTGGCGAGAAAGAAATATTCTTTTGGGAAGCCAACATGATGTCACATGGCCAACGCCCAACGGTAGTGGTAGCATGCCTCACTTTGTATTTATAATTTTAAATAATTATATATTTTTCCATTATTTAATTAACGAAAAAGGGTCAAAAATATTCTTGAACTATAAAAAATAGCTTAAATATACCCTAAAAGTATATTTTGGCTCAAATATACCCTTACCGTCAAACTATAAAGTCAAAAAATGTCTTTCTCATTAACAGAATCGGTTAAATGCCACTTAGATGCCATGTGGATGTCACATGGCATGCCACATAAGCCAACAAAGTTCCACTCATGCCACGTAAACTAATAATCTTACCCCTAATTTTACCCAATTTTCTCCATTTTCCGTAGAATTTAAAAACAATTTTATTGAAGAACATAAAACTCCGTTTTCTCATTTCTCCCTACCTTTAATATATATTGGAAATCTCCACAAATATATGACCCTAAAATTAGGCCAAAACACCATAATGGTTAAATCTTCATCAAACAAGATTTAGCCTTATCTAACAAAATTGACAAAAATCAATTCAGCGGAAAATGAGTGAAAAAATCATGTTCTGAAGTACAAATTTCCGACTAATTCATAGTGGAAAAACCATCGTTTCTAGTAGTGTAATTAAGGACGATGTTTTGCTGAACTAAAAAGAGAGTAGTAAACTCCACAAGGCCTTTTAGCTAACAAAGAAGAGTGAGTCCCCTTCTCCACAACTTTGCCTTTGTCTAACACAACAACTGTATCACAATTTTGTATACTACTTAACCTATGTGCTACAACCACGCTTGTCCGCCCAACCATCACTCGTTCAACTGCCTCTTGTACTAATTTCTCCAATTGATCGTCCAATCCACTCGTTGCCTCGTCTAGTAACAACACCCTTGGATTTTTTAATATTGCACGAGCTATCGCGATTCTCTGTTTTTGGCCTCCTGTTAACTGCAGTCCCTTGTCCCCACACCATGTATCATATCCGTCTTTTAATCCTGAGATGAAACTATGGACATTTGCTGCCTTTGCGGCTTCAATTATCTCCGATTCATCCACTTCTTCTGATGCTAGCATTCCATACGCTATGTTTTCCCTTATGGTTCCGCGAAACAATGTTGGTTCTTGGCTTACAAGTGCTATGTGTTTCCTCAATGACTTCAAGTGGTATGATCTTATGTCACGTCCGTCTATTTTTACTACACCACTTAAAGGATCATAGAATCTTTCTATTAGACCAATTATCGTGGACTTTCCCGAACCACTTTGTCCTACCAATGCTGTTGATTTTCCTGCATCAATTGTTATTGAGAACCCCTTGAATATAATCACATTAGGCCTGGTAGGGTACGCGAAATCCACCTCACACATCTCGATATGACCTGTTATTTTCTTTGGCTTGTAACCATCTGAATCCTCTGGCTCGATTAAGGAATATCGATCCAATGTTGCAAAGACTGAGCTGACAACATCCGTATATGTGGCGAGATCTTTAGTCATTGTTCCTAGCTCCGCGATGACACCCAAATTGCAAAGTAAAAGCACCAAGATTTGGAATAGGGCTTGAGCTCCAATATAGCCTTCTACCATGAAATATCCACCAAACCAGAAAAAGAGAGCCCATGTACATGACTGGATACTGATGGTAGTGCCAAAGACAATTCCCCACAACCATGACTGTCGTAGATTTTCGCGTAGAGGGCCTTCTTGGGCTGCTTTTAGCATTTGAAGAATTCGGCTTTGGGAGTTGAAGGCTGTTATAGTTTGTAGATTAGTAACTGCTTCAGCTGCTAATATGCTGCTTTCTTCTTGAGACTTGATGGATTTTTCCAATAAAACCTTCCTGCAATCGCTGGACAAAATGATGACAGCTTGAATCGCGATCATAACCAATCCCATTCTCCATGCAATAACTAGGCCAACTGTGCAAGCTATGGTCATCCCCGCAATTGTTTGAATGAATAATGATATCCTGTCCCCAACCAAAGACCTCACCTGCACATGTTGTCATTACTTATTTCACGCTATATGACATTATTTCATTTTTAGTCTGATAAAAAAGAAGGTCCCTTTTATAGTTGGTAACTCTACCAACTTCAATTTTTGTCTGAAAATGGGCCTGATAAAAGCCTTAACTTCGTTATTTAGAGATGATACACTCATTGTTATAAAAGTTGCTCACATATACCTATTTGTATTACAGTAAGGGTATATTTGGGCCACTTTTAGAATGAAGGATGTATCAGTTCTAAATCGCAAATTTGAGGAGTATATCAGACTCTTTTCCCTTTGTTTTTTCATCTGTAGTCAATGAAATGATCTTAGAGTCACAGAAATGTCATGAAATGATCTAAAGACCACATGTTCAAGCTAAATGTGTATTATTCGGAAACAGTATATAATAAGTCAAAGACCGTCATATAAAATGAATATGAAAGAGTAGACATCGTACCACACTGGCATCATCGGTAAGTCTAGAGCATATTGCAGCAGCGGAATTCTGTTCCTTCTCATACCATCCAACTTCGAAAGTAAGCATCTTGGATAACATCCTCTCTCTGACCCTTTTAATCAATCGCTCTCCCATGACCGCAAAGTTATAATGCTGAAGTACATTGAGAAGAAGGGTAATAAATGCCATCCCCAGGAAAGCCAGAGTATACATCTTAGTCTTTTTCTTAATCTCGTCATGACTAGTCGAGTAAGACACTGATATCAATGCCCCCATCAGAAAAGCATATACTGGTAGAACTCCACCTACTAAGATTGCTCCGATACATCCTAAAGTTGCTTGCTTCCATTCCGGCAAATTCATAGCCAAAAGCCTTTTAAATGATCCTTGCCCTGAAGTACTCGGAACTGAAGTATCACCGCGATTTGCAATTGAAGAAGATTGTTGTGAAGAGGCAATAGTTGATCCAGTAGGCTTTTCATTTTGTTGTAGACGGACTAAGGAAGCGTATAGTCCGTTTTGCTGATTTTTAATAAGCTCATCGTGTGATCCAATTTCCTTGACCTGTCCATTTTGGATAAAGGCGATAAAGTCAGCGTTACGAGTAGTGGAAAGGCGGCTTGCTACGATGATTGTGGTGCGGCCAGTGGAAGCATTGTCTAGAGCTTCTTGCACCACTCTTTCTGATGCAGTGTCAAGTGCACTGGTTGCTTCATCTAGGAGGAGTATTTTTGGTGACTTGATGATGGCTCTTGCTATGGCTATTCTCTGTTTCTGTCCCTCAGACATTTGTATACCTTTCTCCCCCACCTGCATGTATGTTCTTCCAAACTATTATTTTTTTCAAAAGTGACCTGATCGTATAAATATTTTTGTTTTATACGATAGCGCATATAAGTAATAGGTATAATCGATCCTAAACTTAGCTTCAAATTTTAACTTTGATCTTCAACTTTCATTATGCACAAATAAACACTTTAACCTTCCAAACTTTTAAATAAATAAACACATGAGTCCTACATGGCACAATACACGTAGGACATCACGTAGGACAAAAAATGACATGTAGGCCATGTGTGTCTATTTGTTCAACTTTATACAAGTTTAAGTGTCTATTTGTGCACATCCAAAGTTGAAGGGCATAAATGTGATTTGAAGCCAAGTTAAAGAGCATATTTATGTATTATGCCTAAGTAATAACTTAGAGATGTCCTAGGAATGATGGAATATAAATTGCAGCATATTCAAAAGTATTTACATAAACGTGTCATTTAACTTTAGTCATCTGACGTCTATGCCTTCTTACTTTGGGTGTGGACACACGCATCCTACACGACAATTCGTATGAGATACACGTCATGGAGGATGTATGTGTCTACTTGTGTATATTCAAAGTTATAGGGCATAGATAACAGCTGAAGCCAGGTTAAGTGGCATGTTCCATCAAAAACATTTTCCTACCGAACACACTATATACTTTGAGAATATATTAGAGACATTTTACGAACATACCTTGGTGTTATAACCCTGAGGCAATTTACATATGAAGTCATGAGCATTAGATGCTTTTGCAGCCTCAATAACTTGTTCCATAGATGCATCCTCTTTGCCAAAAAGTATATTTTCTTTAATTGTGGTTGCAAAAAGTGCAGGCTCTTTGCTCACCAGACTCATCTGATACCTCAGCCACTTAGGCTGCAGCTTATTAATGACGACTCCATCGAGAAGAATCTCTCCAGATAGCGGAGCATAAAATCTCTGCAGCAATGCTATTACAGCGGATCCACTTCCTCCTACTAACGCCACTGTTTTCCCTCTCGGGATTTTTAGGTTAAAATCTATTAGTCCTATGCTCTTGCTCCCTGAGGGGTACGCGAATTTAACGTGTTTGAATTCTATTTCCCCTGTCATGTTATCCAATGCTTGTCCTTCCATGTTTTCTGAATCAATCTTTGGTACCATTTTTATTACTTCCATCACACGTTTATTAGCTGCTACTGCATTTGCAAATTCCTTCATCTTTAAGAAACCAGAAGCCAAACTTCTGTTTGGAGGAAAAAAAAAAACATGTAAGTGTAACATATAAAAGACGTCTTTTTAACTTGACATCATTTCACATTTATGTTCAGGTGGTGTGCACAAGTAAACTGAAACTTGTACAAAAGTTGAACAAGCAGATATATGAGTCCTACGTGATATAATAAGCATAGGACAGTAAGTAGGATGAAAATTGTCATGTAAGATGTCATGTAGGACGTGTATGTTTGTTTGTTCAACTTTATACAAATTTAAATGTCTAGTACTTATGCACACTCTAAATTAGAGGGCATAGATATAAAATAAAACTAAATTAAAACACACATTTATGTATTATGTCTTTTTTACGCTTAAATAGAATACAGTATATGTCATACAAGTAAACTATTCTTTCTATCTCATTATATATGTTGGTTTGTTTTTAACTGAAAACAGAGTTTCAAAAATTCCTTTTTCTTTCTTAAATTTCGTTTCAGATTAAACTAACTCAAATAATGTTGAACGGAGAGAGTATAAAGAAATTGCAGTAAAAGTCACTACAAGAAAATAAAAAATTAGCGACTAACAACATTTCCTAGTTAAACAACAAAAATCTCATGCTAATCTCATTTAGTGATGGAATATACAAAAATTCAATTATGTAGAAGCTATTTTGCTACAAATTCTAATTATAATAAAGGCATAATATGTAAATGTACACTTTAACTTTATGTCATTTTACATTTATGCCTTTCAATTTTGGGTATGAACAAGTAAGCACTTAAACTTGTAAAAACTTGAACAAGTAGATACATGAGCCCTACGTGGCACAAGACACGTAGGACAACAAATGACGTGTAGAACATGTGTGTCTATTTGTTCAACTTTATACAAGTGAAAGTGTCCACTCGTGCACACCCAAAATTGAAGAGCATAAATTTGATTTGAAGCTAATTTAAAAGACATATTTATGTATTATACATAAAATAAAGGGGGTAATAACTAATCTGCTATCACATGTATGCAATAATATTTGATAAAATATAAAAAAGAAAAGGTAGAGATAATAACCTTCCACCCAAAAAAATTGCAAAGGTGACCATATAGACATTGCCACCATGAACTCCATTGTACATAACCAATATGCTACCATAATAAGACAAGAGAGCTCTAATTGCAAAGCCAGTGACAAACCCATAACTTCCATAGAACAATCCTTTAACTAAACTTTGCTTTACTCCCAATTCAACACATCCTTCAAGTGCAACACAATAATCTTCTATACTTTTTCTTTCTCCAACAAAAGAATACACTGTTCTAATAGAAGAAATCACTTGTTTCAAAATGTTTCCAGCTTTATTAGATTCATCCTTCACTTGTCTTGATATTCTCTCAAGAGCTCGTTGATAAATGATATTTGGTATTAACAACAATAATAATATTGAAAATATTACCAATACCAGCCTCCAAATCATCAAGAAACCTACCACGTATGCACCAATAAAAGTTGATATGTCCCTCAATAAAAGTGGTACCTATTTTCCAATATAATAAAACATATATAGTCACAATTCAATATGAGAATTTGATAGGAAAAGTTAGGTGGACGCAAGGGGTTCAGTTGAATGTCATCAGTATGAAAAATTAGCAAGATTTATAGAAATTATCGAATGTTATGATTCTAATAGTACACAATCTCCGATGATATAACAAAGTGAGAATTAAATGAAGACACGTGACATTTGGATTCGAAATAATAGTTAAAAGCAAAAAAGTGCTTACCTTTTCACCAATGAAATCTTGAATTACTAGACAGTCATCAGAAACACTTGCCTTGAAGGCAACATCTTGTCTTAAAACTGATTTCAAGTATCTAATCCTTAGCCTTGAAGCTTTTCTCTTTGCTGTTCTTGTCCAACAAAAACCCTCTAAACAAAATACTAATAATCATAATATAAAACAATTTTTTTTAAAAAAAATAAAAACCCTTAGGTATGTATAAATTAAAATAATTAACATCGAATTTATTTATACTGGAAAGAGCTGATTAGACAAACCTAAAAAACACGCGATCCATTTTGCACAAGCAATGTATATCCACAACATAACATTCTGTAAATAACCAAAACTATGATTATTAATCACTCCCATAACGTTATAGATGTGCGTTCAAGTCTTACTGTTTACTTACCTCGTTAATATCGTGCATAAAATTAAGGGAATTTGAAGAGTCTACACCACCAATAATGTTCATGAGTTTGATGGTGACTATTATCGTGATCGAAAAGCAAAAACCATTGCCAATTGCTCCAAGAAAACCTAGAGTGATCAACAAGATATCAATTCCATCGACATTCAAGAAAATCATTTTTCACTTACCCTAATGTGTTATTGTATATGATATTAAACACTAATGTCTATATTTAAGAGTGAATATTATTAGTTTGAACAAGATTTTATAGTTTTCAATATATAACATTAGTTTTTTTTTTTTGACAATATCTAACAAATAATAAATTAATTTAAGAAAATGAAAAATAGGTTAAGATAATTTTTAATCAACTAATTAACAATATATTTTCCTTAACTATAGTGTTTTATAAATGTAGGAATCCTAATTTTCTCTCAATTAGTTAGTCAGTATTTTGGTTGTTATCATCAATCTTCATCCGTTCTCAGTGTTAGAGTTTTATTGTGATTTTTTAATTTTTTTTTATATTTGGTTTATTATGAGCATAAAAGGGTTTTAGTGATTTTTTTTCAAATTTGGTTTATTATGAGTAGGATAGGGTTTTTGGATTCTATTTGTTTCTTTTTAACACAAACACAATAGCTTTCGCAATGTATGTATTATGTCTTTAGTGTAAGTAAATTTTAGGTTATATAGTGTTTATTCAGATTCTACGTGACTACGTGTAATTTTTACTGCTTTGAAAATTATTTTTGTTGATATGTTTATTTTAGTTTTTTTTTAAAAATTTGAAAATTACTTTTTTTTAAAAAATAAATTAAAATTAAGCATTTTTATTTCTATAATCTAATTTGTTTCTGGAATATGGATCTTTTTGTAATTTTATTTAGATGAATAATTTCGGTTTGATAATACTGAGCCATTTACAATTAGTATTTGGATATATACGAATTTTATAAATCTAAAATATAAAACTAAATCTCTATAATAAATTAATTTTACCAGTTTTGTGTATAATCTTCCTATTGAATGGAATGAGTATACCTTGTAACATATTATTTCACGCGATAAATTCAAAAAGAAATATCTTTTATTGTATGCAAAAATGAGTGTAACTTAATTTTTATACTTAACTTTAAACTAATATTATTGAAATCAATTTATATACCACTTTTACACATTAAATAACAAGATTATTGAAATTAATTTATATACCAATTATATACATTAAATAACAACATTTTTTGGTACCTTAATGCATGTAGTTTTTATTTGATGTCAATTTTGATATTAGATTAACGTTAATTTTCATGACATGTCACTGAAGTGTCCGTATGTAATTGATATTAAAGCTTGTATGAAAAAAATAATCTTATTAAGCCAATCGGTTTACTATGAAAACGGTATACAATTTGCTAATACTTATTAAATTTTCTAACTTGGTGAACTAAATTAAGTTCTCGCACTTAATAGGGGTCTAAATCTTAATTATTCAAATTCACTCATTAAATGTGTTTGTTTTTAATTATTTAATCTTAATTATTCAGATCTAATTCATTAAGTTCGTTTATTTTATTTTGTTACAAGTCTCTTAATGGATCTGAATATATTTGAATAAATCAGTTGTGTAACACACTCTTAACATCATTCGGAATCAAAAATAAGATTTCTATCTTAATTCAACTACATCACAACAACTTATAAAAATTATTTTCTTATTTAGTTAACGTTAATTACATGCTTTACCATTACAATTTCTTTTATTCTTATTAACTTAATATACGTCTTTTACTTTCATAAATTAATGAATATATTTGAATTGATGAGCACTCCCATGATATATATTTAGCACGGTTTTAAAAAAATAAAAAAATATTAGTTATTTGATCGATAACAATAATAAATGTATATTAT